>CAUEHT010000006.1:0-405000 GCA_958510875.1 Endomychus coccineus | reverse complement strand
AGCTTCAACGATTTGATAGGTTATTTATTATTTTCATCGCCGCTGTTCTGAATGTGACAACTTTATCGGCTTCTGCACTCGAGATAAGAGAGAATATCTACCGCAGACTGTTTGATAACCACTACTACATACTATAATAATAATAGAAAAGATAACATAATAATTTGAATCACTTTTTCGAGGAATTTTATATGTAAACAAGTAATAAAACAAAAGTATATTTATATTTATTAATTAGATAGTAACATAAATTTTTTGTGTCTAACTCTGAAGCGATATTTATAATTTAGATTACAATCCTGATGGGTTGATCCAAGGGACTGTACTTTACCAAAGAGCTCGTTCATTATTGTGATGTCTTGCGGGAAAGTGAGAGAAATAAAATACCAAAAATAATAATAATAACATTTATTTAGAAAGATACATTTTGATAGTACATCATTTAGAATCAAAATAATAACATTATGATTCATGGTTCTTCACACTAAACTCCGGACTGATCCTGTAATCGGAGAAAACTTCATTATACGATCGTTAATGATGATGCAATAAGCCCTGGTGTTTTTGGGGAAATTCAGGAAACTTTCCATCTCTAGTTTGACGTCAACTGTTGATGACTTTATAGCATCGTTTTGTTTTGAACTGTCAATCACAAAAATTGCTCTATTCTTGAATGCTATATAATCTAACATGGGTTCGCTTATTATTTTATTTGGAATTGATTTCTGGAAATCATAGTACATCTGGTATGTTTCCACGTATTGCTGGTCGGTGAAATTCAATTTCATTGCTTCATATGGATAACACTCTGAATTCAAGTATAATTTCACATTTAGCAAGTTTATATTATCGAAATATGCACTGTGCTCAGTAGGATTGCTTTTTCGATAAGTTTGGAAAGCTAGAATCACATATCTGGGACGTTCCAAATTCATTGAAGTTTTAACAGCCCAAATGTCACGAGTGCTCTCCTTCATCAACGGATTTTCATGCAGATCCCAGCTGCGAAATGGAATCAAAATAGGTTTCTCTGCACTCAAATTCTCCAACATTTGAAATTTAACTTGATCACTCGGAAACACATGTCGCACTTTCTATGCTATCGTCTTCACATTTATTTTAGCCGTTTTCGTGCCTGAGCTATTAGTATAGCAATCGTTATCGGTTCGAGACCTTATCAAGCGCAGCTTATGTTTTCCACTCAAAACTTTGTTATAGTCATGAATAGGCCTAGTAGAAAATTCAACGGTATCCATAAATTGATTTTATTATTGTAGACTGAACTCAATGCATCCTTAAATGACCATCCAGAAATAGTGAGAGGTATAGATTCATGTTTGGCATATGTTAGATAAGCTCTGACGGTGCTGACAATACCAGGATCACGTACTTTGTCTATCTCTTTTCCATTCAATTCGTAACTGATATATTCGAAGAGAAACGCTCCGGAATTATTCGTTGGTTTACATTCACCATCACCACTTGCTTCTGGCTGGAATTCTGCCTCGATGAATAAAGCAGACGAGGCCAAATCTACCAACACATCTTGTTGATTGATTAATATCCCAATTTCATCGCTGTTGCCAAAAGATGTTGTGTGTGGATAGTAGGTATGAATTTCTTCCCGGATGATGTCTTCAATGAAGTTTGGCTAGTTGAATATTTGAAGTTTTTCCGACAATGTAACCAAGGGACTTCAAAAAATCTATATTTTCCAATGATAGTGATGCAGAAGCAACCTTCTCCTTCTTCAATGACAGTGATGCAGAAGCAACCTTCTCCCTTGAGCTCGTAGTAGGTAATGACTGATGACCACTATGGAGATGTCTTTTATTGCTAAAATCCAAACCCATGTTCTCAAGTGATGGCTACTGCAACAACACCCTTCTCAGTTGAATTCTTTTCATATAATGAGTGCTGGTGAGTATTGGATTATTATTTATTGTTGGAAGCCATAATCCCTAGCGATCTTTTTCAATTCCAATCGTATAATAATTTCATCTCCACGAAAATTTACCGCTTTCCAATTCTGATCTAAAATATTCAGCGTGATGTTATCGAAGGACGTCTTGCTGATGACCGGTAGATAAACAAGATTCTTCGGCTCTATATCAATGGAAAACCCAGGTGGTACAAGAGGTGAGAATTCATATATCGTATGAGCTATCTTATTGTTATAATATGCTCCTGCGGTTAAGTTACACTCCACTCTAATAGTTTGAACTTTGATCATGTTTATTGGTCGATCAGATACGTGTAGTTCACGAGATGTCAATTTCTTTTTGCTGAACAGTTCGCTCATACTATCTTTAGGAATAAAATTCACTTCAAAATCACTCTCCAGCTCTGTGTGTAGAGTGTTGTTGTTAGATTTTATTGATAATTTCCGGTCACGCTCTTCTTGCTTCACTCCTATCCCACAAACTGTACTTTGTATGAAATCTTCGATGTCTATCAACTCGTAGGACCCCGTAGGTATAGTAACGTTTTTTTCCTCACCCTTCACATCTTCATAATAAAATTTATTGAAACCTTCTTCAATGTTCGGGATGCTATTGTACGTATGCAAACCAACAAGTGCGATAGAATAATATGAATGAGGATCTAGTTCTATAGGTGGGTGAAAATCTACAGATAAGCGGGAGCTCTTACCCGTGATAGTGAACGTCTGAGACATGATTGATGAAAACTTCATCAACAATATATTCATATACTAATAAAATGCAATGTTAGTCGACCACAACTGAAGAGTTAGAGAGGAATTCCAAACATAACTGGCTACAATTATAAGTGTTATATTGCATGAAATATCGTGTGACTGCAAGCTTTATCGAATGAATTGATACCTTGGATCTCCTCTTTTCAATCGTTCTTCTAGTTTTGCCCCTGGTATTGATTTGAAGTTCAAACGGGAGCTTCTTTATAAGCGTATTGAAAACACCTTCTCCCAAGTACGCTTCCATACAGACTGATGAGAATTCAAGATTTCACTGTTATTTGAAGAGGGGAGGAGGAAAGGCCAAAGACCTCATAATAATATTTTTTTTTATTAATTTCCTCGATCCAAAAATGTTGGTATAACCTTAAAAATAGTTTTAAATATCTCAATCTTGACTCTTGATTCATCGTCCTAGTCGTATTCCATATTTCTGGGTTTACGTCTTTCCACCTATATTGAAGTCCCTCATGATTTTTCTGCGTCGTTTGAAATTCTTCCTACTCGGCTTATGAAGCTCATGCACAACTTGTTCTCTACGCGTCTTATCAGTGAGGAAATCTAGTGTAGAATTAATTTTTTGGGTTTATTCACAGGATTTGGAGTTATACGTTTCACAGAGGCCTGCATTGTTGTTGTTGTAGATGATGGGGGTTCTTCTTAGAAGGTTCCATATATGTTATCCGTCGTTCTAACGCCTCCACTTTACTAGTAATGTCATTTAGACGCATGTTCACACTGTTAAATGTGTTATTGATCTCTTTCAATCCATTTCTGTTTTCCCTCACACTATCACAGATTGTTTTATACATTGATTTTATATACATCCACATTCCATTATATTTATTCTGAATGTCCATCAGATGTTTATCAATGTTGAGAATAACCTTCTCATTCGTTAATTTATGTTCATCCAGATCCTTGTTGATATCTTTGATCAAATTATCAACCCTAACATTGAAGGTATCTTTAAGACTGGTTTCCGTTTTCAGATTCAGTTTGTGTGTTAATTTATCATCATATACTTTATTTGCAACATCTCCATCATCATTCGGTGATTTTACGTTGCACAATCCACGATTGTCCATATCATAACTTCCATCGCTCGTTAGGAATAATCCTTGTCCGTGAACTTGTTTGAAATTATTATTAAATACATTTGTATCATATATCCACATGGAAGAGGAGGCTCTGCCAAACTTATCCATTGAAACCATCTTTATAACTGTGATGAATTTGTCTTACACCTGGTTTTTGTTCAATTACCCCTGCCTCTATCAATTCTTCTATTATAGAGATTATCTCTTTATTGTTACCGGCATGCGAGGATGCAACAAGAAGTCTCGGTCTATTCACAATTTCGTTAACGTCATCCCAATAAACATATTCGATAGAATTCTCATTATATTCAAGCATATCATTTTTCTTATATGCATTTCCAGTGTATGTTTTGGACCTTAGTCTTTTCATGGAATTAATCAAAGGTTTCAGAACATTTTTGTATTTTACAATGTTTCTTATTCGATCAGCTGGATCGTTATTACGTCTATGGGCACTAGTCATTTCCATCATTTGACTGTAATTTTTCCCATCTTCCACAGTGTAAGTATCAGGTAGGACATCTCTGTAAAATATCAAATTATACAGTCCTGTGGTACCCTTGAACGGAGTACCGTTGATAATTATATTACTCTCACTATCAATTTCTATAGGTTGATTACCCATGAACCATTTGTCTAAAGTTGAATTATATTGCAAGCCCATTTTATCATCATTTCTCTTAACTTCATCATCCAATAGGAATCCTTCCAAGTAATAACGTGCTAATGTGGGGTATTGTTGCAGAAACTCCTCTGTAGCCGCTGCATTATCTTTCTTATGTTTTCTGAATTCTTCACGAATCTGATCGATAGTAGGTTCGCAAGTAAGCACATCCTCCACAAAGTAGTTTATAAAACTGAGGTAAAACTTGTTGCAAATCATTGTCTATCATATATTTTATCATATCGGCGTGAATGTCGTACTGGTTTAAAATATCTTTATCCGAGTAGGTATATGACCCATAATTCATTGTGCAGTGTTATTTCATCAAAAAAATTATATTTTAGAACTAAGTTATCTAAAAGTGTATTGAGAAACTCTTTTGAAAAAGATTCGAAAAATCTTCTATTCGTCAAGTCGAAAAACTTCAATTCATGTAAATCGGAAAATCGAATCTCAATTTGACCTTTAATAGTATCTAAAATTTCATAAGAAAAGTTGTTTATAATTTAGTTTCTTGTCTACCAAATTATATGTTTTCCTCCTTCAACAATATTCTGTTTACCGGTTAATTTAAACTTAATACTCGATGTAATATGTTCCTGCGATTTTTCATGTCTGTCTATACCACGAGCTGAATTTCTCAAATCATCATAACCCGAGTGCCACCAACATGAAGTTGTATCAGATGTAAATAGCAAGCAATATAATTTATTGTGTATTTCGCTTTTGAAACATACCTGTCATCACTAATCCTTTCAAATCCGGTGAAGGCTGTTTATTTTTAAAAAACACTTTTCTGTAATATGTTAATCCACTAAATGGATTTTATAAGAAGTCAGCAACTGCACATTTTAACGTTAAATAGCGCACGGAACAGATAAATTATAACTGAACCTTACTTCGGGTCGCGAAGTTATATACGAATTCTTCACCTTCAGTTACAATATTTGGGATTGGTATGTTCTCCATTTGTGTAGCTGTAGAAACAATACTTTCAGGTTTAACCAACGAATTTTGTTTGATTATTTTAGCATTTCTCGCAATTTCCTCCAGATGTTTAGATACATTCCTGAACATATTATCTAGAATCTCATCATTTTCAGCTTTACCCAATTTCACAGCCATATATTTTTTCTTCACAACGTTTGCTAACTCCTAAATGATTTCTTCAATTGTTGTTTTTCCTTTAGCATGTTACTCACACCCACGTCTATGCTGAGCGGGTTGTCTATTTCAAATGAATGTATATATACATGCTAGATGTATATATAACTATCAAAACCTTTGCGATAACGTCCTTTGTTCATATCACAGTCTTTGTTTATCATAAGGAATCCATATTTATCTTTCCAACATACGCTACATCTCTCTTTGAATTTCTCGAGTGACATGTCAGTACTTACATGATCGGTTAATATATGTTTCAAATTGAGTTCATACTGTTTGAAAATAATCAAGCAATTGGCATTGTCGCGCAATCCATGTTTTGGACATTTAGCAAAAGACTGACAAAGACAGAAACTATCAATTGAGTTGTGTCTCCCTCTTGAAAAATAAACGCGAATTTTCTGGTGTTTCTCAAACATCACGTCATCGAATACTATTATCGAATTAGGCCTCGCTTCTGTGGGGTCTATGACCTCATCACTTTCGGTACAAGGAAAATATCCAAGCCCCTCAATTTTCTTCAATGTCTCCTTTAACTTGTATTTTGGTTGGTGTGAAGACTTCGAATATAGGTACACGTTTCCAAATTTCAGGCCGTTTGCATCTAACAATAGAGATAACATCACATTTGTTTTCCACAATTAGTTGGACCACAGATTATTGTTCGTATTAGGCAGCAAAGAGCTGTGACGTTGTGGTTGTTCAACATTCTCATTGCTTGACCCTAAGTTCATAATACTGAACGAGTCTTTTTGCTTAACAATCTTCATCATGCCTGAAGGCGAATCGAAATCATACTGAAACGTATGTTAATAAGCATTTGTTTATATACTAGTTGATGACGTTATATTGTGTATGTCTGATCACGCGATTAGGTACTCCTACGCTTCTGTCAAAATCAGGTATCAAATACATGTTAAATAGGTATGAATGTTGGAACACATGTCTGGATATCGAAACACGTGTCTGAATACTGAAGCACGTGTCTGAAACACGTGTCTGAATGCTGAAACACGTGTCTGAAACACGTGGCTGAAACACGTGTCTGAATGCTGAAACACGTGTCTGAATGTTGAAACACGTGTCTGAATGCTGAAACACGTGTCTGAATGTTGTAACACGTGTCTGAGTGCTGAGACACGTGTCTGAAACACGTGTCTGAATGCTGAAACACGTGTCTGAATGTTGAAACACGTGTCTGAATGCTGAAACACGTGTCTGAATGCTGAAACACGTGTCTGAATGTTGAAACACATGTCTGAAACACGTGTCTGAATGCTGAAACACGTGTCTAAAACACGTGTGTGAATGCTGAAACACGTGTCTGAATGTTGAAACACGTGTCTGAAACACGTGTCTGAATGTTGAAACACGTGTCTGAATGCTGAAACACGTGTCTGAATGCTGAAACACGTGTCTGAATGTTGGAACACGTGTCTGAATGCTGAAACACGTGTCTGAATGTTCATAAAGATCGCTTATGAAGATACTATAGCTCTACTCAATGTTCAGACTTTTATGGAGCATGTGCTCGAATGTCATATAGATTAGCGCTTATGAAGATATTCATATGATTATTATTATTATCTACATCTATTCCTCATCCTGCCATCCTGCAATATTATTATCGATATCTATCCACATGTAGTTTATATATGTCTAGATTCTGTATAGGTACTGGGCTACACCCAGCAGCAGCTAGATTTCGGGTCATATCATGCGATTTACAATCAATATGATTCGAATATATATACATACAACGTGTTCGATTTGAAATAAAGTATTCTCATTGCGTTTTGAAGGTGATCGGCGTAACTTCCTTATCACTCGAGCTAGCTATCACTCTACCGGATAGTGGATATTGGTCAACCTGCCACTAATTTAGCATGAACTTATTTGATTTATATCGGATAATTTATGAAATATACAAGAATGAATATAATATTATAGCGAATTATGTTTACTTTGGTACTAATTTTAGAAAAACATTTTATATATTCGTATTACTTTCGGATAATTTATGAAACTACTTTAACTTTGAAGGATTGCGCATCATTACGATAATTGCAAGTTGAATACATTGCTTTTGGAGATGATTTAGCGCAACCTTATCACTCAAGTAAGCTCCACCCCCAATGATGCATACTCATAATAATATTATAACGAATATTGTACTCGCTAGTACTAGTCTAGCAAAACGTCCTTAGATGATTTAATAGTTGTTTTCCGCAAACGCTTCATAATATCACTATCATGAGAAGCAGAATTCTTGTAAACTATCACATGTTAGATGCTATGGTCCCCTTATTGAAGACCTGTGGGGGCAGACAATGCACCGCGGCCAATATCATCAAAACTCAGACAAAACCCTGCGACTAACGGCATGTACAAACAACCCCACATTTCATTAAAGACACGCGCGGGGTATATACCTCAAAAATCGCGTGACTGACGACATGTACAAACAACACCATTATACCTCTTTCAAACCCTGTGCTGTGACTGACGCTATGAAGAAGCAGCCTCACATTCCATACCTCGCTGTAGGCCCCGATACTCCATTCCCCTTCGTCGTCAATCACCCACACGACTGACGTCATGTACCACATAGACTGCAATATACTTACACTTAGCACTCAGGCCGGATACCCCGCGGTTACATCTACAACATTAAAATCACTTGTTCTCAAGTCCTCCATAGCTGAGCGGTTAAGGAGCGGGCTTTGGAATTTATTTCTCGGGTTCGATTCCCGTGTGTGTAGAAAAATATTTCGTTTTCAGTAGAAGTGTTCTGCATTAAATTGTTCAAGTCTTCCGCGGTTAGGCCGCTTAACTTTGGGGTTTTTTCCCCCGGGTTCGAATCTCGGTGTGTTCAGGAAAATCATTTCAGTAGAAGGTGAGTACACAGATGACTAGTTCACAGACTTCAGATTATCCAGACCATAGTCAGGGTAGAATCATACACAGATGGCTAGTTCACAGACCTCAGACTGCCCCGACCATAGTTAGGGAAGAACCATAGACAGATGACTAGTTCACAGTCTTCGAGAACCATAGACAGATGACCTGCTCACAGACTTCCAGAACCATAAACTACCTACACCTCACATCGACATGACTGCGCATGCGCGATTGTGGATGACCTTGGAATGGTCACTTTTCGCTAAAATGAACCTTAGACTTCCTTATGGAGATTTACATGCAAAAAAGGGTGATTTTGGTGGAGAACTCTCATAGCACATCTACTAACGCTGAATGATTACATTACCACCCCCTCGTTTGAGAAATAAAATTCCAAAAATAATAATAATAACATTTATTTGGGAAAATACATTTTGATAGTACATCATTTAGAATTAAAATAATAACATGATGATTCATGACCTGGTTCTTCACACTAAGCTCCGAACTGATCCTGTAATCGAGGAATACTTCATTATACGGTCGTTAATGATGATGCAATAAGCCCAAGTGTTTTTAGGGAAATTCAGGATACTTTCCATCTCTGATTTGACGTCAACTGTTGATGACTTAATAGCATCGTTTTGTTTTGAACAATCAATCACAAAAACAGCTTTGGTCTTGAATGCTATATAATCTAATATCGGTTCACTTATTATTATATTTGAAAATGATCTCTGGAAATCATAGTACATCTGGTATGCATCCACGTACTGCTGCTGGGTAAATTCAATTCCATTGCTTCAAATGGATAACACTCTGAATTCAAGTATAGTTATACATTTAGCAAGTGTATATTATCGAAATATGTACTGTGTTTACCAGGATTATTTTTCCGATCAGTTTGGAAAGCTAGAATCACGTATCTGGGGCGTTCCAAGTTCATTGATGTTTTAACAGCCCAAATGTCACGAGAGCTCTCCTTCATCAACGGATTTTCATGCAGATCACAACTGCGGAAGGGAATCAAAATAGGCTTCTCAGCACTCAAATTCTCCAACATTTGGAATTTAACTTCATCGTTTGGAAACACATGTCGCACTTCTAATGCTATCGTATCCACACTCATCTTAGCCCTCTTCGTACCTGTGCTATTAGTATAGCAATCGTAATCGGTTCGAGACCTTATCAAGCGCAGCTTATGTTTACCACTCAAAACTTTCTTAAAGTCAATGAATAGGCCTAGTAGAAAATTCAACGGTATCCATAAATTGATTTTATTATTGTAGACTGAACTCATTGCATCCTTATATGACCATCCAGAAATATCTAGAGGTATAGATCCATGTTCGGCATATGTTAGATGAGCTCTGATGGTGCTGACAATACCAGGATCGCGTATTTTGTCTATCTCTTTTCCATTCAATTCATAACTGATATATTCAAATAGAAACGCTTCAAAATTATTGGTTAGGGTACATTCACCATCACCACCTGCTTCTGGCTGGAATTACGCCTCAATGAATAAAGCAGACGAGGCCAAATCTACCAACACATCTTGTTGATTGATTGATATCTCAATTTTATCGCTGTTGCCAAAAGATGTCGTGTGTGGATAGTAGGTATGAGTTTCGTCTCGGATGATGTCTTCAATGAAGTTTGGTTCGTTGAATATTTGAAGTTTTCCCGACATTGTAACCTAGAAACTTCAAGAAATTTATATTCTCCAATGATAATGCTGCAGCAGCAACCTTCTCCTTCGAGCTCGTTGTAGATAATGCCAATATGGGGATGTCTTTTATTGCTGAAATCCGAACCCATGTTCTCAAGTGTCGACTACTGCAACAACAACCTTCTCAGATGAATCCAACCGTACGATAATTTCTTTCCCACGAAAATTTACCCGTTTCCAATTCTGATCTAAAATATCAAGTGTGATGTTATCGAAGGACGTCTTGACGATGACCGGTAGATAAACAAGATTCTTCGGCTCTATATCAATGGAAAAACCAGGTGGTACAAGCTGTGAAAACTCATATATTGTATGAGCTAACTTATTGTTCTAATATGCTCCTGCGATTAAGTTACACTCCACTCTAATAGTTTAAACTTTGATTATGTTTATAGGTCGATCAGATACATGTAGTTCACGAGATGTCAATTTCTTTTTGCTGAATCCCAACAGTTCGCTTATACTATCTTTAGGAATAAAATTCACTTTAAAATCACTCTTCAGCTCTGTGTGTGGAGTGTTGTTATTAGATTTTATTGATAATTTTCTGTCACGCTCTTCTTGTTCCACTCCTATCCCACAAACTGCACTTTGTATGGAAGCCTCGATGTCTGTCAACTCGTAGGACCCCGTAGGTATAGTTACTACTTTTTCCTCACCCTTCACATCTTCATAATAAAATTTATTGAAACCTTCTTCAATGTTCGGGATGCTGTTGTACGTATGCAAACCAACAAGTGCGAAGGAATAATACGAATGAGGATCTAGTTCTATAGGTAGGTAAAAATCTACAGATAAGCGGGAGCTGTTACCCGTGATAGTGAACGTCTGGGATATGATTGATGGAAATTATCAACAATCTATTTATATAGTAATGAATGCTGGTTTATAAAGTAATAAATGCTGGTTTAGTCGACCACAACTGAAGAGTGGGAGAGGAATTACAAACATAACTGGCCACAATTATAAGTGTTATATTGCTGAGGATTGTCGTGATTGAATAATAGCTCACACTTTTTGGAATAATCCACCAGTTGGTGAGGTGACCGTAAATTGCCAAAACTATCGTAATATGAAACTGTATCAGCAACTTTATTAAACCCAACCCAGTGAGTGCCTTCATTGTCCGAGCTATCTAAATTAACTATTCCACGCTCGTTTTTCCATGGTCCGTTGGATGGCAGTTCATCACGCATAAATACTCCTCTAAAATGGGGAATTTTCAGAGTTTTTGCTAGTTTCCGTAGATGCAGATCGGTAAGAGGTCTTCTGGGTAGGTTTACTGACAATTTTTGATGTTTATTCAAATATAGACCAAGACCTTCGCCATACTTTTTCAAATATAGACCAGATACTTGTTTCCCCGAAAGTTCTTTCTTCTCTGCATATAAAGCTCATGCACAACGTGTTCTCTACTCATCTTATCAATGCGGAAATATAGTGTAGAATTAATTTTTTGGGTATGTTCACAGAATTTGGAGTTATACGTTTCACAGAGACCTGCTTTGTTGTTGAAGATGATGAGGGTCTCTTCTTAGAAGGTTCCACAGATGTCATCCGTCGTTCTAACGCATTCACTTTACTAGTATTGTCATTTAGACGCATGTTCACACTGTTAAATGTGTTATTGATCCCTTTCAATCAATCACTGTTTTCCCTCACACTATCACCGATTGTTTCATACTCTGATTTCATATAGGTCTCCATTCCATCATGTTTATTCTGAATGTCCGTCAGATGTTCATCAATGTTGAGAATAACCTTCTCATTCGTTAATTTATGCTCTTTCAGATCCTTGTTGATATCTTTGGTCAAATTATCAATCCTAACATTGAAGGTATCTTTGAGACTGGTTTCCGTTTTCAGATTCAGTTTGTGTGTTACTTTATCAACATATACTTTATTTGCAACCTCTCCATCATCATTCGGCGATTTTACGTTGCACAATCTACGATTTTCCTTATCATAACTTCCATCGCTCGTTAGGAATAATCCTTGTCCGTGAACTTGTTTGAAATTATTATTAAATATATTTGTATCATATATCCACATGGAAGACGAGGCTCTGCAAAACTTATCCATTGAAACCATCTTTATAACTGTGATGAATTTGACTTACACCCGGTTTTTTTTCAATAACATCATCCTTTATCAGTTCTTCTATTATAGAGGCTATCTCGTTGTGATGGTTATTGTTACCAGCGTGCGAGAATACAACAAGAAGTCTCAGTCTATCCACAATTTCGTTAACATCATCCCAATAAACATATTCGATAGGTTTCTCGTTATATTCAAGGATATCATTTTTGATATATGCATTTCCAGTGTATGTTTTGGATCTGGGTCCTCTCATGGAATTAATCAAAGGTTTCAGTTCAAGTTTTGTATTTTACAGTGTTTCTCATTCGATCAGCTGGTTCGTTACTACGTCTATGGGCACTAGTCATTTTCATCATTTGACTGTAATTTTTCCCATCTTCTACAGTGTAAGTATCAGGTAGAACATCTCTGGTAAAATATCAAATTATACAGTCCTTGATAATTATATTACTCTCACTATCAATTTCTATAGGTTGATTATCCATGAACCGTTTGTCTAAAGTTGGATTATATTGCAAGCCCATTTTATCATCGTACCTCTTGACATCATCATCCAATAGGAATCCTTCCAAGTAATAACGTGCTATTGTTGCAGAAACTCTTCTGTAGTCGCTGAATTATATTTCTTATGTTTTCTGGATTCTTCACGAGTCTGATCGGTAATAGGTTCGGGGGTAAACACATCCTCTTCAGCATCTGGGGGATTATACACGAATTCTTCTCCTTCAGTCACAATATTTGGAATTGGTATGTTCTCCATGTGTTTTTGTAGAAACAATACTTTTAGGTTTAATCAACGAATTTTGTTCGATTATTCCAGCATTTCTCGCAATTTCCTCTAGGGGTTCAGATACATTCCTGAACATATTTTCAGCTTTACTCAATTTCACAGCCACATATTTTTTCCTCACAAAGTTTGCTAACTCCCAAATTTTTCTCTTCAATTGTTTTTTTTCTTTTAACATGTTACTCACATTCACGTCCATGCTGAGTTGTTTGTCTATTTGAAATGAAAGTATATATACATGTTGGATGTATATATAACTTTTTACAGAACTTTAGCGATAACGTCCTTTGTTCATATCAAAGTCTTTGTTTATCATAAGGAATCCATATTTATCTTTCCAACATACGCTACATATCTCTTTGAATTTCTCGAGTGACATGTCGGTACTTACATGATCGGTAAATATATGTTTTAAATTGAGTTCATCCTGTTTGAAAATTATCAAGCAATTGGTATTGTCGCGCAATCCATGTTTTGGACATTAAGCAAAAGAGTGACAAAGATAGAAACTATCAATTGAGTTGTGTTTCCCTCCTGAAAAATTTGCACTAATTTTCTCCTGTTTCTCATCCATTACATCATCGAATATTATTACCGAATTGGGTCTCGCTTCTGTGGGGTCTATGATTGTATCACCCTCAGTGTACAGAAAATATCCTAGCCCCGCAATTTTCTTCAATGTTTCCTTCAGTAACTGGTATTTTGGTTGATGTAGAGACTTTGAATAGATGTACACGTTTTCAAATGTAAGTCCGTTTGCATTTAGCAATAGAGATACATAACATTTGTTTTCCCAAAATTACTTGGCCAACAGATTATTGTTCGCAGAGTATTTGGCAGCAAAGAGCTGTGACGTTGTGATTGTTCAATATTCTCAATGCTTGACCCTGAATTCATGATATTCAACGAGTCTTTGTGCTTAACAATCTTCATAATGCCTAGAGGAGCATCAAAATCATACTGAAAAATATGTTAATGAGCGTTTGTTTATATACTAGTTGATGATGTTATATTGTGTATGTCTGATCACGCGGTTAAGCACTTCTACGCTTCTGTCAGAAGCAAGTATCAAATACGTGTTAAATAGGTATGAATGTTGAAACACGTGTCTGAATGTTGAAGCACGTATCTGAACCCGTGTCTGAATGTTGAAGCACGTGTCTGAATGTTGAAGCACGTGTCTGAAAACGTGTCTGAATATTGAAGCACGAGTCTGAGCACGTGTCAGAACACGTGTCTGAATATTGAAAAGCACGTGCTTAACACGTGTCTGAGTATCGGAGCACGTGCCGGAGTGTTGAATCACGCAATAATACATGTGCATGAATGTATTACAATCATTATAATTATTCACATTTTATTACTTATCCGCCTACATCGTTCGTAAACTATGATCACCGGACTGGTGACGTCATCATCGTTCGTAAACTATGGTCACCGGGTTGAATCAGTGGCCGTCGCTGGTGACATCATCATCATCGTTCGTAAACTATGGCCGCCGGATTGAATCAGTTACTGCTATCGATCTGAAGTAGTGACGTCATCTTCGTTCGTAAACTATGATAGTAGATGTGCTAGGCCGGTTCTCCACCAAAATCGACCTTTTTTGCATGTAAATCTCCATGAGGAAATCTAAGGTTCAAATTGTCAGAAAACTGTCCATTCCAAGGTCATCCACAATCGCGCATGCGCAGTCATAGAAGTATATGGTTCACCAATCGATGGTCTATGGTTTGGTAATCTATGGTGCACCCGACTATGCTCTATGGTTCATCAATCGATGGACAGGTAGGCTATGGTTTGGTGATCTATGATTCCTCCAACTATGGTCTGGTAAATCTATGTTTTTTCCAATCTGCAGTCTGTGAACTAGTCACCTGTGTACTCGCATTCTACTGAAATGAATATTTTGTTATCCTACACCGGATTCGAACCCGAGAAATTAATTCCAAAGTTAGGTGGCTTAACCGCCCAGCTATGGAGGACTTGAATTAATCAATTTAAATGTAGTATATAACCTGAGTCACTTCTACTGGAATGAATTTTGTACTACACCAGATTCGAACCCGAGAAATAAATTCTAAAGTCAACGGCTTAACCGCTCAGCTATGGAGGACTTGAGAATGAGTGATTTTAATGTAGTATATATAATCTGAGTCAACTCTACTGAAAAATGAATTTTGTCCTACACCAGATTCGAACCCGGGAAACAAATTCCAAAATCGGCTCCTTAACCGCTGAGCTATGGAGGACATGATAACAATCGTCTTTAATGTAGTAGATATAGCTCCGGTGCACCCTAAGTTTGTCACGTGGGTCTAGCCTGATGTCACCTGTTTCATCTTGATTATAGGTAAAGGTGAGCCTAACCTCATCCATAATAAGTTTAAATCGAAAGAATGTGATTTTTGTGTCACACAATTAGTTTGAAAGTTGAAAATAGTAATTCTGAACACGTGCTTCAATATTCAGAAATTTGAATCAGATACTTAGACATCTTAATATTATGAATGTAATAAAACGAAATCATCCAGTTTGACTATAGTTGACAAAGATAGAAGTGATGTTCTACCTGTACCTGTCCTATCTGAACCGTTAAATATTTCAATAAAAAATTTAGAGTGGAATTATATGAACTGTTATCAAGAGCTGCATCGAACAAAAACTAAATTATCGAATTGTATGTTGGAAGCAAAATTAATTCAACCCGCATCATGAAGAATGATATTCAAGAAGAAATTGGATGATCATATAAATAATTTGAATTTTCTTATAGAAGTGATGTTCTACCTGTACCTGTCCTATCTGAACCAATAAATATTTCAATAAAAAATTTAGAGTGGAATTATATGAACTGTTATCAAGAGCTGCATCGAACAAAAACTAAATTATCGAATTGTATGTCGGGAAGAAAAATGTATTCAACCTGCATCATGAAGATTGATATTCAAGAAGAAATTGTATGATCATATAAATAATTTGAATTTTCTTAAGAACTGTGTTAACTCTACCCTTACTTCTTGAAACTTTCTCATCGAATATAATATTATATAAGTCTACATTTATTTCTGATAATGAGTGCATTATTCAATTATAATTTAAATTGAAGTGATTGCATTCATTTAGAATATGAAAATTTAAATCAACAAAGACCTACCTTTACTATTTTCACATCGGGGAAAAATCATACTCCACATTACGCAGATTAAAAACAAATTAATATGAGATGTTAGAATTATTTTGTATAGTGAGGTTCAACATATTTCTTCCAGCTATACAGGCACTAGGATAACGAATGCTATGTATAGAATATGTATTAATAATTTGAATTTTATGATAATTATAACGTTTTGTTGACCTTTACTGAACTCTCTATAGAAAGTGAGATTATTCTTAATCTAGGAATTTAATTAAATTGAACATGTGTGCCATATCATTCAAAATTGTAAGCATAATATCAGGACTGTATTAAGGAATATCTCGAACGGTGAGGGGAGGAAAGAATTAAAAATAAATGTATTGCAAAAGTACATTCGCTAATTCAGAATATTTAATAAAAAATGTATACATTAACGTAGATGTAACTTGTTTTCACATGCATGTATATAGAGGATGACTTGGAGACATCATTTTTCATACGCAACAAGTATCCTTGAAGAAATTCAAATTTAGGCTTACGATTTGTAGAGACATCATTTTTCATACGCAACAAGTATCCTTGGAGAAATTCAAATTTAGGTTTACGATTTGTAGAATAATTCTAGAGAAATTAAAATTGCTGATAATCGATAATAGTCATCATTTTTTCATATGTTTTTTCACGTAACAAGTCTCCTTGAAGAAATATATCGAACATTCAAGGTGGATTTTACGAATTACGATTGTCATTTCATTGGAAACATATAAGCAAGAAATTTTTTATTTAGATCAAGTTCGTTTTCCAACCACCCAAGAGGTAGAACTTATGGTACGTTGCTTTTTTTTTTTTTCAATAAAGTGGAAAGCGTCCCCAGGAGACCTACGAACCACTTACAATATAACAAATTAAAAATGAATTAAAAATGAAATCTGATAAAAAACGCAATTCCACGTTCCCTCTCCATTTCAATGATCTGCAAAAAGAAATTTGCCATCAATCTGTGTGTGTGTGTGTGTGTGTGTGTGTGTGTGTGTGTGTGTGTGTGTGTGTGTGTGTGTGTGTGTGTGTGTGTGTGTGTGTTTCAATGTTAGGTTTCATCAAAACACTTTCTATATCTTCCTTTATCGAAAGCATATTCATAGGGAAAATCAAAAATATAGACTTCTTGAGAAATTATTTATTGTTATTATTATTATTATAAGAGGGAAAAAGATTCAATACAAAAATATTAATCCTCAAAATATCATTTGTAAAATACATAAAACCATATAAACAATCAATATAAAAAACTTCATCACTTGGTTCTTCACACTAAACTCCGAACTAATCCGTTAATCGGGGAATACTCCATGATACGATCGTTTATGATGATACAATAAGCGCGGGTGTTTTTAGGAAAATTCAGGATACTTTCCATCTCTAGTTTAACGTCAACTGTTGATGACTTTATAGCATCGTTCTGTTTCGAGCAATCAATCACGAAAATTGCTTTGTTCTTGAATGCTACATAATCTAGCATCGGTTCGCTCATAATTTTATTCGAAAATGATTTCTGGAAATCATAGTACATCTGGTACGCTTCCACGTATTGTTGATCGTTGAAATTCATTTTCATTGCTTCATATGGATAACATTCTGAATTCAAGAATAATTTTACATTTAGCAAGTTTATATTATCGAAATATGTACTTTGCTTAACAGGATTATTTTTTCGATCAGTTTGGAAAGCTAGAATCACATATCTGGGGCGTTCCAAATTCATTGATGTTTTAACAGCCCAAATGTCTCGAGTGCTCTCCTTCATCAACGGATTTTCATGCAGATCCCAACTACGGAATGGAATCAAAATAGGCTTCTCAGCACTCAAATTTCCCAACATTTGAAATTTAACTTGATCACTTGGAAACACATGTCGCACTTTTAATGCTATCGTCTTCACATTTATTTTAGCCGTTTTCGTGCCTGTGCTATTAGTATAGCAATCGTTATCGGTTCGAGACCTTATCAAGCGCAGCTTATGTTTACCACTCAAGACTTTGTTATAGTCAATGAATAGGCCTAGTAGAAAATTCAGAGGTATCCATAAATTGATTTTATTATTGTAGACTGAACTCATTGCATCCTTATATGACCATCCAGAAATAGCTAGAGGTACAGATTCGTGTTCGGCATATGTTAGATAAGCTCTGATGGTGCTGACAATACCAGGATCGCGTACTTTGTCTATCTCTTTCCCATTCAATTCATAACTGATATATTCAAAGAGAAACGCTCCAAAATTATTAGTTAGGGTACATTCACCATCACCACTTGCTTCTGGCTGGAATTCTGCCTCGATGAATAAAGCAGACGAGGCTAAATCTACCAACACATCTTGTTGATTGATTAATATCTCAATTTCATCGCTGTAGCCGAAAGATGTTGTATGTGGATAGTAGGTGTGAATTTTTTCTCGACTGATGTCTTCATTAAAGTTTGGTTCGTTGAATATTTGAAGTTTTTCGGACATGGTAACCAAGGGACTTCAAAAAATTTATATTTTCCAATGATAGTGCTGCAGCAACCTTCTCCCTTGAACTCGTTGTAGATAATGACTGATGGTCAATATGAAGATGTCTTTTATTGCTGAAATCCAAACCCATGTCCTCTAGTGACGTCGACTGTAACAACCTTCTCAGATGAATTCTTTTCATATAATGAATGCTGGTGAGTATTGGATTATTATTTATTGTTGGAAGCCATAATCTCTTGCGATCTTTTTCAACTCCAACCGTATAATGATTTCTTCTCCACGAAAATTTACCCGTTTCCAATTCTGATCTAAAATATTCAGTGTAATGTTATCGAAGGACGTCTTGTTGATTATCGGTAGATAAATAAGATTCTTCGGCTCTATATCAATGGAAAACCCAGGTGGTACAAGAGGTGAAAACTCATATATCGTATGAGCTAACTTATTGTTATAATATGCTCCTGCGGTTAAGTTACACTCCACTCTAATAGTTTGAACTTTGATTATGTTTATAGGTCGGTCAGATACATGTACTTCACGAGATGTCAATTTCTTTTTGCTGAATCCCAGCAGTTCGCTTATACTATCTTTAGGAATAAAATTTACTTCAAAATCACTCTTTAGTTCTGTGTGTAGAGTGTTGTTGTTAGATTTTATTGATAATTTCCGGTCACGTTCTTCTTGCTTCACTCCTATCCCACAAACTGCACTTTGTATGAAATCCTCGATGTCTGTCAACTCGTAGGACCCTGTAGGTATAGTTACTACTTCTTCCTCACCCTTCACATTTTTATAATAAAATTTAATAAAACCTTCTTCAATGTTCGGAATGCTATTGTACGTATGCAAGCCAACAAGTGCGATAGAATAATATGAATAAGGATCTAGTTCTATTGGTGGGTGAAAATCTACAGACAAGCGGGAGCTCTTACCCGTGATAGTGAACGTCTGAGACATGATTGATGAAAACTTCATCAACAATGTATTTATGTACTAATAAATACAATTTTAGTCGACCACAACTGAAGAATTAGAGAGGAATTTCAAACATAACTGGCCACAATTATAAGTGTTATATTGCTGAAAATTGTCGTGATTGAATAATATCTTACATTTTTTGAAATAATCCACCAGTTCGTGAGGGGGGCGTAAATTGCCAAAACTATCATGATAAAAGACTTTATCACCGACTTTCTTAAACCCAACCCAGTGAGTGCCTTCATTGTCCGAGCTATCTAAATTAACTATTCCACGCTCGTTTCTCCATGGTCCGTTGGATGGCAGTTCATCACGCATAAATACTCCTCTAAAATGGGGAATTTTCAGAGCTTTTGCTAGTTTCCGTAGATCGAGATCGGTCAGAGGTCTTCTGGGTAGGTTTACTGGCAGTTTTTTGGATGTTTATTTAAATATAGACCAAGACCTTTGCGATAATTTTTCAAATATAGACCAGATCCTTGTTTTCCTAAAGCTATAGCTTCCATTGTTTTATTATGTCTTTCCGTTTCCTCCAAGGTTTTCCGAGCTGCTTTGCTGTCGTTGACGGCCTTAGCGATGCCAGCACCACCTCCCGCCAATGCTCCAGCAGCTGATAAGCCGGCAAATAGAGGTATTAAAAATGGTAAAAATCCTCCAGTCTTTGGAATAGGAATTACTCTTGGTAATCGAACATTTTTCCGACCACCTGCTTTTTTGAATTGTTTTCGTGCAACTTTCAACGCTGTTTGAAATGTTCTCTTCAGATTGGTGGGGTCAAACTTTTTCTTCATAACTTTTCTTACCCCATCGACAATTGCACTTCCGAACCCAACCTTCTTTCTCATGCCCATCCCCAATTTCCTCTTTGCCTTCATAATTTTATTCACACCGAAAGCGGCAATCCTCTCTCCAAATTTTGTGTCTTTAGATTTGACACGTTGCCAAGCAGCGTTCTCTAATATTTTATCCGCCTCGTGACGTCCTTCCAAACTAGCGTTTCGCAGATATGAAATATCGTGTTGGCGGCAAGCTTTATCGAGTGGATTGATACCTGAATCTCCTCTTCTCAACCGTTCTTCTAATTTTGTACCGGGACCACAGAATTGATAACCAGGAATATGAAGTTCAAACGGGAGCTTGTTTATAAGCGTATTGAGAACACCTTCTCCTACGTGAGCTTCCATACAGACTGATGAGAATTCAAGATTGCACCGTTATTTAACGAGGGGAGGGAGAAAAACTAAAGATCTCAAAGTAATATTTTTTATTAATTTCAAAATTTTCTCAATACAAAAGACTTAAGTATGATCTTAACAATATATGTTTCAAATATTATAATCTTCACTCTTGATTCACCCTCATATTCACGGAATTTTGTTCTATTATAATATCCATACCCTCGAGTCAATAATATTCCAGCTTATTGTTTGTTCCTAATAATCTCCAAATGTTTAATGATGAGTTCATTGAACGAGATCCGAATTATTGATCCAACTGTTGTGATTATTATCTAGACCCAACCATTTCACATACTGTTGACCCCTCCTCTTTCGTAATATTTTTTCGACTAAATACACATCGGGTTGTTTTGTTTTCTGTAATTCTTCCTCATAGAAACAGCCGCTGATTGGTGCGTTGGTCATATCTTCTAGTAGATATGTGACCGGGCTGGTAATTTTTACTTTGATGATTTTAAATAATTCCGTTCTCCAATTGGGCGTAAATCCCTTCTCAAAAATATGTTTAGCCTTACTTATTCGTACCACATCTCCAACGTTGTATTTGTGAGGCAGAGCTAACTTGATGTGTGAGTAGGATCGCTTCAATATCTCGCTCTCAATCTGTTTCGTCACTTTTATTGGAGCCATATTTATAGTACTATGTTTACGTTTATTATATTTTTCTGTGGTTTCTTCAAGTATATCAAGCCATTTGTATTTCCCGCTAAGACTGAAATGTTTGTAGAGCGATTCCTTTAATGTTCGAATGACACGTTCAGCAATGGCTGCTTTTTTCACACTATACGTATTATAATGATTGATATTATGTTTCTTCATTAGATCGTTAAAGTGTTTATTGAAGAATTCTTTTCCCTGATCGCTTTGCAGATTCCTAGGCTTACGATGTCCTTCTAGCAATATAGAACTGACCGCTTTCCGAACCTCTTCGGCTGATTTCGTTTTCAGCGGGCGTGTCCATAGAAATTTCGAAAAACAATCGATCATAACCAAAATGTATTTGAATCCTCTATTTTCACGAGCGTAATTACCCATTTCAGCCAGATCCATTTGCCACAAATCATCCAAACCTTTTATGATCGTTCTGCGCCGTTTGAAATTCTTCCTACTAGGCTTATGAAGCTCATGCACAACTTGTTCTCTACTCATCTTATCAATGCGGAAATCTAGTTTAGAATTAATTTTTTGGGTATATTCACAGGATTTGGAGTAATACGTTTCACAGAGCCCTGCTTTGTTGTTGTTGTGGATGATGAGGGTCTCTTCTTAGAAGGTTCCACAGATGTCATCCGTCGTTCTAACGCCTCCACTTTACTAGTAATGTCATTTAGACGCATGTTAACAATGTTAAATGTGTTATTGATCTCTTTCAATTCATTTCTGTTTTCCCTCACACTATCACTGATTGTTTTATACTCTGATTTTATATAGATCCCCATTCCATTATATTTATTCTGAATGTCCATCAGATGTTTATCAATGTTGAGAATAACCTTCTCATTCGTTTATTTATGTTCATCCAGATCCTTGTTGATATCTTTGATCAAATTATCAACCCTAACATTGAAGGTATCTTTAAGACTGGTTTCCGTTTTCAGATTCAGTTTGTATGTTAATTTATCAACATATACTTTATTTGCAACATCTTCATCATCATTCGGTGATTTTACGTTGCACAATCTACGATTTTCCATATCATAACTTCCATCACTCGTTAGGAATAATCCTTGTCCGTGAACTTGTTTGAAATTATTATTAAATACATTTGTATCATATATCCACATGGAAGAGGAGGCTCTGCCAAACTTATCCATTGAAACCATCTTTATAACTGTGATGAATTTGTCTTACACTCGGTTTTTGTTCGATTACACCAGCCTCTATCAATTCTTCTATTATAGAGACTATCTCGTTGTGATGGTTATTGTTACCAGCGAGCGAGGATGCAACAAGAAGTCTCAGTCTATCCACAATTTCGTTAACGTCATCCCAATAAACATATTCGATTGGTTTCTCGTTATATTCAAGCATATCATTTTTGATATATGCATTTCCAGTGTATGTTTTGGACCTTGGTCTTTTAATGGAATTAATCAAAGGTTTCAGTACATGTTTGTATTTTACAGTGTTTCTTATTCGATCAGCGGGATCGTTATTACGTCTATGGGCACTAGTCATTTCCATCATTTGACTGTAATTTTTTCCATCTTCCACGGTGTAGGTGTCAGGTAGAACATCTCTGTAGAATATCAAATTATACAGTCCTGTGGTACCCTTGAACGGAGTTCCCTTAATAATTATATTACTCTCACTATCAATTTCAATAGGTTGATTACCCATGAACCATTTATCTAAAGTCGAATTATATTGCAATCCCATTCTATCATCGTATTTCTTGACATCATCATCCAATAGGAATCCTTCCAAGTAATAACGTGCTAATGTGGGGTATTGTTGCAGAAACTCCTCTGTAGCCGCTGCATTATCTTTCTTAAGTTTTCTGAATTCTTCAAGAATCTGATCGATAGTAGGTTCGGGGGTAAACACATCCTCTTCAGTATCTGGGGGGTTATATACGAATTCTTCCCCTTCAGTTACAATATTTGGGATTGGTATGTTCTCCATTTGTGTTGCTGTAGAAACAATACTTTAAGGCTTAATCAACGAATTTTGTTTGATTATTTCAGCATTTTTCGCAATTTCCTCCAGAGGCTTAGATACATTCTTGAACATATTATCTAGAATTGTATCATTTTCAGCTTTACCCAATTTCACAGCCATATATTTTTTCCTCACAACGTTTGCTAACTCCCAAATTTTTCTCTTCAATTGTTGTTTTTCTTTTAACATGTTACTCACACGCACGTCCATGCTGAGCGGTTTGTCTATTTCAAATGATAGTATATATACATGTTAGATGTATATATAGCTATCAAAACTTTTGCGATAACGTCCTTTGTTCATAGCACAGTCTTTGTTTATCATAAGGAATCCATATTTATCTTTCCAACATGCGCTACATATCTCTTTCAATTTCTCGAGTGACATGTCGGTACTTACATGATCGGTAAATATATGTTTCAAATTGAGTTCATCCTGTTTGAAAATAATCAAGCAATTGGCATTGTCGCGCAATCCATGTTTTGGACATTTTGCAAAAGACTGACAAAGATAGAAACTATCAATTGAGTTGTGTCTCCCTCTTGAAAAATAAGAACGAATTTTGTCCTGTTTCTCATCCATTACATCATCGAATATTATTACCGAATTAGGTTTCGCTTCTGTGGGGTCTATGACGTTATCACTTTCAGTGTATGGAAAATATCCAAGCCCAGCAATTTTCTTCAATGTTTCCTCCAGTAACTGGTATTTTGGTTGGTGTAAAGACTTTGAATAGATGTACACGTTTTCAAATTTCAAGCCGTTTGCATCTAACAATAGAGATAACATTACATTTGTTTTCCCACAATTACTTGGACCACAGATTATTGTTCGTAGAGTATTTGGCAGCAAAAAGCTGTGACGTTGTGATTGTTCAACATTCTCAATGCTTGACCCTAAGTTCATAATATTCAACGAGTCTTTTTGCTTAACAATCTTCATCATGCCTGAAGGCGAATCGAAATCATACTGAAACATATGTTGATAAGCATTTGTTTATATACTAGTTGATGATGTTATATTGTGTATGTCCGAGCACTTCTACCATGTAACTGTCAGAAGCAAGTATCAAAGACGTGTTAAATTTGTCCGAATGTTGAAACACGTGTATAAATGTTGAAGCACACGTCTGAATGTTGAAGCACGTGTCTGAATATTAAAGCATGTGTTAAACACGTGTCTGAATTTTGGAGCACGTGTCACTCAATAGAACTAGATGCTCATTCATATTATTCTATTGCACAAGACGATCTAAATTTAAAGCATATATATAATGATCACGTGGGGACTGATATGACTTTTGGAGAATTCAAAAATATATGTTCATACTGTTGGAAGGAACCATACGAATTTTTATGTATTGTTAAAGATGATGCTATTGATAAAGGAAGATATAGAAAGTGTTTTGATAATTTCATACATCTATAAACTATTTTTGTAAAAGAAAAAACTAATGAGAAACTATCTAATAGATGTTTGAAGCTGTTCAATACCTGTTTGAAGCTGTTTAATAGCTGTTTTAAGCTGTTCAAAAGCTGTTCTTAAGCTGTTTAATAACTGTTTGAAACTGTTTAATTCTTGGTTAATTCGATATATATGAACCTACTTTATTCAATCTTGTAAATATACTAGAAAATTATATATTTTGAAAATTACCGAATCAGTCTATTCTGATAATTCGATAATAAAACCCAAAAATTAATTAGATCTCATAATCATAATATTTACACTATTGAGCAAAATGAAATTGTTTTAAGCGCATGTGATAATAAACGCTATATTATTGAAAATTATAAAACGTTACCTTAGGGATATCATTCTATTCCAGAGGTGGAGGAGGAAGAAAACGATTAGTTTTATATTAAATATTGTATATTACTTATAAATATGCCTTATCTATATTTTTATTATAATAATTATTTTATATAACATATAATATTTGGTTTTCTTAGTTACTTATTTTCAGATAATTAGACGTATGAGTTATATGATTGTAATATATGTATAATTGGGTACGTTTTTAAGAAAATTCAAATTATTTATATGATCATCCAATTTCTTCTTGAATATCATTCTTCATGATGCGGGTTGAATTAATTTTGCTTCCAACATGCAATTTGATAATTTAGTTTTTGTTCGATGCAGCTCTTGGTAACAGCTCATATAATTCCACTCTAAATTTTTTATTGAAATATTTATTGGTTCAGATAGGACAGGTTCAGGTAGAACATCACTTCTATCTTTGTCAACTATATTCAAACTGGATGATTTCGTTTTATTACATTCATAATATTTAGATGCCCAAGTATCTGATTCAAATTTCAATCCGAGATTGTTTGCAACACATGTAGATAAATCTGATCTACACTCTTGCAGAAGATTATTAGCGGGGGCATCTATGTTTGTAGAAATGGTAGTGGCGGTAGGAGAACTTTCACAATATTTCTCGATATATATACGTTCTAATATATATTTACTATTCACATCCAATAATTCCAAGGTAAAATTTTTCAATCTACTTTTACAAGTTGTGAGTTGAACATTTATAAAAGATATACGATGTTCATAATCATTTCTCACTTCTTCTTCTCTGGATAGAGGTTCAGGGCGGGTAGAAACTCTATGATGTGGAGAATGATTTTTCCTCGATGCGAAAATAGTAAAGGTAGGTCTTTGTTGATTCAAATTTTCATATTCTAAATGAATGGAATCACTTCGATTTAAATTATGATTGAATGATGCACTTCCATTATCAGAATTAAATGTAGACTCATATAATATTATATTCGATGAGAAAGTTCCAAAAAGTAAGGTTAGAGTTAACACAAACTGTACAAGTAACATACTATATGAATACATTTTTCATAATGATATATTTCTAACATTACATCTATTTAATTATCCTGGAGAAGAGTAGGGATGGAACACAATACCACGATAGTTATCTATAGATATTTTCGATATTATTTTTCTCTTATCAGCACACTCAAAGCAGTATATAATCACTAAATTGAATATACACTCTGAACAATACAATCTATGTTTACAAGGGATAAAACTTGTATTAATCTCTTTTTTATTACAAATTCCACAAAGCTTCATCATTTTGTTTCTCATATGAGTTCAGGATATAGACTGAGGGAAATAAAAAATCAACCTATTATTTATATCATTTATTATCATCGGTTTACAATGGTAGTAAATTTATAAGATAATTATGAATATGTAAGCTATTATTCACAGCACAGTAACAATTATTTGAAGTATGATTGTTCAAACAAAGAGGTTCACCCATTATCAGTTTTGGACAGTTGACATCATTTTCTAAATCTATAACAACTATCGATCCTCCATTAATTTCTTCCAAAAGTTGACTTATAGCTTTCGATTTTTCTTTTCCTCTAACATATATACGATCGATATTCATCTCAACTGTATGTTTTTTCAAAATATTCATCAGTTCCCTATTCTTGATAAACCCACTAACATATGGAATACAATGATGATTCCTCTCGAGATATCGAATTTGTCTCTTACAGTTTTCATCTAACTCGCTATATGGTTTGGGATAATTGAATAGGTAGTGACTTGATTGTTTCCCATTCGTAATACACAATTCTTTTATTCTAAATTCAGGCACTTTGAAGCCTTGTACATCTATCACAATGAACCTCATATTGGTGAATGTCGAATATCGAAGAGAGAGAATAAACTTATCAAATCAATCTTGGTCCCCTACTATTGAGGTTAGTGTATAATTATAACATCTCATATCATATTTGCTTGATCTTTGTGACCTCGTCAGAGATAATCATAACAACAACAAATTTGTTTCACTTGAAGCACATGTCTGAATGTTGAAGCTTGTGTCTGAACACGTGTCTGAATGTTGAAGCACGTGTCTGAACACGTGTCTGAATATTGAAGCACGTGTCTGAACACGTGTCTGAATATTGAAGCACGTGTTGGAATGATGAATCACGCGTTAAAACATGTGCAAATCACTATTTTCAACTTTCAAACTAATTGTGTGACACAAAAATCACATTCTTTCGATTTAACTTATTATGGATGAGGTTAGGCTCACCTTTACCTATAATCAAAATGAAACAGGTGACATTAGGCTAGACCCACGTGACAAACCTAGGGTGCACCGGAGCTATATCTACTACATTAAAGACGATTGTTATCATGTCCTCCATAGCTCAGCGGTTAAGGAGCCGATTTTGGAATTTGTTTCCCGGGTTCGAATCTGGTGTAGGACAAAACTCATTTTTCAGTAGAGTTGACTCAGATTATATATACTACATTAAAATCACTCATTCTCAAGTCCTCCATAGCTGAGCGGTTAAGCCGTTGACTTTAGAATTTATTTCTCGGGTTCGAATCTGGTGTAGTACAAAATTCATTCCAGTAGAAGTGACTCAGGTTATATACTACATTTAAATTGATTAATTCAAGTCCTCCATAGCTGGGCGGTTAAGCCACCTAACTTTGGAATTAATTTCTCGGGTTCGAATCCGGTGTAGGATAACAAAATATTCATTTCAGTAGAATGCGAGTACACAGATGACTAGTTCACAGACTGCAGATTGGAAAAAACATAGATTTACCAGACCATAGTTGGAGGAATCATAGATCACCAAACCATAGCCTACCTGTCCATCGATTGATGAACCATAGAGCATAGTCGGGTGCACCATAGATTACCAAACCATAGACCATCGATTGGTGAACCATATACTTCTATGACTGCGCATGCGCGATTGTGGATGACCTTGGAATGGACAGTTTTCTGACAATTTGAACCTTAGATTTCCTTATGGAGATTTACATGCAAAAAAGGTCGATTTTGGTGGAGAACCGGCCTAGCACATCTACTTATGATCGCCGGATCTTCAATTCAATAAAACACCTCTTACTCGTCAAAACTCATTATGTATTTTGATACACATAAAGCTAGAGTTTGATGTTCTCCCCACCCCAATTTGTATGCATCATATTGATTTTTCCCACATGAAAAATATGGAAATTAACATTCTGCACGTGACAGCTGCATATGATAGGTCGCTGGTGACGTCATCATCGTTCGTAAACTATGGTCGCCGGATTGAATCAGTTACTGTCATCGGTTTGAAGCAGTGACGTCATCAACGTTCGGAAGCTATGATCGCTGGGTCTCCAATTCAATAAAACACCACTTACTCGTCAAAATCATTATGTATTTTGATACACATAAAGATATAGTTTGATGTTCTCCCCATCCCATTCTGTATGCATTATATTGATTTTCCCCACATCAAAAATATGGAAATTAACATTCTGCACATGTCAGCTGCAAATGATAGAACCGCCATGACAGTTCACGTACGCCATGACACACACACACGCTATGACAGATCCGCCATGACAGTTCACACGGTAGACGCCATGACACCTCGTTGAAGACCCACATGGCAGACGCCCTGATACCTCTTTCAGTCACCATGATGCACTGCAACTTAGGTTAGCTCTATAACCTATAGATCTATGGTTGTACTTAAGGTTAGCTCTGTAGCCTATAGCTTCATGGTTTCTATGACTACGGTATGTGATAGTTGCCATGACACCTCGTTGAAGACCTGCGTGAGAGACATTTCGTTGACCACCTCATCGATGTAACCCGTGACAGACGTTGTGACACCTCGTTTGAGACCTACGTGACAGACATCTCGCTGAAGGAGAATGTGATAGCCACCTCGTCGTTGAAACAGACGTGACATACACCGTGACACCTCCATAAAGCTATCGTTAGAGGTTTCCCTCATTTACATGAGCCATATGAAGATTTCTTAATGAGAAAGTTGAAAATTCATATTCTACGTGTCATCACCTTTCATCTGATACTCATAAAGCTATAGTTGAAAATTTTTCCTCACATGTGGCATGTGCCGTCATACTATGGAAGTTCATTCATAGATGGCGCGCCTCCACGTGACACCTTGTTGAAGACCCACGTGACAGACATCTCGTTGAAGCCTCGTGACAGACCCGTGACTGCATAAACAACCTGTATACCAAAACCATAGAGTACCTTCATACCATATTTGGGAGAGCCATAGATCACCAACCCATAGTTGGAAGAACCATCGACTACCGACATCAAACCCCCAGCGGGTAGAAACGAAACCGACCATAGGCCCCTATCGGATAGAGGTGAAGCGATAGCCCAGAATTTTTGAGGCGTGTTCGCTCGAGAAACAAATGCAGGGGCCAGTCCGAGCTTGGTGAATATTAACAAGCGCTGCTTATCTAACTCATTTAAATATTTGCGAGTTCCAACACGCGTCGTGCCCGGTACGCTGCAATCTTAATATGTTAGCGAGGTGTTTCAAAACAGATATGATTTATCCATCCGTTTACCGTTCAACCGCAATTACTGCTTGTTGCTATGGAGCGATAAGGTGCATTTATGTTATTTCAATCTTATTAAGAATGTAGTTTATTTTTCATGAATATTCACTGGCTGGAACGTCTCAACTATTCATAACTAGCTCTCGTGTTTTTGCCAGAGCCTGTCGGTAGGCATAAATATGTTAATATGCAGCTTTACATTAAATTCTCAAGGGTCTCGCACTCTCCCTAGCCTCATACATTGCTTACAGGAGACCTGCCGCGGGTGACCTTGTATACAGGCTGATTACCACTACTCGCTCACTCTCTCTCTCTCTCATACCAAATCATAGACTCTACCACAAAACCATAAACCCCTAGCAGAAGATCACCTAACCCGTGACATCTCGCGAGCAGAAGCGACACCACATCCTAGCATGCAGAGGCGACACGAAACCCTAGCGGGCAGAGGCGACACCTAGCGATCAGACTCGACACCAAACCCCAACCATCTGCCCGTCCGGTGTATTGATGGTTGCCTACATCTGATAAGGCTCGCTGTCTGGGCGGCCCCAAGTGCCGCAATTCCTACTAATATAATAAAATAATAACGCAATATTATCAGAGCTTATCCATCTATTGAATTCATCTGGAAAACCTAACCATTTAACATAGACTTTATCGTTTTAAAATTCTCTCTACCAAATAAACATCAGGATATTTAACTTTCTGCAATTGTAATTCGTAATATCCACCTTGAATGTCTTGATTGTTGGCATCTTGCAATAAATACATGGTTGAATTAGTAAGTTGAACTGTTTTGATTGTAAAAACTTCGGTAGCCCAATTAGGTATGTATTTTTTGTCGAAAATGCTTCGAGTTTTAGAAATGCGAACGTGATCACCAACATTGAATTTCTGATTTTTATCAGTTGATTTTATTCGGTTGTATACTGTTTTTAAAAGTATTTCTTCATGTTTTCTCTTAACATCTGCAGGTCTTATTTTGATTGTCCTGTGTATTGTTGTATTGTAATTGTGTACCACACGTATTAGTAAATCCAACCATTTATAGTTTCCCTGTAAATTGAATTCCTTCCACATGATATTTTTTGATGCTCTATTAACCCGTTCAACGATTGAGACCTTTTTTTCAGTAAACACATTGTAATGATGCACTCGATATTTTCTTAATAACTTTTGAAAATTCTTATTAAAAAATTCAATGCCCATATCGGTTTGTAAATTATTCGGCTCTTGTATTCCGAACACCTTCTCCATAGCATTAGTAACTTCAGGACCGGACTTGTTTCTAAGAGGAAAAGCCCACACAAAATTTGAGTAACAATTAATTACAAACTAGAATGTATTTGAATCCATTGTTTTCCTGGATTTGGGAATGTCATATCTCCAGTTTTCGAGATGAATGAGACAATGTACGAAGCGAATGAATCGTCGATCTAGACGTTTACATTGGGAATACTAAAATCGTTATAAAAACAGCTATCGACAGGAACTATGGGTCAGGATGTTCAGAAATATATTTTGAATTTGAATCCGGGACTAAAAATGATTTTAGAATCCTCTTGGCTAAACACGTACACTCCCGGGTCTGGAGATGTCATATCTCCAGTTTTCGATATGAACGCGACAATGTACGAAGCGAATGAATCGTTGATCTAGACGTTTACATTGGGTATACTGAAATCGATATAAGAACAGCTATTGACATGATCTATGAGTCTGAATGTTCAGAAATATGTTTAAAATTTGAATCCGGGACAAAGAATGATTTGAGAATTTTCTTGGCTAAACGCGTACACTCATAGATCTGAAGATACGATATCTCCAGTTTTCGAGATTAACGCGACGATGTACGAAGCGAACGAATCGTCGATCTAGAAGTTTACTTTGGGTATACTAAAATCGATATAAGAACAGCTATTGACATGATCTATGAGTCGGGATGTTCGGAAATATGTTTAAAATTTGAATCCGGGACAAGGAATGATTTTAAAATTCTCTTGGCTGAACGCGTACACTCATGGATCTGAAGATATGATATCTTCAGTTTTCGAGATTAACGCGACGATGTAAGAAGCGAACGAATCGTCGATCTAGACGTTTACATTGGGTATACTAAAATCGTTATAAGAACAACTATCGACATGAACTATGGGTCGGGATGTTCAGAAATATGTTTTGTATTTGAATCCGGGATAAAAAATGATTTTAGAATCCTCTTGGCTAAACGCGTACACTCCTGGATCTGAAGATGTCATATCTTGAGTTTTCGATATTTATTTATTTATTTATTTATTTATTTATTCAGTTACACCACCCAAGTGCCACAGGCCAATTAAGGATGGGAAAAGCTACAATTTGATTAAAATTCACAAATATAATATAACAAAAACAAAAATAATTCATATAAAATGAGATCATAAATACAAAATGAAAAACGAGAAAAAATTAGATAGACATCAATACTGATATCAACATTGATACAAGGCTGTTCTGCAAGCAGAGCACGCAGGATGTATTGAACAATGTTTTAAATTATTGCACTACATCAGCTAAGTTCCCAGTAATAGCTTTTATATGTGCAACGGATGAATTAAATATGTCTAGACTATTTTGAAAAATTTTATAATTGTTGCACATCTCATAGATAGGCGATGATTGCAGCATACGTGTGCGAGGCGTGTTCAGATAAAAAGTATTCGGATGTCGCGCTCCCAATCTAGGCACTTCGAAATTCAACTGCTCAAGCAGGTCGGGACAGTCAACAGTATTGTTAACGAGTTTGAATAGAAACACTATCGAGCTAGTCCGCCTGCGCCCGACAAGAATAGAAACCCCAAATCGAGCAAGTAGTTCCGATTGAGAGAAACCTCTCGGAGGATAAACGTTATCTATGCGAAAGCTGAGATACTTCAAGAATTTTCGCTGAATACCCTCTAGCAGGTGGATATGAATCTGATAGGTAGGAGACCACACGACTGAAGCGTATTCAAGGCGAGATCTTATAAATGAATTATAAAGCAGCAGTAGTGTTTCAATATTGACGAAGTCTCGCGAGCTTCTGATAATGAAACCCATGAGCCTGGATGCTGCGGACGCCACTGAATCAACATGAGTGTCGAAAGAAAGACTAGAGGTGAAGTAGACACCCAGATCTCGAATATTTTCACATCGTAGAAGAACTGAATCAGAAATATAATAATCATAAATTATAGGAGTCTTGCTTCTTGTAAATGACATAACTGCACATTTAGACACGTTGAGATCTAAGAGGTTAGCAGAGCACCAGGAATGAAACAGGTTTAGATCGTTTTGCAGTTGAAGAGCGTCCCTAGAAGATCTGATCGGAAGGAACAACTTCAGGTCATCTGCATATAGTAGATACATGACAGTAAAAATGGAGGCAACATCATTGATGAAGATATTAAATAGCAGTGGACCAAGGACCGAGCCCTGTGGAACACCGCTCGGAATGCTGAAAGCATCAGATCTGAAACCTGAAAGCTCTACATAGTGACTTCTCCCGGTCAAGTAACTCTCAAACAATCCCACCAGCCGGATCGACACACCAAAATCAGCTAATCTAGAGAGGAGGATGCGATGATTCAAACGATCGAAAGCTTTGCTAAAATCAGTGAAGACGACATCAACCTGAGTACCAACATCCAAACACTCTGCTACGAACTGATGAAAAACAGTCAAGTTGGTCACAGTCGATCTGCCCCTGACGAAACCATGTTGGCGAGTCGTCAGTCGCCGAGTGGCACTCTCTGATATAGCGTTATGCAAGCAAAACTCAAATAACTTCGAGAAATCATTTAAGAGAGCAATGGGGCGGTAAGAGATGTCAGCCCTCTCCCCTTTTTTGAAAATAGGGACAATTTTTGAAACCTTCCATATTTCTGGAAAAGACTGGGTTGAGAGAATCCGGTTGAATATATGGAGAAGGGGGCAGATCAGGACACGGAGACAGTCCTTCAGAAAAAATGCAGGAATTCCATCCGAGCCTGCTGTCATAGCGGACTTCATCCTCCTTCCGGCAACCAACACATCTGTCTCCGAAAAGCAAGATGGCATCGGTACTGAAGAACATCCATTTGTATGGAACTCGGGAATATAGGGAGCTTGGTCATCACTGAAACATTTATTAAAAAATAGTGCAAAGCTATCGACTATTTCCTGTTGACTCTCGAGCGATGTCTCATTGTAGGTCATCTTGGATGGCATTCCAGAGTTAGATTTCATTCTGTCAATATAGGACCAGAAGGCTTTAGAATTTGCTGAAATGTTGCGCTCGGCGCGATCGACAAAGTCCCTATGTGATTGCCGAATTGCATTTTTAACAACCAGTCTCAGCCGTGTAAACTCAATATAGTCGTCTGGATTGTTGGTAAGTTTACAACGACGCCAATAAGAATATTTTAGTTTGATGTTGCGAATAATTTCTTTTGTAAACCAGGGAGGATATTTAGATTTAGCTGTTGGTGATGACTTAGGTATATATTTGTCAAAGGCATCGTAGATCAAGGAATACAGACGATCCGATGCCACAGCCGGATCACTCTCGCCAACGACTGAAGTCCACGGCAGATTAGCAAGATGTTCATAAAGGTCGATATAATTACCTTTCTTAAAATTGTAAGAACAGTGCTCAAGATTACCCAGAAAACCACTCTGCACATTCGGAACAGAACAAACAATGTTTATTAGAAGAGAAGGATGATGTAAGTAGATGTGCTAGGACAGTTCGGGAGCAAAATCACCCTTTTTTGCATGTAAATCTCCATAAGGAAATCTAAGGTTCAAATTGTCAGAAAACGGTCCATTCCAAGGTCATCCACAATCACGCATGCGCAGTCATATCGATAGGGGTAGGTAGTATATGGTTCTGTGAACTGGTCATATGTCTATGGTTCCCGAAGTCTGTGAACTAGTCATCTGTCTATGGTTCTTCCTTAACTATGGTCGGGTCAAGTCTGTGAACTAACCATCTGTCTATGGATCTTCCTTAACTATGGTCGGGGCAATCTGAAGTCTATGAATTAGGTATCTGAGTACTCACATTCTACTGAAATGATTTTTCTACACACCGAGATTCGAACCTGCGAAATAAACTCTAAAGTTAGGCGGCTTAACCGCGAAGGTGGACTTGAACAATTTAATGCACTCCTACTGAAAATGAAATATTTTTCTACACACGGGAATCGAACCCGAGAAATGAGATCCAAAGCCAGCTCCTTAACCGCTCAGCTATGGAGGAAGTGAGAACAAGCGATTTCAATGTTGTAGATATAACCGCGGGGTATCCGGTCTGAGTGATAAGTGCGAGTATATTGCAGCCTATGTGGTACATGTAGTTGTTTATACATGACGTCAGCCGTGTGGGTGTTTGAACACGAAGGGGGCGAAGTGTATGGCGCGGGGTCTACAGCGAGGTATGGAATGTGAGACTTCATAGCGCTAGTCATAGGGGTTTCGGAAGAGTTATAATGGGAGTGTTTGTACATAACGTCAGTCGTGGAGATGTTTGAACGTGTGGGGATGAAGTGTATGTCGCATGTGAGACTTCATAGCGCTAGCCATGGGGGTTTTGAAAGAGTTATAATGGCGCTGTTTATGTATGCTGTCAGTCACGTGATTATTGAAAGAGGCGGGTATTCATCGGAGCTATCATGGGAGGGCTGCTGCTCCTTGAATGCATAGATGGAATGTTATACAGTATGGAAATGATATCTTCTGCATTTCTCAAACGCGATGTTTATAAGGAAATTAATTTCAAAACGTTTATTCAAGCTGTCTGTACCTTACTTGATTGCTATATTACAAAATGCGATTTCAATCATCTTAAACATATAGATATATGGATATTAATTTCAGTATACAAAATGGAGTTGGGGAACTTCAATGAGGTATGGAATGTGAGGTTATACAGATTGTTCATGTATGACGTCAGTCATGTGAATTTGAATGAAGCTGGCGCGGTCTCCAACGAGACAGGTGTGTATGTGAAGTTATACAGAGTGTGCAGGTATAATGATGTCTATCACGCAGGTCTTCAGCGAGGTATCTACCTTTCAGGAGTCTTCAATGAAATGTGGGGTTGTTTGTACATGCCGTTAGTCGCAGGGGTTTTGTCTGAGTTATAATGATATCGGTCGCGATGCATCGGCTGCTCCACAAGTCTTCAATAAGGGGTCATAACATCTAACATGTGATAGTTTACAAAAATGCTGCTTCTCATAATAGCGATATTATGAAGCGTTTGCAGAAATAACTATTAAATCATCTAAGGACTTTTTGCTTGATTAGTACTAGCGAGTACAATATTCGTTATAATATTATAAGTATGTATCATTAGCTCACTTGAGCGATAAGGTTGTGCTAAATCATCTCCAAGAGTAATGTATTCAACTTGAAATTATCGTAATGATGCGCGATCCTTCAATGTTGAAGTAGTTTCATAAGTTATCCGAAAGTAATATGAATATATGAAATGTTTTTCCAAAATTAGTTCCGAAGTAAACATAATTCGTTATAATATTATATTCATTCATGTATGTTACATAAATTATCCGATATAAATCAAATAAGTTTATGCTAAATTTGTGGCAGGTTGAACAATATCCACTATCATATTTTGCGGTAGAGCTACAGCTCGCTCGAGCGATAAGAAAGTTACACCGATCACCTTCAAACGCGATGAGAATACTTTATTTTAAATCAAACACGTTGTATGTATATATTCGAATCATATTGATTGTAAATCGCATAATATAACCCGAAATCTAGCTGCTGCTGGGTGTAGCCCAATACCTATACAGAATCTAGACGAAGCGGTGTTACGCATCACGATGATTATTCGAACTGTCTGTACAGCTCGATTGCTATATAACAAAATACATTTTTAATCATCTTAAACATATAGATGTGCTAATATAATTTTTTCGGTATGCAAAAAATACACTAATGATAAAAACATTTTCATCAACACACATTTCTTCATAGGAACAGACAGACCGACGGATAGACAGCTTTTTATAAAATTCAATCAATTTCAATGGAAACATATACGGGGGAGTTTTATGGAGATCGAGCTCGTTCCCCCAACCACCCAAGAGGTAGAACTATGACGGTTGAATGAGGAATAGATGAGGATAATAATAATAATCATATGAATAACCTCATAAGCGCTAATCTATATGACATTCATAATAATATTGCAACTATATCTAGATGTAAATGAACCGCCAATCAATTACTCTAATCACGCTTACAAATAAATATTATTCTAATAACTAAGTGTTGAATGTGCTTATATTCAAACTATTCAGGTTATATCCTATGATATAATATTAGATTCTAATAAATGTGAAATGAGTATATTGTAACTATATGTAAATATCAATAATAATAACTACATCTGAATAGATATCAATAATAATATTGCAGCTACATCTAAATGTTAAATATGTTTATACTCGAACATTAATTATTTGAATATAATAATATTGCAGCTATATAATATGTTTATACTCGAAAATTAATTGGAAAAATATAAAAGATATTCTAATGAATAGGACGAAAAGTGCATATCGATAATAATAATATTACAGCTACAGCTAAAATGTAAATGAAACAACAATCACTAATCATATAACTAAATGTTAAATGTGCTTATATTCAAACTATTCAGGTTATATCTCATGATATAATATCAGATTCTAATAATGAGAAATGAATGTATTGTAACTACGTGTAAATAGATTTAAGCTACAATCACTAACTCGCAGGAGTACATGTTTAGCGTCTGTTCGCTACGGTAAGTGATTAATAACTGATACCTCTATTGATCACTCCAATATATACCCAAACTACCTGCTGATTCATCTGTTCAACGTTTTCTTCTCCATCATCATCTTCTGAGAGTGTTTCAGATGAATTATCATGCCTTGATTGAATATAGCTCTCATCTGCAGAATAACCATGAGAAAATGAGTGTTACGAGGGAATTATCAAGGCTTGATAGAATCTCGCTCTCATCTACAGAATAACCACTAAAAACAAATTAATGCATTCATGATATATAGTAAGATCAAGATGGAATAAACAACTCGCTTGTCTATCATCCAACGGCGCACTTGCGTTTTCGTAAATATATCCAACCTGTTGGTCAACTCTTGAACATAATCATAAAATTTTCCCATTTTCATGTGATCATTCAACACTCACAAGAATACTATTTTTTCCCTATGAAGTACCTAGAGTTTTATACACAATATTTAACCCAAAGACCTACGAATTAAATTAGTTCCCAGGAAAAATGATAAAGTTGTTATCGGTTGAGGAAAAAAATGTATGCGGATCAATATTTCAAGGAAGTTTCTGCAATCACGCGATTTCAAATAGAATGTAACATCCTGCTTGTGGTTGTGAATCTTATCAATATGAATATAACAGCCGGACGAGACTTCCTGCTTGTGGTTACAGCGAACTTATTATCATGATATAACAGGCGGATGAGACATCCTGCATGCCGTGTGAACATAACATGAAAGTGATAAGAAGTTCCTATAAAACTCGATGTGCGTACAATTCAATCATTCAACAGCTTGGTTCTGAACAAGTAAGTCGTACTGACCTGTGCTCTATGTTCAGCGCGTTAAATATATTTTGTGAAAAACTTTCAATCAAGTGTCAGTGCTTTAGTGCAATAATAATGTAAGTTAACATATTTCATATCTTACTTTTATGCTTCACCATCTATCCTGAAGTCTAAAGGATGGTCGACTTTTCCCAAACGAAAACACGACAGGTATCTCCCTTAGGGGAGAGATAGTATCAACTTCGGTATCTGTAATTCCCACCTACAAAATGGATTGTTACCATTAGAGGTTAGGTATATACAGTGTTTTTCATTTGCTTTAGCAGCATTGAAGGGGATTGTCGCCTGACGGCTATGAAAGAACCGCCTTGTGACTTTGCATTCAGAAATGTTGCTTTACACCCCCACTTTTATGCTTCACCATCTATCCTAAGGTCTAAAGAATGGTCGACTTTTCCCAAATGGAAACACGACAGGTATCTCCTTTAGGGGAGAGATAGTATCAACTTCGGTATCTGTAATTCCCACCTACAAAATGTGTTGTTACCATCAGAGGTTAGGTATATACAGTGTTTTTCATTTGCTTTAGCAGCATTAAAGGGAATTGTCGCCTGACGGCTATGAAAGAACCGCCTTGTGACTTTACATTCAAAAATGTTGCTTTACACATATATTAAATTGATTAATTTCAAAAAGTCGGACATTTATGTGCATCTGACGGAAGTAGATCATATAGTCGGCACATTATCACACCGGAAGTGAGACCGGAAGTGGTGATTTTATTGCATATTCAGAATCTATGTGATGTGCTGAATAAGAATATACTATTTATATGTCGATCAGTTTGGTCGATCTCTCGCGATAAGGATTTGAAATTTTTATTTTTTAAAGTGAGGCTTCATGGGTTTCAAATGAGAGGTCTTAACAAGTAGAGTATGAATTTTATGGTTTACATGGAGAAAAATCTGATATCGAACTGATTGATTATTCAACTTATTTGAACGTTCACCTTCAAGACATGCGCAGATTATACTACAACATCAGTATTGTCATCTGTAGACTTCGGTTCAGTGAACAGTAGCACCATCTGTTAACAGAGCTGTGGGAACAGATACAGGCATCTTCAAACAGATCTGTTATCAGAGCTGTTCGATCGGCTAACAGAACTGTTGAAACAGAAGCAACGAAACAGGCATCTTCAAATACAACTAATCTGATATTATTAATAAGACAATGTGGTTTCTATATTCATAATTTTATTGCATAATACTTATTCCATACATGGTATAATAGACAAGATATTATTGATATCATTAACAATATAATTATAGAAGAGATAATGATAGGATAATTATTAAAATTACTACTAGACTCTTCATCAGCGATTCTTGTTGAATTTTCAAATTTGACATTTGTTATTGTTGTTGTTATCTCTTCACCACTCTCTTCAATTATAAGAGGTCTCCAACTAGTGTCACCAAATGTTCGATTGAAGAAAACCAATCTAAGTTTATAGTAGATTATTTGTAAAGATGATAACGATGAGGATGAAGGGTTTTTCAACAATTTCAAATTTCCAAATGTTATGTTCTCAAAATCGTATTCAAATCCTGGCAAGCCTTTTCCATAGAAGTAATCTACATCCATTCTAAACCAATATTTCGGCCAATCATCTTCAAACGTGTTATTAACATTGAAACAGATGAAACTTTCGATAACATCTGGAGACCGATTGATGTAAATAATATGATTCTGAATGATGGCCTGAAGGATGACGAAACTTACGCTCAGGAAAGCCATCTTGATAGAACTGAATTAATTATAGTATGTTCAAAGTTTTTATACATTGTAGAATGTGAAATGTTCATAATCTTTTAGAACTCTTTCGGGGGTAAAATTGATAGCTTCCAACAAAAAATATCTATTAGCCGAATTGGGAATTGATATGATTCTCTCAATCTTCTTCAAATTGTCCAGCTCTGGTATTTGTGCAGCCGATATCAATGTTGTTTGATAATAGCTTGCAAAATTCAACTGTTCCAGATAACGGAGTCTATAGTTGATTAGATCTTGTAAAATGATGATAAGTTTGAAACATTTCCCATCTAACAGAACACAGGATCCAAAATGATTTATTTTAAGCAGTTTTGTATTCAGAATTTTCACACCTTCCACAAGATCATTATCTGAGTTCGTAGAGAATTGTAATGAAGAGTTATTATCATAGTCAAAGTATTCCATAATTTCGTTTTTTCGATCGATGAATATATTCCATTCGAATGGCATGGAAGAAATCTTGTGGTATAATTCATTTGTCAATTTAACGACTGGAATATATCCTCGTGCAGCACTTAATCCAACTGATATTGAATTCAGGTTATATAAAGGATATGTCACTTCACAAATTAGTCTCGATTCTTGAGAGATGCGTTTTTCATATTCAAGTTGCGTATGATCCATTTCAGTTTGATATAGCAACAAATCAGTAGCACTATCGGAGCTCATCTTTCACACAACACACAACTTGTTCGTTTCAACAACGACGAACAACTGATCAATCATAGTACATCTTTCTTTGGAATCCAGCTGTTATGTTCAGACCCCAATCCTAGCCATTTAACATATAATTTTTGTCCCCTCCTACGTAGAATTTTTTCAACTAGATTTACATCTGGTTGCTTAGTCTTCTGAATTTCCGATTCATAGAATCCTCCAGATATTGGTTTTCCGAACATATCTTCTAATAAATATGTAATGGGGTTGGTAAAATGAACTCGGCGAATTTTAAAGAGCTTCGTAGACCAGCTGGGCGTATATCCTTTCTCAAATAAGTATTTCGTTTTGCTTATTCCAACTATATCGCCAACATTGAATTTGTGGGGTGATGCTCTTCATGTGTGAATATGATCTATTTAGAACCGATTTTTCATTGCTCTTTGTAACCTTACAAGGTGCCATGCCAATAGTTCGATGTTCACGCTTATTATAATCTAATGCAATCTTATCTAAAACATCAATCCATTTATATTTTCCACGCAAGCTGAATGACTGATAGATTTTCTCTTTCAAAGTTCTTATCACCCTCTCAGCTATAGAATCTTTCATAATAGAAAAAGAACTATAATGATTGATATGATATTTCTGCATCAGTTCAGAGAACAATTTGTTATAGAATTCCGTCCCATTATCAGATTGAAGATTCTTAGGAATTCTATTTTTAGAATCACTTAAAATTTTGTTAAATGCATCTCGTACTTCTCCAGCTGTTTTCGTTTTCAACGGTCTCGTCCACACATATTTGGAGAAACAATCTATCACAACCAATATATATTTGTATCCGGCATTATCCCGAACGTAGCTATTCATATCAGCAAGATCAACCTGCCATAGATCGTCAATTCCTTTAATAATTGTTCTCCGACGATTGTAATTTTTCAATGCAGGCTTATGTAACTCACGAACTATTTGAACCTTTTCTTTGCTATACATATCTATAATCAGCCAGAGACGGAAAATTGTATCATATAGATTAGACAGCTTTGGATGAATACAGATCAATGGTGTTATAATCTGCTTGCTCTTATTTATATTATATTTTGTTTTTGGTTTACTAGGTGTATGAACTTGACCAAGTCTTCTTCCAGTTTTAATAATTTTGCACTATTAAATTTGTCAGCACTCTGTAACTTCTTAATAACTTTATTAATCTCTTGTAGGCTTGTGAGGGGAATCGTTTTCAAACTATCATCATAAATTTCTAGTTTATTTTTTATCTCCTTCATACCTATCTCCAGCTTAATTTGTAATTGTTTTATATCGGAAAGAATTTTGCCCTTCAACTCTTGTATGTTTGCATCAAAAATTTTAAACTTATCTTCCGATGTAATTCGTAATCGTTCTACTTCAGAATGAGTTTTATTAGTTTTAAGAACAATTTTTTTTGCATAATCCCCCTCAAAATTGTTAAGATTGTTTCTCAGTTCTATTTCCAATTGGCGCCTATTAACAGAGATCGAATTCTCTACGTAACGTTCATTAGTAGCATCAGTTTGATTAACAGGTTTATTCAAGTTACACAATATGCGGTTTTTCATATCATAATTTCCGTCCGAAGTGAGTTGTAATTCACAAGGATGATAACGTTTCAAAGCCGTAGCTTGAGATGAAATAGACGAACGACCGAACTTATCGATACTCATCTTGATACTAAACATAAATATTGATATGGCTAATACTTATTATTCAATAACATGAGCTTCATTTAATTCCTCAATTATAGAAATAATTTCATTCGAATGATTGTTATTGCCTGCAGATGCGGATGAGATCAAGAGACGTAATCTATCTACGATCTCCTTTATATCATCCCAATAGATATATTGAATAGGCTTTTCATTATAACTCATCATATCGATACCAGCACCACTGTAAGATTTACTACGTTGATGCTGTTTCCCAACAACCTCCATCAGTGGCTTGATAACAAACTTATATTTATATGATCTACTACCCCTTATCTGTTTAAACGGATCATTCTTTCGTCTAGCCGCATTCGTTAAATCCAAGATTTTTTTATAGTTCTTAGAATCTTCTTCAGAGACTTTAGGGGTAGGATTATTCATAAATATCAACTCATAAAGACCTTGAGTTCCTTTAAATTTATAATCACCAATACTAATAATATCCTCCTTAGAGTGTATATCTAATATCTTATCTCCTAATATCCATTTATGTGTAGTTGAATCTACATGAGGGCCATATACAGTATCATATTTCTTTATATCATCATCCAATAACATTCCTTCAATATAATAGCGGATTAAAGGAGGATACTGCTCGAAATAAATTTCGATTTGTTTTTCATGCTTCATAACTATGAAATTTTTTACGTAGTTCTCCAAGACTCACATCACCTGAAAATCCCTCTTCTGATTCTTCTTCTTGCGGTCGACTTTCAAATACTTCTTCTTTTTCAACCGGTGTGAAATCAACTTTGGATGGCGGTTCCACTTTTATTTGGGGGATCGATGTTTGAGCATGCTTCAATGATGATACTTTTCGTTCAATTTCACTAGTATGTTTTGAAATATCACTCAATGGTTTAGATACAGTGCTGAATATTTTCTCTACAGCCTCATCTTGTTCAGCTTTACCTAATTTAATGGACATATATTTTTTTCTGATTATATTAGCAATATTGTTAATCTTCTTCTTCACTTTTCGAGTTTTTATTTCATTCGGAGGAGTCATGATAATCTTCACACAGCCGTTTCCAACCGATCAATGATTCCACATTGACACATCATAGATATATAAATGAATCAAATTTTTTCGTATATCTCCCATTATGTAAATCACTGTCTTTGTCTATCATGATAAAACCGTATTTCTCTTTCCAACACTGACAACATATATTTTCAAATTTCTCGAATGGCATATCACTAGTTACATGATCATCGTATATATGTCGAAGATTGAGATCATCTTGTTTGAAAATTATCATAGTATTAGTGTTATCACGTATTCCATGTTTCGGACATTTTGCATATGACTGACACAGATAGAAACTGTCAATTAGATTATGTCTACCTCTTGAAAAGTACGCTCTGATCTTATCTTGCTTATCGCACATTACATCGTCAAATATGATAACGGAATTGGGTTTGGCCTGTAGAGGATCGATTACATCATCATTTTCAGAGAATGGATGATATTCCAATCCTCGAATCTTAGCTAACGTTTCCTGAAGAAGTTGATACTTTGGCTGATGTAATGATTTCGAGTACACATATACATTTTCAAAACGCAAACCATTTTGATCGAACAACATGGATAACATTGCATTAGTTTTCCCACAATTACTAGGGCCGCAGATTATTGTTCTCAAAGTATTCGGGAATAAAGAACCATGTCTATCACGGTTTGCTATAACATCTGGTTCATCATCAAGATTCATTATATCAAGAGTGATCTGTTTCACAACTTTCATTGTGTACTGCGGCTCATCTTCCAACTGGAATCTATTTATAATAGAGTCTCATACAAAAAATGTTACAGTCTCGAACCTGATGCATTACGGTGAGGGTGTTGTTAACTCGCTAATAAATAATCTACCGTTCGAAGTACACATACCAGGTTATCAGTATTGTGGTCCTGGTACTAAACTGAAGAAGCGCCTGAATCGTGGAGATCCTGGTATAAATGAGTTAGATAAAGCTTGTCGTCAGCACGATATAGCTTACTCTCGAAGTGAGAACGATTTAGATACTAGGCATAAGGCCGATCGTGAATTAGAAGAAAAAGCTTATAACAGATTGCAATCAAAAAGCGCAAATTTCCGTGAGAAGATTGCAGCTTGAATAGTGAATAAAACGCTAAAAAGAAATTAGGTATGGGTATGAAGAAACGAAAAAAGAGTAGAAGGAAAGTAAATTTACCAAGAGTAATCCCCCTACCTAAAACAGGTGGATTCCTTCCTTTCCTTATACCTCTGTTCGCGGGGCTATCAGCTGAAGGTGCTCTAACTGGTGGGGCAACGGCCATAGTCAATGCGGTTAATAAATCAAAACAAGCTCGAAGAGATTTAGAAGAGGCACAGCGTCATAACAAATCGATGGAAGCTATAGCGCTTGGCAAACAAGGGTCCGGTCTATACTTGAGAAAACATCAAAAAGGTCTTGGACTATATCTTCAGAAACAAAAAAACTACCATTAAAGCTACCCAGAAGACCTTTATCGGATATTTGATCTTGGAAAATTCGTTAAGATATTGAATATTCCACATTTTCGTGATGTATTCATGCGAGATGAGCTACCGATCTCTGGTCCACTCCAAATTGAGTGCGCTATTGTTAATCTAGATTCGAAAGATCATAGAGGAAGTCACTGGGTAGCTTTCATAAAGAAGAAAGATACAATTTTGTATTTTGATAGTTTTGGTAATTTAAGATCACCTCGAGAACTGATATCCTACTTTAAAAATTGTATGATACTATACAATCATGATTAGTTTCAAAAATATAATACTTACAATTGTGGGCACTTATGTCTTCAGATTGTATATAACAACGTTTCTTATTCATAGCAACTCAGTCATGTCGAACACGTTCACATTAAAAGGTACGAGAAGTAGAATTGCTGCATACTTTTATCCTCCAATTGAACTAGATCCTAATAGTGAATATTATTTAGCATTAGTTGGATTCCATACATATAATAGTGTGCCTAATATAGAAGAAGGTAGAAATAATAGGTTCGATCATAAATCGGATAATAGCAAGAATATTATTCAGATTCCCACTGGTTCTTATGAGATAGCAGACATTGAAAGTTTTCTACAGAAATCTTTATCACCAACTGATAAGCAGAAGAGAGATAGCAAAACTCTGTTATCTTTGAAACCGAATAATAATACTCTAAGGTCCGAGTTGAAAAGCGTATATGAAATAGACTTTTCCCCTCCAGACAGTTTAGGTTCACTTTTAGGATTTTCCAAAAAAGTATTGAAGGCTAACGAATTACATCAATCGGATCTATCTGTGAATATCATCAAAGTAGTTACCATACGGATAGAGTGTAATATAACAGCAGGATCATACTACGATAATAAGTTATCACACACCATATACAAATTTTCCCCATTAGTTGACCCTGGATTTGCTATAGACATAGAACCGAGAAATCTAATTTATCTACCAATTATCAATAAAAAGTCCCTTGATAAAATTACCTTGAATATTCAAGATCAGGACGGTGAAGGGGTCAATTTTAGAGGAGAGCAAATAGTGATTCGTTTGGAGCTGAAAAGAAATGGGTTTAACTTTTCATAATTCTGAAAAATCTTCAAATCAATACTTAAGTCAAAATTTACGTCCAGTGCAATCAGTATATCTAAACAAGAGCCTAGAAAGGTTGTTGCTGCTGCATCATTATCAAATTCAAATATTTCATTCTTAAAATCATTGGGTTACAATGTCAAACAAACTTCAAATATTCAACGAGCCAACGTTCGATGAAAAAATAATAAAGGAAGAAACCCATACATACTACCCACATACCAATTCGTTTGGAAATAATGATGAAATTGAAATTTTAATAAATCAACAAGACATCTTGGTTGATCTATTTAGTGCCGCATTATATATAGAAGCTGAATTCAAAGTTTCTACCGACGGTATTGGTGAATGTTCTCTTTCTAACAATGTAAGAGCATTTCTTTTTGAATCTATAAGCTATGAACTTAACGGAAAGGAAATTGATAAAGTGCGAGATCCTGGAATTGTTAGTACGATCAGATCATACTTACTTTATAACGATAACGAATGTACAGCATTGAATACATCTGGTTGGAATTATAAAGCAGCGCTTTCTACATTCAACCCTACAAATAAGTCATTTGTTCTACGAATACCACTAAATTTCTTATTAGGTGTATTTTACGATTATAGAAGAGTGTTGAGTGGAAAACATAAGCTACGTTTGATTCGATCCAGAAATGATGAACGTTGTTATCACAGCACTGGTACAAAGAAGGCTACAATAATTGTTAAGGCTATAGCACTGAAAGTGAAACATGTTTTTCCTAACGATGAAATCAAATTAAAATGATGGAAGATTTGAGTATCAACAAACCCATACTGATAAGTTTTCGAAGTTGGGAAATCTTTGAGAATCCTTCATTGAGAACAAGTAATAAAGATATATGGACAGTGAAAACTGCTACAAATTTAGAACGTCCTAGATATGTAATTTTAGCATTCCAAACGGATCGTATAGATGATCCTAAGAACCAGAGCACATATTTCGATAACATCAATATAATTAATGTGAAATTATACCTAAACTCTGAATATTATCCTTATGAAGCTTCAAAGATGGATTTCCCGAATCTTCAATATACCGAAGCGTATCAAATGTATACAGATTTCCAGAAAAGTTTTCTCAATAAAACTTTTTCAGAACCTACTATAGATTATACATCGTTCCAGAAAAAATCTCTCTTCGTTATCGATTGTTCAAAACAAAACGATTCGATTAAATCTTCAACAGTTGATGTGAAATTGGAATTTGAGAGTCACATCAATTTCCCAGATAAAACAAGAGCTTACTGTGTAATAATAAATGATAAGATTATTGAATATTCGGCAATGACCGGAAATATCCGTAATTTGATTTGATAAGTTTAATCTCTCTCTTCAATATTCAACATTCACCAATATGAGGTTCATCGTAATAGATGTACAAGGCTTCAAAGTGCCGGAATTTAGAATAAAAGAAATGTGTATTACGAATGGAAAACAATCAAGTCACTACCTATTCAATTATCCCAAACCATATAGCGAGTTAGATGAAAACTGTAAGAGACAAATTCGATATCTCGAGAGGAATCATCATTGTATTCCATATGTTAGCGGGTTTATCAAGAATAGGGAATTGAAGAATATTTAAAAAAAAACATACAGTTGAGATGAATATCAATCGAATATATGTCAGAGGAAAAGAAAAATCGTTAGCCATAAGACAACTTTTGGAAGAAATTAATGGAGGATCGATAGTTGTTATAGATTTAGAAAATGATGTCAACTGTTTAAAACTGATAATGGGTGAACCTCTTTGTTTGAACAATCATACTTCAAATAATTGTTACTGTGCTGTGAATAATAGCTTACATATTTATAATTATCTTATAAATTTACTACCATTGTAAACCGATGATAATAAATGATATAAATGATAAATTGATTTTTATTTTCCTCAGTCTATATCCTGAACTCATACGAGAGACAAAATGATGAAGCTTTGTGGAATTTGTAATAAAAAAGAGATTAATACAAGTTTCATCCCTTGTAAACATAGATTGTATTGTTCAGAGTGTATATTCAATTTAAAGATTATATACTGCTTTGAGTGTGCTGATAAGAGAAAAATAATATCGAAAATATCTGTAGATAACTATCGTGGTATTGTGTTCCATCCCTACTCTTCTCCAGGATAATTGAATAGATGTGGTGTTAGTAATATATCATTATGGAAAATGTATTCATATAGTATGTTACTTGTACAGTTTGTGTTAACTCTAACCTTACTTCTTGGAACTTTCTCATCGAATATAATATTATATAAGTCTACATTAAATTCTGATAATGGAAGTGCATCATTCAATCATAATTTAAATCGAAGTGATTCCATTCATTTAGAATATGAAAATTTAAATCAACAAAGACCTACATTTACTATTTTCGGATCGAGGAAAAATCATTCTCCACATCATAGAGTTTCTACCCACCCTGAACCTCTTCCCAGAGAAGAAGTGAGAAATGATTAAGAACATCGTATATCTTTTATAAATGTTCAACTCACAACTTGTAAAAGTAGATTGAAAAATTTAACCTTGGAATTATTGGATGTGAATAGTAAATACATATTAGAACGTATATATATCGAAAAATATTGTGAAAGTTCTCCTACCGCCACTACCACCATTTCTACAACCATAGATGCTCCCGCTAATAATCTTCTGCAAGAGTGTACATCAGATTTATCTACATGTGTTGCAAACAATCTCGGATTGAAATTTGAATCAGATACTTGGGCATCTAAATATTATGAATGTAATAAACCTAAATCATTCAGTTTGATTACAGTTGACAAAGATAGAAGTGATGTTCTACCTGAACCTGTCCTATCTGAACCGTCAAATATTTCAATAAAAAATTTAGAGTGGGATTATATGAGCTGTTATCAAGAGCTGCATCGAACAAAAACTAAATTATCAAATTGTGTGCTGGAAGCAAAATTAAATCAACCTGCATTATGAAGAATGATATTCAAGAAGAAATTGGATGATCATATAAATAATTTGAATTTTCTTAAAACGCATCCAATTATACATTACATAGATTACAATCATATAACTCATACGTTTAATTTTCTGAAAATAAGTAAATAAGAAAAGCAAATATATGTTACATAAAATATTTATTATAATAAAAATGTACATCATATTTATAAGTAATATATAATATATAATAATATTTATATATAAAAATTCTCGGGAAATAGGTCACAATAACACTTTGTTTTAACTATTCGTCTTTACGTACGTTTCGGTCTCACGACCATCATCAGAAGACTCACTATGTCTAAAAAGGGGGTTTATTAAAACTAATTATAATACAAGCGTCCAAATCGCACAATTTAACTTCAATTAAAAGAGCCCACGCCGTCGAAACGAACAGAACCACGAATAATCGAAATTGTATCGTCAGAATTAACCCTTTTTAGACATAGTGAGTCTTCTGATGATGGTCGTGAGACCGAAACGTACGTAAAGACGAATAGTTAAAACAAAGTGTTATTGTGACCTATTTCCCGAGAATTTTTATATATAATTCATACTGGGTCAAGAATCTTATTATTATAATAATATTTATAACACTAACCGTTTTCTTCCTGCTCCAACTCTGGAATAGAATAATGCCCCCAAGGTAACGTTTTATAATTTTCGATAATATAACGTTTATTGTCACGAGCGCTTAAAACAATTTTTTTTTGCTCAATAGTATAAATATTATGATTTGAGATCTAATTAATTTTTGGGTTCGCATTATCTCAGACTGATTTCGCAAGCAAGTGACATAATCCTCAAAGTTGATACCATTTTGAACTATATTATATTTAGTACCTTTAGCTTTCTTAGTTTTAGATTTCCCTTGAACTCTAACGGCATACATTTTTGATCTTAAACCTACAAATTCCGTTATTATTTCCCCACAGTATTCATCTTTCATGAGACCTACAATTTTCTCATTCACGAGTGGAATTTGAAAAATGTTGTCTAGTTTATAATCACTGGTATCAAACCTATGAAGATCTTTTTTAATAACTTCGTCATACACATCTCTACATTTGATATGATAAATTAAACTAAGCGTATCAGTGTACAATAAAGATAGTGCATTCGGATGAGGGAATACTTTCAACATATAATTATAATAAACGCATACTCTCGAAATATCTAACACACACATACCAACATATAGAGGTTTATTGGAGACTATCCCAGTTTTATTAAGTTCTATTGCTACAAGATTTTCATCAAATATTTGGCTGCTATTGAAGTTTGGTTTCGCAATATATGATCTTGCTCCACATTTACCCTCCCACCTTGATACTAATTTGATATCACGATGCTTCCTAACATTTTCCATGAATTTACCAAAACAAGCGTTGACAAACAATTTGAAGAGAGCTACTTCGAATGCATTTTTAGAATTCATCCTCCTTTTTGTATTCAACTCAATATATGGTTTTAACCAAGGAGCTTGATTGAATTGTAATATTCTATGAATTTTAGTTAATCTTACTCCTAATTTTAAACATTGTTTCAAATTTCTATAATGTACTATATATCGATATTTGGAATAAAGGGTGGTTAGTAGCTTTTTTATTTTGGAATGAGGTGGACACATGTGTGTAGGACATAGAGGTAAATCTTTATGTAAATCGTGTAATATTTCAGGATAATCTAAATCAACTTCAAGCATATAACCTATATCAGATTCATCTGAAACGTTTTGAACTTGAAATTCTTCAAAATTCTCAACCCATTTAAAACCTCCATAAGGTAGATATTGACTCATGGCCCAACCGTAAAGATTACATAAATCGAAATACATTAAAAAACTGTTCTCTTCATCTGGATTGAAGTTCATCATGTATTTATTATTTGCTTTTGCATATCTATTACAACATTGACTGATACCACCTCGTATACCACCTTCCATAAACATCAACATATCTACATCTTGGATATATTCTAGGGAAATTCCTGTATATTTTAACATGCAATCCCAAGTATATCCTGGAGAAGTATAGTAAAATCCTGGATCAAGATTATATATGCTAAGAGATTTTGAACGAAAATTTTCGAAAACATCAGCCAATAATAGTACATCTGTTTTCAGATAAAGGTCACTATATTCACCTAACGATGAGATATTGAAAGTTGACCACACATTACATGCATGGGTATATTAGACTTCCTTGATTGGTTCATCGTTTAATTTATCATAGAAGTGATCAACAGATGGTAGATTTATATCATCCAATTTTTCCCACGAATCAAGATATTCATAGGGAAAAACACCTTTCCTCATTAGCAGTTCAAGTTTCTCATTTGATAGCTCTGAAAATTCTTTCGTTAAAATTTTGAAATCATCTCTTTCCAAGTATGATACTAATTTGTTCAGAGGTGAACTTAAAAAACGACATGAATCTATAAATCGAAATTTGACAGTTGATTTGAATCCACCTTTAGTGAATGATATATATTTTTCTTTATTGATGGGTAATAATTGAATCGATCCAGGAGAATTTTGTAATAAGTCTTTTATCAAGAGATGTGTATCATAATTTGTAGAATTATGTGCAACCACAGGTACAATGAATTTTTTTTTCAAATTCAAATTACAACTTTGATGAGCCATACCACGGTACACTCCTGTGAAGTGACAGTGATCCCTTACACGAATATCTGTTTGAGAGAACTTTGAACTACATATGTGACAATGCTCTTGCGTTCTGAATTCAATATTTTGATTCGTGGTTAACTTCTTCATAGGTTCGATATATTTCAATAATAATTCTATTTGTTCTCCAACTATATCTAATTGTTCTGACAACCATTTAGTACATTGAGGACCTCTATAATATTTATAAATAGATAAAGAGTCATCATATGAACATTTTATATAAAATCCTACACTGTATGCTTCATGTATTTGAATTTTATTGGTACTCAAGAATGTAGGATCTGGTGTACATTGTTGAATAGGTATAAGCAAGGCCTCAAAATCAAAATAAATTATGAAGGGTATAGGTTCTTTATGAACAAAATTTTTGAATTTTATATACTTCCTCATTTGGAAAACTTACCTTGCAAAAATTATTATCTCTACAAAATATTAAATGTTCATCTAATTTATGTTGAACATGAAAATAATTTAAACATCTATCACATATATAGATTGTATGTTTTTTCGAAACTTGAGCACTGATCAATCTAGATAAATGTTTAATCCAACAATAATGATATCTTACATTCTCATCATCATGTTCTCCATTCAAAGAATATTGATTTTGGATTAGTAATGAATTGATGTGTTCAGATAATTTTGTTCTTGTTATGTATGTGGGAAGCACCTCAAAATTCCCATTTTTCTTTTTTCTTACCAATTTCAAAGTATACACATTTATAGAAATATTATTATTTTTTTCGAATATCGCAACTTGATTGATATGTAGAGGAAAGGTTAAATTTTGTAATTCCAATATATTAGAAAAATGTGGATAAGACTTAGTTCTATCAGAATGCTTTTGAATAGGGTGAAGAGCTGAAATAACGGCTCAAGCAAAACAATACTCATCCTCATTCTTAACATTGATTACGGCATTCTTATTTACAATTTCTTCTGGTAATCGTATATAAGATGAGCCATCATACCCCGCATGGAGCAGTTCAACTTTATTTATATTTATTTGAAGATTGATAACATTCCGCAACATCCAACCCGAATCTATTTCCTTAAATTCATCAAGTTTATCCAATATAGGATGAATTATATTATTTTCAAACCACTCCCGAAGATTGTCGGTAGAATCAATCTTCGCAGTTTTAGTATTGAAATATTTGAAATCTGTTTCAATTAAATCTAGATTAATATTGTTTTTAATATATTCACCGCAAAAGATTGAATTTACTTTAACTATATGATAATCAACAATTATTCTAGATATTCTAGATTTGAACAGATGATTAGCATCTTCCAAAAATGTGTGAGGATCTAAATGTTTCAAATTAATTATAGTACCACATCTTATTTTAGTGGAAAATGCAGATTTAAGATCTTCCCATCGAATACAGTCTCATCGATTCTCTCTCATAAGATTATCAACCCCCATCCCTCGATGAAGATTTAAATTTTGAAATAGCACCTTCAACCTTTTGATGTGAGAAATATTTGTTTGAAGTTGATTTACATGTCCTAAACTCATAGCAGAGTTCATTAAATGATGATTAAATTTCCTTAAATGATTGTTGCAAAAATTAACCCATTTATATCTCTCTAATTCTGTGAATGTTATATTTCTGAAATTATCATAAGCTTCATGAATTATCTTTACTACTTCTTTACTAATATTTGATATATCACCCATTTTGAGGATTATGTATAAAACTATTTAGATATAGATATTTTCTGAGCAAAATAAAATAATTGTTTGTTACGTTACCTAAAATGGGGGAGGAGGAGGAGGTCCAATGATGAAATTATTTTGCTTCGCGTGGTTTTTTAGATGATGATGACGGTTGATTGAATCTTTGTTTGAAGGTTCGATATTCTCCTTTTCTTCACTTGTCTTAATGAACTCCAATTTGATGGCAGAATTAGCTTTCCCCACTTCCTTCCGTCCTCTATAAATGATAGAATATGTGCCGTCGTTGAATTCTTCAACGTGTTCTATCAAGATACTGCTTATTCTCTTCGGAATGAAGCAAACGAAGTCCCCCAGATCTACTAAAATAGTAGGTCCGAAAGCAGTTTTGACTATTTTTGCCTTATAGATTATATAGGGCTTGCCGAAGACGAGGTTGGATGCCTTGCAAACGTCCTTATTCTCTAAAAGAGAAATTTCGTTAAGTTGAGATAAATCCATAATATCTGAAAAACCCCCACATCGACTTTAGACTATTGGAAATATGATTTAGATTGGGATGAACTTACCTAAGAAAATAATATACAAAGTTTCAATAAACGTGTATAGCACACAAATTTGGTCGTGGTGACTCGTTTGAAGAATGAATATTGAATGAATGATGAAGTTTCAATATCAAAATCATGACGGCCTAATTATTTCACAATCGTATACATTGATAAACAAAACAACGAGAAATGTGTTATCAACTGGCTTAAATTGATTGAAAATAATCAGGTTTCCTTTTCAACAGGAACAACGATTTGATAAACCACTATCGCTTTTTCTAATCCTTCATGAACAGGAAAAACCTACTTTCGATTAGTACCAATTAAACTAATCCGCTTCCTTTTCATAGATCATCAGGAAAAACTAATCAGTTTCCTTTCACATAGGTCAACAGGAACAGGAAAACTAGATTGATATGAGTATACTAATCTAGTTAGTTCTAATTAAATGTTGATATTACAATTAGTAAACAGATTAGTTTTCACTTCAAAATAACGTTTTCTTGTTAGTTGCATCTCAAAGTTCAAGCGAGTCGCAAAACGTTCTCTTCAAGTGTCTTAATGATGGAAAAGGGTTTAACTATGGAAGAATTAACTAATAGATTCACACCACCAGTTGATCCTCCTGAATATCTATCTGCAAAGTAAGTTTTATTAAGGAATATCTAGCGATAGATTATATGTTTTAAACTAATTTTGTAGTGGGTATATCGTATTCATACGAAAAAATGATGGCAGCATGATCAAATACAATAATGATCTTGTGGGGGAGGATGAAACAATAATTGTTCTCAATGAAGATAATTCAATTAGAGGGTATGTCATTCATCAATTCCATAAATTGTTTTGGGGATATTAATTATAATTTATTTAGAGTAAATTTGATATGGAAAATGGAAGAATAGGGATATGTTCTCTCATGGATGGAACAGAACTCGTTATAAACGGGATGATAGCGTCTGATGCCACCATAGTGAGCACATTTTTATCTGGTGGGAACGCCGCACCAGAAATCGAAAAATGTATGTTGGAGGATGGGACAGAGGTTCTCATCAATGAATTTTTTGCCAATGTGTAAGTTCATTGAAAAATATTACCAATTTTAGTTGGGAACTAATAATACATTTCTTATAGATATAACGATAATAACAGCTTCACTAAGAAGCCCTTGAAAAGAATTAAAAATAAAAAGTGAGTATTTCCTCCATTTGATTCTGTTGTTTCCGATATTGTTTTATTTTTTACAATTTTAGTGAACGTAGGACAAGACCCAATATATTGAGGAAGAGACGTAGGACCGAACCTCCTATAAACTCGATTCAAATAATCGATGATGATGAAATAATAATGTGTGTAATATGATTAGAATCAAAGTTCTTTGAACATCTTTTTTCAATGCTTATAGAGATCAAATGGCAACAACCTCCAGAGCCCTGCCACCACCACCACCACCACCCTCATCATCTCCACCACCACCTTCAACACCCCCACAAGCCCCCATAATGAGGAGGAACAGGATTTGAAGGAATTATCTATTTACGCCACGAGTAAGGATTTGGTGTCCTTAATCGTAGAGGTATGTGCATTTTTCAGTTTTATATTGGTTACACTAATTTTACTTTTTCCTTTTCTTTCCGTAGTTGTCTAAAAGTAAGTATAAGTATATGTTCCAATGGAGATGAGATGAAGTACATGATAACCATATATTATTAATACTATGCCCAATATATTATTATTAATCTAAAAATAAAAGAATGTTATAATATAGTGTGTGTGTGTTTTTTTTATTGAATGATGTCTGTCTACACCTACACAGACCATCTATATTCAGATTTATCAGTTTCCTATTACAGGTTTGATCTGTTTGACACAACAAACACCTGTATATGTTCGAACTGTTCTGTTAACAGATGTCGTTAACAGATCTGTTTGAAACATCAGATCAGCTGATAACACTGTTCTGCTATCAGAGGGTGCCACTGTTCACTGAACGACCGCTGTCCACAGATGCCGCTACTGACATCTAATTAATCAGATAAGTTGTGCTTAAACATCTGTTCCAACAGTTCAGTAGACAGATGGCGCTAGCGTTACTACTGATCATTGAACAACCCCACCGTCCACAGATGGCGCTACTGTCATCTCTGTCATAGCGCAACAGCCGCCATCTTCCATCCAATCCCTCTTTCTCTTATCACAACCAATCACAATAAGCCACACCCATCCACGTACAATACAACTTCAACAACCAATCACACACAAGCCCACTCCATCATCCCATCCAATATCTCTCTTATCACAACCAATCATAACAAGCCACACCCATCCACATACAACTCCAACAACCAATCACACACAAGCCACGTCCCCTCTCCAAAGATACAATACAATCACACCACAACTCTTTATCTCTACAATCAGCAATGGCGGACCACTTCCGGGGCGGAGGTAGCTAATACTAGCTACTTTTATATCATCCAGCTGCATATAGGTAATTATACAGCAACATACAACCTTATAAGTCGCCGGTACATATCGTTCGAGAGTTTATATAAAGGGGTGATTTGGAGAGTAAAATTAGATACATCTATATCATCCTGCTGTTTCCATATAAGTCATCTGTAATCTCAACAGAAAAACCGGATTCTGTATAATTTCTACAGGTATATATCACTTGAGTTCTCCTTCAATAATTCTCATGTGGAAGTTGGAGAAGATCTTATCCATTTTTTCAAACGATAATATTTACTAATTTTCAATTCTACCGCAGATCAAGATGTCCATTTTCACTGATTTGGTGAAGCATATCGCGGCTCTACTCGGTCTTCTAACACCGCACTATGATGGAGCAGTGGCTGCCGAGGGGTTGCGGAAATGCTCTCTGGGGATAAGGAGGATAAATAATGCCCTTAAAACGGCTAAAAATATTGGGGAGAAGCAGCAGCTGCTATCAGCATTGGGAGCTCTGAAGACGCTGCGGGTTCAGATAAAATCTGAGCAGAAGAGGGGATCCGGTGTGGATTCACGAAAAGAAACAGTGTGGGATCGAGTTCATTGGACTGATTCCATGTCTGCATTCAACAGCCACATCCGTACTGGGATCCTTTCAAACTTGAAGCATAAGGATCCCAAAGGGTTTCTAGGAGACTGTAAGGCCCTCTTCAAGCGACGTATTAAAAATGCTCTCAATAATGACGAGTCAATTGAGGTTAATTCAGTATTCTGTGGAGAATTCCAGCTCGTCAAAGCGAAGCAGGTATTGACGGAATTCAAATACTTCAATACATTCAATTCACCAATCTTTCGAGACACCTGCTTGGATAGTTGGTTTGAGGATAAGATAGTGAAGCCTATATTGACTCAATTAGAAGAGTTCCAAGAAAGAGACAGCGGGTGGGCGTTGACTAAGATTATCAATTTGGGGGTGAATATTAACAAGTTCACGCCTCAGCTAGGATCTTCATATATTGATTTACCTGTCCAGATCAAACGTAAAGAGGCATGCATTAATGTGAAAAATGATGATGATGCATGCTTCGCATGGGTTGTGACATCAGCACTATACCCTCCTCAAACCACTTCAAATAGAGCTAGTTCGTACCCTCACTAAAAGGAAGTATTAAAATTGAAAGGGATTCAATTTCCGATGACAATGCGTCAGATCCCCAACTTTGAGAAGCAGAATGAAGTCTCCATCAACGTATACATCTTGAATAAAAGTGGAAAGTCATTCGTTACATTACCTACCTAGCTTACGAAGGAGAAGAGGGGTAGACACGTTAACCTTCTACTTATTCAAGATCGATACTTTGGGAAAGAAGAAGAAGATAGCGATGATACGTCCCCAATCCGTTTCCATTACGTATGGATCAAAGATCTATCACGTCTGGTTTCTTCGCAGCTGAGTAAACACGATGGACGGAAATATTTTTGCGAACGATGCCTCCATTACTTCCGCTCTGAGGAGAAGTTGGGTAAACATACTGAAGACTGTGAGAAGCTGAATAGCTGTAAAGTTAAGATGCCCGAAGTTGGAAAGAATATCCTGAAATTCAAAAATTTCAGGAATAAAGTGAAAGCACCATTTGTGATATATGCTGATCTAGAAAGCGTTCTTACACCCACTTCGGATCCGAAGAAGCCCCAACAACATATCCCTGCAGCTATCGGCTATTACATGAAATGTTCATATGAAGATTCCCTATCCTTCTATCGAGCCTATCGCGGCGTGGATTGTATGAGTTGGTTCGCAGATCAGATGAAGACTCTCACAGAAGATTTGGGTACAGTTTTCTGGTGTCCATATGACATCGATATGTCTGAGGACGATGAAGCTGCATTCAGAAGGGCGATCTGTTGTCACATTTGTGAACAGCCATTCTCAGAAACTGATAAGAAAGTTCGAGATCATAATCACCTACTGCCACTGAAAAATTATCGGGGAGCAGCACATGAAGGGTGCAACATCAACTATCAAGACACACATGTTGTTCCTGTACTTTTTCACAATCTTTCCAATTACGATGCAAACTTTATCATCGAAGATATAGCCTCACGAATGGACAGTAAAATCAACCTACTCCCGATAACCAAAGAGAAGTATATAAGTTTCACCAAACATATCGATGATGCCCCCATTCAACTCAGATTCATCGACTCGTTTAGATTCATGAATTCGTCCTTGGATAAGTTGGCATCATACTTGGGCGATTACCCAAATTTGAAATGTCAGTTTGGAGAACTTGATGATGAACGAGTTAAGCTTCTAACCAAGAAAGGTGTTACTCCGTATGATTATGTCGACTCGTTTGATAGATTCTCCGAGTCTTTTTTACCACCAATTGAGGCTTTCTATAATAAATTAGAAGACAAGCCGTGCCCTCGGAGACTATACCAGCGAGCTCAGCATACATGGGAAAAATTTGAATGTCGAAACTTGGGCCAATACGTCGATCTGTATATGAAGACGGACATAATGCTACTGGCCGATGTTTTCGAACAATTCAGGAGTAGCTGCCATCAAACATATAATTTGGATCCTGCACACTACTTTACACTGCCTGGCTTTACTTGGGATGCGATGCTGAAACATACGAAACAAGAACTTGAGCTTCTCACAGATCTCGATATATTTCTATTCGTTGAGAAAGGGATTAGCGGTGGACTTAGTCAAGTATGTTCTAAGCGTAGAGCCCACGCCAACAATAAATATATGCCGAATTATAATCCATCGAAAGCTGATTCTTATTTGATGTATTATGACGTCAATAACCAGTACGGTTGGGACATGAGTCAAGCTCTCCCATATGGCGGATTTGAATGGTGCGATACAAATATTGATGTTACTACAGTTCCAGATGATTCTGATGTAGGATATATTTTAGAAGTCAATTTGGGGTACCCTAAACGTCTGCATGATCAACATAAAGATTTACCCTTCTGCCCTCTACGTATTAATCCTCAAACAGGCAACGCCCCCGCTTCATCAAATGCACCATCAAAATTGATGGCAACACTTCACCCTAAGGAGAAGTATGTCATCCATTACCGCAGCCTTAAGCAAGCGTTAGCAAACGGATTGATCCTTACCAAAATTCATCGTGCCTTGAAATTTAAGCAAGCTCCATGGCTTAAAGCATACATAGATCTGAATACTGATCTCCGAAAGGCTGCGAAGAATGAGTTCGAGAAGAACTTATTCAAATTGATGAATAATGCGGTGTTCGGCAAGACTATGGAGAATATTCGCGCAAGAGTGAATGTTCGCCTACTTACCGAGTGGGGTGGGCGGTATGAAGCTGAATCATATATTTCTAAGCTTGAGTTCAAGAGCTGCACAATCTTCAACGAGAATTTGGTGGCAGTTGAGCTAAACAAGTTGGAAGTGTGGTTAAATAAACCTATTTATGGAGGAATGTCTATATTGGATTTGGCTAAGACGACTATCTACGACTTCCATCATAAGTATATGGGTCCAGCGTTTAGGGATAGTTGTTCTATACTGTATGCAGATACAAACTCTCTCATTTATGAGTTGGGGAAAGACCCTTATGATGTAATGAAACGTGACTGCCATCAATACTTCGACACCAGCGACTACCAGCCTGATAACATCTATAATATTCCGCTCGTCAATAAGAAAGTATTAGGGAAGATGAAGGACGAGAACGGGGGAACTCCTATGACTGATTTTGTGGGCCTCCGAGCTAAATTATATGCAGTAAAGATTTCGACTTCTGAGGATGATGTCACTAGACTGCTTCAAGATCTTGAAGCAGCTGAGTATGACGAGTCTGAAATTAATGATACTATACTGAATTATGGCGTAACAAAAAAAGCTAAGGGGGTAAAATTTTCCGTCGTTAAAAACAGAATCGATTTTGAAGACTATGTTGAGTGCCTTGAGGAGTGGAAGGAGGTGTCAGTTACTCAAAATCTGATTAGGGCTGTAAAACATGAGGTGTTCTCCATAAGCCAGGAGAAGATTGCCCTATCCCCCAACGATGATAAACGATACTTAAAACCAGGAACTTTTGCTACGCTTCCTTGGGGGCATTATGCAATCATGGACACAGATCAGTGATTATTAGTTGAATATATTAGCATATAGTTGCAATCATAGAGATTTATAAATCCTGATTAGATTTGAAGCATATTTAATATAATTATACAACTATTGTAAGCAGCTTATATGAAGGACATGTACAGATTTGTGATTGGTTGACGTTCCACATACGATGGAGGAAAATATATGTATGCAGCCCAGCATATTGATGATCTGCAAGATTGACTTCTCAATATCATACCCCCAAAATGAAAATGTGCTTTTTTCAGAATAAATGAGTAGGCATGGCGTCACTTGGGGCGGCCAGACAGAGAGCCTTATCAGATGTAGGCAACCAGTGATACACTCGTGCATGCGCGGTATGCCCAGACAGGTATCGGTGAGTACTGACCCTGTATTACCGGCCTGGGTAGACGGTTAGGGTGTGGTCTCGCTTCTAACATCTAGGTGTTACCGGGTAGAAGGTTAGGGTGTGGTCTCTGACCGCTAGGGGCCCTTCTGCTATGGTTGTATGATGGAGACCGAGTAGTGGTAATCAGCCTGTATATACAAGATCGTTCAAGGTAGACAGCAAGCAATATGTGAGGTTAGGGAGAACTTCAATGTAAAGCAGCATCAAAATATTTTTCTACACACGGGAATCGAACCCGAGAAATGAAATCCAAAGCCAATTCCTTAACCGCTCAGCTATGGAGGAATTGAGAACAAGCGATTTTAATGTTGTAGTTATAACCGCAGGGTATCCGGTCTGAGTGATAAGTGCGAGTATATTGCAGTCTATATGATGCAGGTAATTGTTTTACATGACGTTAGTCATGCAGGTATGTCACGAAGCGAGGTATGGAATGTGAGACTTCATAGCGCTAGCCCATAGGGGTTTTGAAATAGTGTTGTTTGTACATGTCGTCAGTCACGTGATTTTTGAAAGAGACCGGGAATTCATCGGAGGTATCATGGGAGGGCTGCTGTTCCTTGAATGCATAGATTGAATGTTATATATAGTATAGAAATGATATCTTCTGCATCTCTCTCAAACGCGATGTTTATAAGGAAATTACTTTCAAAAACGTTTATTCAAGCTGTCTGTACCTTACTTGATTGCTATATTACAAAATGCGATTTCAATCATCTTAAACATATATGGAAATTATTTTTAGTATACAAAATGGAGTTGGGAGACTTCAATGGGGTATGGAATGTGAGGTTGTATATGTATGACGTTAGTCATGTGAATTTGAATGAAGCTGGCGCGATCTCCAACGAGACAGGTGTGTATGTGAGGTTATACAGAGTGTGCAGGTATAATGATGTCTATCACGCAGGTCTTCAGCGAGGTATCTACCTTGCAGGAGCCTTCAATGAAATGTGAGGTTGTTTGTACATGCCGTTAGTCGCAGGGTTTTGTCTGAGTTATAATGATATCGTACGCGGCGCATTGTCTGCCCCCACAAGTCTTCAATAAGGGCCATAACATCTAACATGTGATAGTTTACAAAAAATGCTGCTTCTCATAATAGCGATATTATGAAGCGTTTGCAGAAATAACTATTAAATCATCTTATTCAACTTGGAATTATCGTAATGATGCGCGCGATCCTTCAATGTTAAAGTAGTTTCATAAGTTATCCGAAAGTAATATGAATATATAAAATGTTTTTCCAAAATTAGTTCCGAAGTAAACATAATTCGCTATAATATTCATTCATGTATGTTTCATAAATTATCCGATATAAATCAAATAAGTTTATGTCGCAGGTTGAACAATATCCACTATCATATTTTGCGGTAGAGCTACAGCTGGTTCGAGAGATAAGAAAGATACGCCGATCACCTTCAAACGCGATGAGAATACTTTATTTTAAATCACACATGTAGTATGTATATATTCGAATCATATTGATTGTAAATCGCATAATATGACCCGGAATCTAGCTGCTGCTGGGTGTAGCCCAATACCTATACAGAATCTAGACGAAGCGGTGTTACGCATCACGATGATTATTCGAACTGTCTGTACAGCTCGAATGCTATATAACAAAATACATTTTTAATCATCTCAAACATATAGATGTGCTAATATAATTTTTTCAGTATGCAAAAATATACTAATAAAACATTTTTCATCGACACACATTTCTTCATAGGATAGTTAGCTTTTTATAAAATTCAATCAATTTCAATGGGAAACATATATGCGAGGGAGTTTTATAGAGATCGAACTCATTTCCCCAACCACCCCAAGAGGTAGAACTATGATGAGGAATAGATGTGGATAATAATCATATGAATATCTTCATAAGCGCTAATCTATATGACATTCAAACACATGCTTCATAAAAGTCTGAACATTGAGTAGAGCTATAGTATCTTCATAAGCGATCTTTATCAACATTCAGACACTTGTTTAGCATGTGATTCAACAGCCTGGCATCATCGTTCACGAACTATGATGATTCGATGAGGACTCAAACATTGAACAGATGAATCTTTGAGGTTAAATATCTGCTGTAGGAATTACCCCACTTTTATTACCTTTTTATTTGAGAATATCGATATTTTCCATGTAACTAACCTAAAGCTATTTTGTATGCAACATTGTTATCATTTGCGAGCCTACGAGGGCCTGTATGTTGGTCGGGGCTAAATGAATATGTTTGACTATTATTACCTGTGGATTTATTTGAGATTCTTCAAGTTTGAGATTGATAACCCACATGAAGAAAGGAGCTTCAACGAATTGATAGGTTATTTATTATTTTCATATTCGCTATTCTGAATGTGACAACTTTATCGGCTTCAACACTCGAGATAAGAGAGAATATTTACCGCTGATGTAGGGAAAATCAATATGATGCATACAAATTGGGGTGGGTGAGAACATCAGACTATAGCTTTATGTGTATCGAAATACATAAGGATTTTGACGAGTAAGTGGTGTTTTATTGAATTGAAGATCCGGCGATCATAGTTTACGAACGATGATGACGTCACTGCTTCAAGCCAATGACAGTAACTGATTCAATCCGGCGACCATCGTTCACGAACGATGATGACGTCACTGCTTCAAGCCAATGACAGTAACTGATTCAATCCGGCGACCATAGTTTACGAACGATGATGACGTCATCATCGTTCACGAACTATGATGGGCTAATGAGGAATAAAATGTGAATAATCATAATGATTGTAATACATTCATGCACATGTTTTTTCGCATGATTCAACACATGCTTTAACATTCAGACACGTGTTTCAGTATTCAGACACGTGTTTCAACATTCAGACACGTGTTTCAACATTCAGACACGAGTTTCATCATTCAGACACGTGTTTCAGACACGTGTTTCAACATTCAGACACGTGTTTCAACATTCAGACACATGCTTTAACATTCAGACACGTGTTTCAGACACGTGTTTCAACATTCAGACACGTGTTTCAGCATTCAGACACGTGTTTCAGCATTCAGACACGTGTTTCAACATTCAGACACGTGTTTCAGCATTCAGACACGTGTTTCAGACACGTGTTTCAACATTCAGACACGTGTTTCAACATTCAGACACGTGTTTCAGCATTCAGACACGTGTTTCAACATTCAGACACGTGTTTCGACATTCAGACACGTGTTCCAGCATTCATACCTATTTAACATGTATTTGATACCTGATTTTAACAGAAGCGTAGAAGCACCTAACCGCGTGATCAGACATACACAATATAACATCATCATCTAGTATATAAACAAATGCTTATTAACATATGTTCCAGTATGATTTCGATTCGCCTTCAGGCATGATGAAGATTGTTAAGCAAAAAGACTCGTTGAGTATTATGAACTTAGGCTCAAGCAATGAGAATGTTGAATAACCACAACGTCACAGCTCTTTGCTGCCTAATACTCTACGAACAATAATCTGTGGTCCAAGTAATTGTGGGAAAACAAATGTGATGTTATCTCTATTGTTAGATGCTAACGGCCTGAAATTTGGAAACGTGTACATATATTCAAAGTCTTTACACCAACCAAAATACCAGTTACTAAAGGAGACATTGAAGAAAATTGAGGGGCTTGGATATTTTCCTTGTACCGAAAGTGATGAGGTCATAGACCCCACAGAAGCGAGGCCTAATTCAATCATAATATTCGATGACGTGATGTTTGAGAAACAGCAGAAAATTCGTGCTTATTTTTCAAGAGGGAGACACAACTCAATTGATAGTTTCTATCTTTGTCAGTCTTTTGCTAAATGTCCAAAACATGGATTGCGCGACAATGCCAATTGCTTGATTATTTTCAAACAGGATGAGCTCAATTTGAAACATATATTCACCGATCATGTAAGTACCGACATGTCACTCGAAAAATTCAAAGAGATATGTAGCGTATGTTGGAAAGATAAATATGGGTTCCTTATGATAAACAAAGACTGTGATATGAACAAAGGACGTTATCGCAAAGGTTTTGATAGTTATATATACATCTAACATGTATATATACTTTCATTTGAAATAGACAACCCGCTCAGCATGGACGTGGGTGTGAGTAACATGCTTAAAGAAAAACAACAATTGAAGAAAAAAATTTGGGAGTTAGCAAACGTTGTGAGGAAAAAATATATGGCTGTGAAATTGGGTAAAGCTGAAAATGATGAGATTCTAGATAATATGTTCAGGAATGTATCTAAACCCCTAGAGGAAATTGCGAGAAATGCTGAAATAATCAAACAAAATTCGTTGGTTAAACCTAAAAGTATTGTTTCTACAGCAACACAAATGGAGAACATACCAATTCCAAATATTGTAACTGAAGGTGAAGAATTCGTATATAACCCCCAAGATACTGAGGAGGATGTGTTTACACCCGAACCTACTATCGATCAGATTCGTGAAGAATTCAGAAAACATAAGAAAGATAATGCAGAGGCTACAGAGGAGTTTCTGCAACAATACCCCACATAAGCACGTTATTACTTGGAAGGATTCCTATTGGATGATGATGTCAAGAAATACGATGATAGAATGGGATTGCAATATAATTCAACTTTAGACAAATGGTTCATGGGTAATCAACCTATAGAAATTGATAGTGAGAGTAATATAATTATCAAGGGTACTCCGTTCAAGGGTACCACAGGACTGTATAATTTGATATTTTACAGAGATGTTCTACCTGATACTTACACTGTGGAAGATGGGAAAAATTACAGTCAAATGATGGAAATGACTAGTGCCCATAGACGTAATAACGATCCAGCTGATCGAATAAGATACACAGTGAAATACAAACATGTACTGAAACCTTTGATTAATTCCATGAAAAGACCCAGAGCCAAAACGTACACTGGAAGTGCATATATCAAAAATGATATGCTTGAATATAACGAGAAACCTATGGAATATATTTTTTGGGATGACGTTAACGAAATGGTGGATAGACTGAGACTTCTTGTTGCATCCTCGCATGCCGGTAACCATAATGAGATAATCTCTATAATAGAAGAATTGATAGAGGCAGGGGTAATTGAACAAAAACCAGGTGTAAGACAAATTCAGCACAGTTATAAAGATGGTTTCAATGGATGAGTTTGGCAGAGCCTCCTCTTCCATGTGGATATATGATACAAATGTATTTAATAATAATTTCAAACAAGTTCACGGACACGGATTATTCCTAACGAGCGATGGAAGTTATGATATGGAAAATCGTAGATTGTGTAACGTAAAATCACCGAATGATGATGGAGATGTTGCAAATAAAGTGTATGTTGATAAATTAACACACAAACTGAATCTGAAAACGGAAACCAGTCTCAAAGATACCTTCAATGTTAGGGTTGATAATTTGATCAAAGATATCAACAAGGATCTGGATGAACATAACTTAACGAATGATAAGTTTATTCTCAACATTGATAAACATCTGATGGACATTCAGAATAAATATAATGAAATGGGGATCTATATAAAATCAGAGTATAAAACAATCAGTGATAGTGTGAGGGAAAACAGAAATGAATTGAAAGAGATCAATAACACATTTAACAGTGTGAACATGCGTCTAAATGACATTACTAGTAAAGTGGAGGCGTTAGAACGACGGATGACATCTGTGGAACCTTCTAAGAAGAGACCTTCATCATCCATAACATCAAAGCAGGCCTCTGTGAAACGTATATCTCCAAATCCTGTGAATATACCCAAAAAATTAATTCTACACTAGATTTCCACATTGATAAGATGAGTGAAAACAAGTTGTTCATGAGCTTCATGAGCACAGAAGAAAGAACTTTTACCAACGTCGAACATACATAAAAGGACTTCAATATAGGTGGAAGGGGTAGGAATATGCAATACGACTAGGACGATGAATCAAGAGTCAAAATTGAGATATTTGAAACATATATTGTTAAGATTATACTTAAGTCTTTTGTATTGAGATAATTAATAAAAAAATTATTTTGAGATCTTCGGTCTTCCTCCCACCCCTCGTTAAATAACGGTGCAATCTCGAATTCTCATCAGTCTGTATGGAAGCGTGCGTGGGAGAAGTTGTTCTCAATACGCTTATAAACAAGCTCCCGTTTGAACTTCAAATCAATACCAGGGGCAAAATTAGAAGAACGGTTGAGGAGATTCAGGCTATCAATTCATTCGATAAAGCTTGCCGTCTACACGATATTTCATGCAATATAACATTTATAATTGTAGCCAGTTATATTTGGAATTCCTCTCTAACTCTTCAGTTGTGCTCGACTAACATTTATTAGTATATAAATAGATTGTTGGTAAAGTTTTCATCAATCATGTCTCAGACGTTCACTATCACGGGTAAGAGCTCCCGCTTATCTGTAGATTTTCACCCACCTATAGAACTAGATCCTCATTCATATTATTCTATAGCACTTGTTGGTTTGCATACGTACAATAGCATCCCGAACATTGAAGAAGGTTTTAATAAATTTTATTATGAAGATGTGAAGGGTGAGGAAAAAGTAGTTACTATACCTACGGGGTCCTACGAGTTGACAGACATCGAAGATTTCATACAAAGTACAGTTTGTGGGATAGGAGTGAAGCAAGAAGAGTGTAACCGGAAATTATCAATAGAATCTAACAACAACACTCTACACACAGAGCTGAAGAGTGATTTTAAAGTGAATTTTATTCCTAAAGATAGTATAAGCGAACTGTTGGGATTCAGCAAAAAGAAATTGACATCTCGTGAACTACACGTATCTGATCGACCTATAAACATAATCAAAGTTCAAACTATACGCGTAGAGTGTAACTTAACCGCGGGAGCATATTATAACAATAAGATAGCTCATACGATATATGAGTTCTCACCTCTTGTACCACCTGGGTTTTCCATTGATATAGAGCCGAAGAATCTTATTTATCTACCGGTCATCAGCAAGACGTCCTTCGATAACATCACGCTGAATATTTTAGATCAGAATTGGAAACCGGTAAATTTTCGTGGAGAAGAAATTATTATACGATTGGAATTGAAAAAGATCGCTAGGGATTATGGCTCACTCATTATATGAAAGGAATTCAACTGAGAAGGTTGCAGTAGCCATCACTTGAGAACATGGGTTTGGATTTTAGCAATAAAAGACATCTCCATAGTGGTCATCAGTCATTATCTACAACGAGCTCGAGGAAGAAGGTTGCTTCTGCATCACTGTCATTGAAGAAGGATAAGGTTGCTTCTGCATCACTATCATTGGAAAATATAAATTTTTTGAAGTCCCTTGGTTACAATGTCGGAAAAACTTCAAATATTCAACGAGCCAAACTTCATTGAAGACATCATCCAAGAAGAAACTCATACCTACTATCCATACACAACATCTTTTGGCAACAGCGATGAAATTGAGATATTAATCAATCAACAAGATCTGTTGGTAGATTTGGCCTCGTCTGCTTTATTCATCGAGGCAGAATTCCAGCCAGAAGCAAGTGGTGATGGTGAATGTAAACTAACGGATAATTTCGGAGCGTTTCTCTTCGAATATATCAGTTATGAATTGATGGAAAAGGAATAGACAAAGTACGTGATCCTGGTATTGTCAGCACCATCAGAGCTTATCTAACATATGCCAAACATGAATCTATACCTCTAGCTATTTCTGGATGGTCATTTAAGGATGCATTGAGTTCAGTATACAATAATAAAATCAATTTATGGATACCGTTGAATTTTCTACTAGGCCTATTCATTGACTATAACAAAGTTTTGAGTGGAAAACTTAAGCTGCGCTGGATAAGGTCTCGAACCGATAACGATTGCTATACTAATAGCACAGGCACGAAAACGGCTAAAATAAATGTGAAGACGATAGCATTGTAGGTGCGACATGTGTTTCCAAGTGATCAAGTTAAATTTCAAATGTTGGAGAATTTGAGTGCTGAGGAACCTATTTTGATTCAATTCCGTAGTTGGGATCTGCATGAAAATCCGTTGATGAAGGAGAGCACTCGTGACATTTGGGCTGTTAAAACATCAATGAATTTGGAACGACCCAGATATGTGATTTTAGCTTTCCAAACTGATCGAAAAAATAATCCTGTTAAGCACAGTATTTCGATAATATAAACTTGCTAAATGTAAAATTATACTTGAATTCAGAGTGTTATCCATATGAAGCAATGAAATTGAATCTCACCGACCAGCAATACGTGGAAGCATACCAGATGTACTATGATTTCCAGAAATCATTTTCAAATAAAATAATAAGCGAACCCATGTTAGATTATATAGCATTCAAGAATAGAGCAATTTTTGTGATTGACTGTTCAAAACAAAACGATGCTATAAAGTCATCAACAGTTGACGTCAAACTAGAGATGGAAAGTTTCCTGAATTTCCCCAAAAACACCAGGGCTTATTGCATCATCATTAACAATCGTATAATGGAGTATTCTCCAATTACAGGATCAGTTCGGAGTTTAGTGTGAAGAACCATGAATCTGTTATTATTTTAATTCTAAATGTATTTTTCTAAATAAATGTTATTATTATTATTTTTGGTATTTTATTTCTCTCACTTTCCCGCAAGACATCACAATAATGAACGAGCCGTTTGGTAAAGTACAGTCCCTTGGATCAACCCATCAGGATTGTAATCTAAATTTTAAATATCGCTTCAGGTCTAGAAACAAAAATTTATGCAACTATCTAATTAATAAATATAAAAGTGATTCAGATTATTATGTTATCTTTTCAATTATTATAATATGTAGTACCTAGTGGTTATAAGACAGTTTGCGGTAAATATTCTCTCTTATCTCGAGTGTTGAAGCCGATAAAGTTGTCACATTCAGAATAACGAATATGAGAATAATAAATAACCTATCAATTCGTTGAAGCTTCTTTCTTCATGTGGGTTATCAATCTCAAACTTGAAGAATCTCAAATAAATCTACAGGTAATAATAGTCAAACATATTCATTTAGCCCCGACCAACACACAGGCCCTCGTAGGCTCGCAAATGATAACAATGTTGCATACAAAATAGCTTTAGGCAATAATCCGTTACATGGGAGATATCGATATTCTCAAATAAAAGGTAATAAAAGTGGGGTAATTTCTACAGCAGATATTTAACCTCAAAGATTCATCTGTTCAATGTTTGAGTCCTCATCGAACCATCATAGTTCGTGAACGATGATGCCAGGCTGTTGAATCACGTGCTAAACAAGTGTCTGAATGTTGATAATGATCGCTTATGAAGAAGATACTATAGCTCTACTCAATATTCAGACTTTTATGAAGCATGTTTTTGAATGTCATATAGATTAGCGTTTATGAAGATATTCATATGATTATGTAAACCCGTGTACAAAAATGTGTTTATCATTATAACCTTTCACGCGAACGTATGGAGTTTGTAAAAGTTGTGCTCGTGAAGGAAAATGTACAGATTGCTAATGGAAATATTTATATAATTATTATTGGTATTTTATTCCTCATCAGCCCATCATAGTTCGTGAACGATGATGACAGGCTGTTGAATCACGTGCTAAACAAGTGTCTGAATGTTGATAATGATCGCTTATGAAGAAGATACTATAGCTCTACTCAATATTCAGACTTTTATGAAGCATGTGTTTGAATGTCATATAGATTAGCGCTTATGAAGATATTCATATGATTATTATCCACATCTATTCCTCATCATAGTTCTACCTCTTGGGGTGGTTGGGGAAATGAGTTCGATCTCTATAAAACTCCCTCGCATATATGTTTCCCATTGAAATTGATTGAATTTTATAGAAAGCTAACTATTCTATGAAGAACTGTGTGTCGATGAAAAATGTTTTATTAGTATATTTTTGCATACTGAAAAAATTATATTAGCACATCTATATGTTTAAGATGATTAAAAATGTATTTTGTTATATAGCAATCGAGCTGTACAGACAGTTCGAATAATCATCGTGATGCGTAACACCGCTTCGTCTAGATTCTGTATAGGTATTGGGCTACACCCAGCAGCAGCTAGATTTCGGGTCATATTATGCGATTTACAATCAATATGATTCGAATATATACATACTACATGTGTGATTTAAAATAAAGTATTCTCATCGCGTTTGAAGGTGATCGGCGTATCTTTCTTATCTCTCGAACCAGCTGTAGCTCTACCGCAAAATATGATAGTGAATATTGATCAACCTGCGACATAAACTTATTTGATTTATATCGGATAATTTATGAAACATACATGAATGAATATTATAGCGAATTATGTTTACTTTGGAACTAATTTTGGAAAAACATTTTATATATTCATATTACTTTCGGATAACTTATGAAACTACTTTAACATTGAAGGATCGCGCGCATCATTACGATAATTCCAAGTTGAATAAGATGATTTAATAGTTATTTCTGCAAACGCTTCATAATATCGCTATTATGAGAAGCAGCATTTTTTGTAAACTATCACATGTTAGATAATATGGCCCTTATTGAAGACTTGTGGGGGCAGACAATGCGCCGCGTACGATATCATTATAACTCAGACAAAACCCTGCGACTAACGGCATGTACAAACAACCTCACATTTCATTGAAGGCTCCTGAAAGGTAGATACCTCGCTGAAGACCTGCGTGATAGACATCATTATACCTGCACACTCTGTATAACCTCACATACACACCTGTCTCGTTGGAGATCGCGCCAGCTACATTCAAATTCACATGACTAACGTCATACATAAACAACCTCACATTCCATACCCCATTGAAGTCTCCCAACTCCATTTTGTATACTAAAAATAATTTCCATATATGTTTAAGATGATTGAAATCGCATTTTGTAATATAGCAATCAAGTAAGGTACAGACAGCTTGAATAAACGTTTTTGAAAGTAATTTCCTTATAAACATCGCGTTTGAGAGAGATGCAGAAGATATCATTTCTATACTATATATAACATTCCATCTATGCATTCAAGGAACAGCAGCCCTCCCATGATACCTCCGATGAATGCCCGGTCTCTTTCAAAAATCACGTGACTGACGACATGTACAAACAACACTATTTCAAAACCCCTATGGGTTAGCGCTATGAAGTCTCACATTCCATACCTCGCTTCGTGACATACCTGCATGACTAACGTCATGTAAAACAATTACCTGCATCATATAGACTGCAATATACTCGCACTTATCACTCAGACCGGATACCTTGCGGTTATATCTACAACATTAAAATCGCTTGTTCTCAATTCCTCCATAGCTGAGCGGTTAAGGAATTGGCTTTGGATTTCATTTCTCGGGTTCGATTCCCGTGTGTAGAAAAATATTTTGATGCTGCTTCACATTGAAGTTCTCCCTAACCTCACATATTGCTTGCTGTCTACCTTGAACGATCTTGTATATACAGGCTGATTACCACTACTCGGTCTCCATCATACAACCATAGCAGAAGGGCCCCTAGCGGTCAGAGACCACACCCTAACCGTCTACCCGGTAACACCTAGATGTTAGAGGCGAGACCACACCCTAACCGTCTACCCAGGCCGGTAATACAGGGTCAGTACTTACCGATACCTGTCTGGGCATACCGCGCATGCACGAGTGTATCACTGGTTGCCTACATCTGATAAGGCTCTCTGTCTGGCCGCCCCAAGTGACGCCATGCCTACTACATATAATAAATATAGATATTTCATTTCTCATACATCTCACACGTAGTTTGTAGGCCTCCTGGGGATGCTTTCCACTTTATCAAAAAAAAAAGCAACGTGCCATAAGTTCTACCTCTTGGGTGGTTGGGAAACGGACTTGATCTCCATTAAAACTCCTTGCTTATATGTTTCCATTGAAATTGATTAAACCCGCGAAAATAAAAATGTGTTTATCAATATAACTTTTACGTAACTGTCTGTATGTATGTATATATAAACGCTTTAACATATGAAGTTTGTAAAAGTCGTGCTCGCGGAGGAATCACGTTTCTGAATATTGGAACACGCGTCTGAAACACGTGTCTGAATGTTGAAACACGTGTCTGAAACACGTGTCTGAATGCTAAAACACGTGTCTGAATGTTGAAACACGTGTCTGGAACACGTGTCTGAATGTTGAAACACGTGTCTGAAACACGTGTCTGAATGTTGAAACACGTGTCTGAATGTTGAAACACGTGTCTGAAACACGTGTCTGAATGCTGAAACACGTGTCTGAATGCTGAAACACGTGTCTGAATGCTGAAACACGTGTCTGAAACATGTGTCTGAATGCTGAAACACGTGTCGGAATGTTGAAACACGTGTCTGAATACTGAAACACGTGTCTGAATGTTAAAGCATGTGTTGAATCATGCGAAAAAACATGTGCATGAATATATTACAATCATTATGATTATTCACATTTTATTCCTCATTAGCCCATCATAGTTCGTGAACGATGATGACGTCATCATCGTTCGTAAACTATGGTCGCCGGGTTGAATCAGTTACTGTCATTGGCTTGAAACAGTGACGTCATCATCGTTCGTGAACGATGGTCGCCGGATTGAGTTAGCTACTGTCACCGGTTTGAAGCAGTGACTTCATCATCGTTCGTGAACGATGATCGCCGGGTTGAATTAGTTACTGTCATTGGCTTAGAGTAGTGACGTCATCATCGTTCGTGAACGATGGTCGCCGGATTGAATCAGTTACTGTCATTGGCTTGGAGCAGTGACGTCATCATCGTTCGTGAACGATGGTCGTTGGATTGAGTTAGCTACTGTCACCGGTTTGAAGCAGTGACGTCATCATCGTTCGTAAACTATGGTCACCGGATCGGATCAGTTACTGTCATTGGCTTAGAGTAGTGACGTCATCATCGTTCGTGAACGATGGATCATCGTTCGTGAACGATGGTCGCCGGATTGAATCAGTTGCTGTCATTGGCTTAGAGTAGTGACGTCATCATCGTTCGTGAACGATGGTCGCCGGGTTGAATCAGTTACTGTCATTGGCTTAGAGTAGTGACGTCATCATCGTTCGTGAACGATGGTCGCCGGATTGAATCAGTTACTGTCATTGGCTTAGAGTAGTGACATCATCATCGTTCGTGAACGATGGTCGCCGGATTGAATCAGTTACTGTCATCGGTTCGAAGCAGTGACGTCCTCATCGTTCGTAAACTATGGTCACCTGATTGAATCAGTTACTGTCATTGGCTTAGAGTAGTGACGTCATCATCGTTCGTGGACTATGATCGCCGGATCTTCAGTTCAATAAAACACCACTCACTCGTCAAAAAACAACCTCACATTCCATAGATTTCAGATTGCCCCGACCATAGTTAAGGAAGATCCATAGACAGATGGTTAGTTCACAGACGTCGGGAAGTATCTTAGTGACACCGGAGCAGTTGACGCATTTCAAGGACTCTGATTTACTCTGATATAAACGCGACATTGTACGAAGCGAATGAATCGTCAATCTAGACGTTTACATTGGGCACACTGAAATCGATATAACAACAGCTATCGAGTCGAGATGTTCAGAAATATGTTTGAAATTTGAATCCGGGACTAAGAATGATTTTAGAATTCTCTTGGCTGAACGCGTACACTCATGGATCTGAAGATATGATATCTTCAGTTTTCGAGATTAACGCGACGATGTCCGAAGCGAACGAATTGTCAATCTAGACGTTTAAATTGGGTGAACTCAAATCGTTATTAGAACAGCCATCGACATGAACTATGGGTCGGGATATTCAGAAATATGTTTTGAATTTGAATTCGAATCAAAATATGATTTCAGATTCTTCGTAGCTGAACGCGTACACTCCTGAATCTGAAGATGTCATATCTTCCGTTTTCGAGATGTACGCGACAATGAACGAAGCGAACGAATCGTCGATCTAGACATTTAAATTGGGTATACTTGAATCGTTTTGAGAACAGCCATTATTGACATGATCTATGTGTTGGGATGTTCAGAAATATGTTTCAAATTTGAATTCGGAACTGAGAATGATTTTAGAATTCTCTTGGCTTAACGCGTACACTCCTGGATCTGAAGATGTCGTATCTTCAGTTTTCGAGATAAACGCGATCATGTACGAAGCGAATGAATTGTCGATCTGGACGTTCACATTGGGTATACTAAAATCGATATGAGAACAGCTATTGACATGATCTATGGGTCGGGATGTTCAGAAATATGTTTAAAAATTGAATCCGGCACTACGAGTGATTTAAGAATCCTCCCGACTAAACGCGTACACTCCTGGATTTGAAGATGTCATATCTTCAGTTTTCGAGATAAACGAGATAATGTACGAAGCGAATGAATCGTCGATCTAGACGTTCACATTGGGAATACTGAAATGGTTATAAAAACAGCTATTGATATGAACTATGGGTCGGGTTGTTCAGATATATGTTTCAAATTTGAATCCGATACTAAAAATTATCTTGAAATCCTCTTGTCTGAACGCAAACACTCCTGGATCTGAAGATACGATATCTTCAGTTTTCGAGATTAACGCGACGATGTAGGAAGCGAACGAATCGTCGATCTAGACGCTTACATTGGGTATTCTAAGATCGTTATAAGAACAGCTGTTGACATGAGCTATTGATCGGGATGTTCAGAAATATGTTTCGAATTTGAATCCGGGACTAGAAATGATTTCAGAATCCTCTCGGCTAAACGCGTACACTCCTGGATTTGGAGATGTCATATCTTCAGTTTTCGATATAAACGCGACAATGTAGGAAGCGAATGAATCGTCGATCTAGACGTTTACATTGATTACTAAAATCGTTATAAGAACAGCTATCGACATGAACTATGGATCGGGATGTTCAGAAATATGTTTTGAATTTGAATCCGGGACTAAAAATGATTTTGGAATCCTCTTGGCTGAACGCATACACTCCAGGATCTGAAAATGTCAAATCTTCAGTTTTCGATATAAACGCGACAATCTACGTAGCGAATGAATCGTCGATCTAGACGTTTACATTGGGTATACTGAAATCGATATAAAAACAGCTATTGACATGATCTATGAGTCGGGATGTTCAGAAATATGTTTAAAATTTAAATCCGGGACTAAGAATGATTTTAGAATTCTCTTGGCTAAACGCGTACACTCATGGATCTGAAGATATGATATCTTCAGTTTTCGAGATTAACGCGACGATGTCCGAAGCAAACGAATCGTCGATCTAGACGATTAAATTGGGTGAACTCAAATCGTTATCAGAACAGCCATCGACATGGACTTTGAGTCGAGATATTCAGAAATACGCTTTGAATTTGAATTCGAAACTAAATATGATTTTAGATTCTTCGTAGCTGAACGCGTACACTCTCGAATCTGAAAATGTCATATCTTCAGTTTTCAAGATGAACGCGACAATGTACGAAGCGAACGGATCGTCGATCTAGACGTTTACATTGGGTATACTGAAATCGTTATTAGAACAGCTATTGATATGAACTATGGTTCGGGATGTTCAGAAAAATGTTTCAAATTTGAATCCGGGACTAAAAATGATCTTAGAATCCTCTCTACTAAACGCGTACACTCTTGGATCTGAAGATGTCATATCTTCAGTTTTTGGGATAAACGCGACATTGTACGAAGCGAACAAGTCGTCGATCTAGACGTTTACATTGGGTATACTAAAATCGTTATGAGAACAGCTATTGATATGAACTATGGGTCGGAATGTTCAGAAATATGTTTCAAATTTGAATCCGGGACTTGAAATGATTTTGAAATGTTCTTGTCTAAACGCGTACACGCCTGGATCTGAAGATGTCATATCTTCAGTTTTCGAGATAAACGTGACAATGCACGAAACGAATGAATCGTCGATCTAGACGTTCACATTGAGTATACCAAAATCGTTATAAGAACAGCTATCGACATGAACTATCGGTCGGGATGTTCAGAAATATGTTTAAATTTGAATCCGGGACTAAAAATGATCTTAGAATCCTCTTGACTAAACGCGTACACTCCTGGATCTGAAGATGTCGTATCTTCAGTTTTTGAGATAAACGCGACATTATACGAAGCGAACAAGTCGTCGATCTAGACGTTTACATTGGGTATACTAAAATCGTTATCAGATCAGCTATCGACATGAACTATGGGTCAGGATGTTCAGAAATATGTTACAAATTCGAATCCGGCACTAAAAATGATTTTAGCATCCTCTTGGCTGAACGCGTACACTCCTGGATCTGATGATGTCATATCTTCGAATTTCGAGATAAACGCCACAATGTACGAAGCGAACGGATCGTCGATCTAGACGTTTACATTGGGTATACTGAAATCGTTATTAGAACAGCTATTGATATGGACTATGGGTCGGGATGTTCAGAAATATGTTTCAAATTTGAATCCGGGACTAAAAATGATTTTAGAAATTTTCCAGGTGCACGCGTACACTCCTGGTATTGAAGATGTTATATCTTCAGTTTTCGATATAAACGAGACAATGTACGAAGCGAAAGAATCGTCGATCTAGACGTTTACATTAGGTATACTGAAATCGTTATAAGAACAGCTATTGATATGAACCATGGGTCGGAATGTTCAGAAATATGTTTCAAATTTGAATCCGGGACTTGAAATGATTTTGAAATGTTCTTGTCTAAACGCGTACACGCCTGGATCTGAAGATGTCATATCTTCAGTTATCGAGATAAACGCGACAATGCACGAAACGAATGAATCGTCGATCTAGACGTTCACATTGAGTATACCAAAATCGTTATAAGAAAAGCTATCAACATGAACTATCGGTCGGGATGTTCAGAAATATGTTTAAATTTGAATCCGGGACTAAAAATGATATTAGAATCCTCTTGACTAAACGCGTACACTCCTGGATCTGAAGATGTCGTATCTTCAGTTTTTGAGATAAACGCGACATTGTACGAAGCGAACGAGTCGTCGATCTAGACGTTTACATTGGGTATATTAAAATCGTTATTAGATCAGCTATCGACATGAACTATGGGTCGTGATGTTCAGAGATATGTTTCAAATTCGAATCCAGCCCTAAAAATGATTTTAGAATCCTCTTGGCTGAACGCGTACACTCCTGGATCTGAAGATGTCATATCTTCGAATTTCGAGATAAACGCGACAATGTACGAAACGAACAAATCGCCGATCTAGACGTTCACATTGGGTATATTTGAATTGTTATTAGAACAACTATCGCCATGAACTATAAGTCGGGGTGTTCAGAAATATGTTTAAAATTCGAATCCGGAACCAAACATGATTGCAGAATCCTCTTGGCTAAACGCGTACACTCATGGATCTGAAGATACGATATCTTCAGTTTTCGAGATTAACGCGACGATGTACGAAGCGAACAAATCGTCGATATAGACGTTTCATTTGGGTATATTAAATTCGATATAAGAAAAGCTATTGACATGATCTATGAGTCGGGGTGTTCAGAAATATGTTTAGAAGTTGAATCCGGGACTAAGAATGATTTTAGGATTCTCTTGGCTGAAAGCGTACACTCATGGATCTAAAGATATGGTATCTTCAGTTTTCGAAATTAACGCGACGATGTACGAAGCGAACGAATCGTCGATATAGACGTTTCAATTGGGTATATTAAATTAGATATAAGAAAAGCTATTGACATGATCTATGAGTCGGGATGTTCAGAAATATGTTTAAAAGTTGAATCCGGGACTAAGAATGATTCTAGAATCCTCTCGGCTAAACGTGTACACTCCTGGATTTGAAATTGTCATATCTTCAGTTTTCGAGATAAACGAGACAATGTACGAAGCGAATGAATCGTCGATCTAGACTTTCACATTGGGTATACCGAAATCGTTATAAGAACAGCTATTGATATGAACTGTTCGGAATGTTCAGAAATTATTTCAAATTTGAATCCGGGACTAAAAATGATTTTAGAAATTTTCCGGCTGAACGCGTACACTCCTGATTTTGAAGATGTTATATCTTCCATCTTCGAGATAAGCGAGACAATGTACGAAGCGAATGAATCGTCGATCTAGACGTTTACATTGGGTATACTGAAATCGTTATAAGAACAGCTATTGATATGAACTATGTGTCGGAATGTTCAGAAATATGTTTCAAATTTGAATCCGGGACTAAAAATTTTGAAATCCTCTTGTCTAAACGCGTACACCCCTGGATCTAAAGATGTCATATCTTCAGTTTCCGAGATAAACGCGACAATGCACGAAACGAATGAATCGTCGATCTAGACGTTCACATCGATTATACCAGAATCGTTATAAGAATAGCTATCGACATGAACTATCGATCAGAATGTTCAGAAATATGTTTTAAATTTGAATCCGAGACTAAAAATGATCTTAGAATCCTCTTGACTAAACGCGTACACTCCTGGATCTGAAGATATCATATCTTCAGTTTTCGGGATAAATGCGACATTGTACGAAGCGAACGAGTCGTCGATCTAAACGTTTACATTGGGTATACTGAAATCGTTATTGGATAAGCTATCGACATGATCTATGGGTCAGGATGTTCAGAAATATGTTCCAAATTTGAATTCGGAACTAAGAATGATTTTAGAATTCTCTAGGCTTAACGCGTACACTCCTGGATCTGAAGATGTCGTATCTCCAGTTTTCGAGATAAACGCGATCATGTACAAAGCGAATGAATTGTCGATCTGGACGTTCACATTGGGTATACTAAAATCGATATGAGAACAGCTATTGACATGATCTATGAGTCGGGATGTTAAGAAATATGTTTAAAAATTGAATCCGGCACTACGAATGATTTTAGAATCCTCTCGACTGAACGCGTACACTCCTGGATTTGAAGATGTCATATCTACAGTTTTCGAGATAAACGAGACAATGTACGAAGCGAATGAATCGTCGATCTAGACGTTCACATTGGGAATACTGAAATGGTTATAAAAACAGCTATTGATATGAACTATGGGTCGGGTTGTTCAGATATATGTTTCAAATTTGAATCCGATACTAAAAATTATCTTGAAATCCTCTTTTCTGAACGCGTACACTCCTGGATCTGAAGATACGACATCTTCAGCTTTCAAAATTAACGCGACGATGTAGGAAGCGAACGAATCGTCGATCTAGACGCTTGCATTGGGTATCCTAAGATCGTTATAAGAACAGCAGATATGATATCTTCAGTTTTCGAAATTAACGCGACGATGTCCGAAGCAAACGAATCGTCGATCTAGACGATTAAATTGGGTGATATCAAATCGTTATTAGAACAGCCATCGACATGGACTATGGGTCGGGATATCCAGAAATATGCTTTGAATTTGAATTCGAAACTAAATATGATTTTAGATTCTTCGTAGCTGAACGCGTACACTCCTGAATCTGAAGATGTCATATCTTCAGTTTTCAAGATGAACGCGACAATGTACGAAGCGAACGGATCATCGATCTAGACGTTTACATTGGGTATACTGAAATCGTTATTAGAACAGCTATTGATATGAACTATGGTTCGGGATGTTCAGAAATATGTTTCAAATTTGAATCCGGGACTAAAAATGATCTTAGAATCCTCTCTACTAAACGCGTACACTCCTGGATCTGAAGATGTCATATCTTCAGTTTTTGGGATAAACGCGACATTGTACGAAGCGAACAAGTCGTCGATCTAGACGTTTACATTGAGTATACTAAAATCGTTATCAGATCAGCTATCGACATGAACTATGGGTCAGGATGTTCAGAAATATGTTACAAATTCGAATCCGGCACTAAAAATAATTTTAGCATCCTCTTGGCTGAACGCGTACACTCCTGGATCTGATGATGTCATATCTTCGAATTTCGAGATAAACGCCACAATGTACGAAGCGAACGGATCGTCGATCTAGACGTTTACATTGGGTATACTGAAATCGTTATTAGAACAGCTATTGATATGGACTATGGGTCGGGATGTTCAGAAATATATTTCAAATTTGAATCCGGGACTAAAAATGATTTTAGAATTTTTCCGGGTGCACGCGTACACTCCTGGTATTGAAGATGTTACATCTATTAAAATCGTTATTAGATCAGCTATCGACATGAACTATGGGTCAGGATGTTCAGAGATATGTTTCAAATTCGAATCCAGCCCTAAAAATGATTTTAGAATCCTCTTGGCTGAACGCGTACACTCCTGGATCTGAAGATGTCATATCTTCGAATTTCGAGATAAACGCGACAATGTACGAATCGCCGATCTAGACGTTCACATTGGGTATATTTGAATTGTTATTAGAACAACTATCGCCATGAACTATAAGTCGGGATGTTCAGAAATATGTTTAAAATTCGAATCCGGACCAAACATGATTGCAGAATCCTCTTGGCTAAACGCGTACACTCATGGATCTGAAGATACGATATCTTCAGTTTTCGAGATTAACGCGACGATGTACGAAGCGAACAAATCGTCGATATAGACGTTTCATTTGGGTATATTAAATTCGTTATAAGAAAAGCTATTGACATGATCTATGAGTCGGGGTGTTCAGAAATATGTTTAGAAGTTGAATCCGGGACTAAGAATGATTTTAGGATTCTCTTGGCTAAAAGCGTACACTCATGGATCTGAAGATATGGTATCTTCAGTTTTCGAAATTAACGCGACGATGTACGAAGCGAACGAATCGTCGATATAGACGTTTCAATTGGGTATATTAAATTCGATATAAGAAAAGCTATTGACATGATCTATGAGTCGGGATGTTCAGAAATATGTTTAAAAGTTGAATCCGGGACTAAGAATGATTTTAGAATCCTCTCGGCTAAACGTGTACACTCCTGGATTTGAAATTGTCATATCTTCAGTTTTCGAGATAAACGAGACAATGTACGAAGCGAATGAATCGTCGATCTAGACTTTCACATTGGGTATACCGAAATCGTTATAAGAACAGCTATTGATATGAACTGTTCGGAATGTTCAGAAATTATTTCAAATTTGAATCCGGGACTAAAAATGATTTTAGAAATTTTCCGGCTGAACGCGTACACTCCTGATTTTGAAGATGATATATCTTCAATTTTCGAGATAAACGAGACAATGTACGAAGCGAATGAATCGTCGATCTAGACTTTCACATTGGGTATACCGAAATCGTTATAAGAACAGCTATTGATATGAACTGTTCGGAATGTTCAGAAATATGTTTCAAATTTGAATCCGGGACTAAAAATGATTTTAGAATTTTTCCGGCTGAACGCGTACACTCCTGGTTTTGAAGATGTTTTATCTTCAATTTTCGAGATAAGCGAGACAATGTACGAAGCGAATAAATCGTCGATCTAGACGTTTACATTGGGTATACTGAAATCGTTATAAGAACAGCTATTGATATGAACTATGTGTCGGAATGTTCAGAAATATGTTTCAAATCTGAATCCGGGACTAAAAATAATTTTGAAATCCTCTTGTCTAAACGCGTACACTCCTGGATCTAAAGATGTCATATCTTCAGTTTCCGAGATAAACGCGACAATGCACGAAACGAATGGATCGTCGATCTAGACGTTCACATCGATTATACCAGAATCGTTATAAGAATAGCTATCGACATGAACTATCGGTCAGAATGTTCAGAAATATGTTTTAAATTTGAATCCGAGACCAAAAATGATCTTAGAATCCTCTTGATTAAACGCGTACACTCCTGGATCTTAAGATGTCATATCTTCAGTTTTCGAGATGAATGCGACATTGTACGAAGCGAACGAGTCGTCGATCTAGACGTTTACATTGGGTATACTAAAATCGTTATTGGATAAGCTATCGACATGAACTATATGTCAGGATGTTCAGAAATATGTTTCAAATTCGAATCCGGCATTGAAAATGATTTTAGAATCCTCTTGGCTGAACGCGTACATTCCCGGATCTGAAGATGTCATATCTACGACTTTCGAGATAAACACGACATTGTACGAAGCGAACGAATCGTCGATCTAGACGTTCACATTGGGTATATTTAAATCGTTATTAGAACTGCTATCGACATTAACTATGTGTCGGCATATTCAGAAATGTGTTTTAAATTTGAACTCGGAACTAAAAATGATTTTAGAATCCTCTTGGCTGAACGCGTACATTCCTGGATCTGAAGATGTCATATTTTCTTTTTCCGAGTCAAACGCGACAATGTACGAAACGAACAAATCGTCGATCTAGACGTTCACATTGGGTTTACTTGAATCGTTATTAGAACAGCTATGCCGATGAACTTTAAGTCGGGGGTGTTCAGAAATATGTTTAAGATTCGAATCCGGGACTAAACATGATTTCAGAATCCTCTTGGCTAAACGCGTACACTCCTGCAGCTGAAGATGTCATATCTTCAGTTTTCGAGATAAACGCGACAATGTACGCAGCGAATGAATCGTCGATCTAGACGTTTACATTGACCATACTAAAATCATTATTAGAACAGCTATCGACATGAATCATGGGTCTGGATGTTCGGAAAAACGTTTCAAATTTGAATCCGGGACAAACAATTATTTTAGAATCTTCATGGCTGAACGCGTACACTCTTGGATCTGGAGATGTCAAATCTTCAGTTTTCGAGATAGACGCGACAATGTACGAAGCGAATGAATCGTCGATCTGGACGTTCACATTGGGTATACTAAAATTCGAATCCGGGACTAAACATGATTTCAGAATCCTCTTGGCTAAACGCGTACACTCCTGGACCTGAAGATGTCATATCTTCAGTTTTCGAAATAAACGCGACAATGTACGCAGCGAATGAATCGTCGATCTAGACGTTTACATTGACCATACTAAAATCATTATTAGAACAGCTATCGACATGAATCATAGGTCGGGATGTTCGGAAATACGTTTTAAATTTGAATCCGGGACAAAAAATTATTTTAGGATCTTCATGGCTGAACGCGTACACTCTTGGATCTGGAGATTTCAAATCTTCAGTTTTCGAGATAGACGCGACAATGTACGAAGCGAATGAATCGTCGATCTGGACGTTCACATTGGGTATACTAAAATCGTTATAAGAACAGCTATCGACATGAAATATGGGTCGGGATGTTCAGAAATATGTTTTAAATTTGAATATGGAACTAAAAATGATTTTAAAATTCTTTCGGCTGAACGAGTACACACCTGGTTTTGAAGATGTCATATCTTCAGTTTTCGAGATGAGCGGAACAATGTAAGTACGGAGCGAATGAATCGTCGATCTAGACGTTTACATTGGGTATACTAAAATCGTTATAGGAACAGCTATTGATATGAACTATGGGTCGGGTTGTTCAGAACTATGTTTCAAATTTGAATCCGGGACTAAAAATGATTTCAGAATCCTCTTGGCTGAACGCGTACACTCCTGGATCTGGAGATGTCATATCTTCTAATTTCGAGATAAACGCAAAGATGTACGAAGCTAACGAATCGTCGATCTAGACGTCTACATTGAGTATACTAAAATCATTATAAGAACAGCTATCGACATGTAATATGGGTCGGAATGTTCAGAAATATGTTTTAAATTTGGATATGGGACTAAAAATGATTTTAAAATTCTTTCGGCTGAACGAGTACACTCCTGGATTTGAAGATGTCATATCTTCAGTTTTCGAGATGAGCGAAACAAGGTAAGTATGGAGCGAATGAATCGTCGATCTAGACGTTTACATTGGGTATACTAAAATCGCTATAGGAACAGCTATTGATATGAACTATGGGTCGGGATGTTCAGAAAAATGTTTTAAATTTGAATCCGGGACTAAAAATGATTTTAGATTCTTCTTGGCTAAACGGGTACAGTCCTGGATCTGAAGATGTCATATCTTCAGTTTCCCAGATAAACGTGACATTGTACGAAGCGAACGAGTCGTCGATCTAGACGTTTACATTGGGTATACTGAAATCGTTATTAGATCAGCTATCGACATGAACTATTGGTCGGGATGTTCAGAAATATGTTTTAAATTTGAATCCGGAACTAATAATGATTTCAAAATCCTTTTGGCTGAACGTGTACATTCCTGGATCTGAAGATGTCATATCTTCAGTTTTCGATATAAACGCGACAATGTACGAAGCGAAGGAATCGTCGATCTAGACGTTTCCATCGGGTATTCTAGAATCGTTATAAGAACAGCTAATGACATGATCTCTGGATCGGGCTGTTCAGAAATATGTTTCAAATTTGAATTCGGAACTAAGAATGATTCTAGAATTCTCTTGACTAAACGTGTACACTCATGTATCTGAAAGATGGCATATCTTCAGTTTTCGAGATGAACCCGACAATGTACGAAGCGAAATAATCGTCGATCTAGACGTTTACATTGAGTATATTAAAATCGTCATAAGAACAGCTATTGACATGAACTATGTGTCAAGATGTTCAGAAATATGTTTCAAATTCGAATCCGGGCCTAAATATGATTTTATAATCCTCTTGGCTGAACGCGTACACTCCTGGATCTGAAGATGTCATATCTTCAGTTTCCGAAATAAAGACGACAATGCACGAAGCGAATAAATCATCGGTTCAGACGTTTACATTGAGTATACCAAAATCGTTATGAGAACAGCTATCGAAATGAAATATGGGCCGGGATGTTCAGGAATGTTTTAAATATGAATATGAGACTAAAAATCATTTAAAAATTCTTTCGGCTGAACGAGTACACTCCTTGGTTTGAAGATGTCATATCTTGAGTTTTCGAGATGAGCGAAACAATATAAGTACGGAGCGAATGAATCGTCGATCTAGACGTTTACATTGGGTATACTTAAATCGTTATAGGAACAACTATTGACATGAACTATGAGTCGAGATGTTCAGAAATATGTTTCAAATTCGATTCCGGGACTTTGAATGATCATAAAATTCTCTTGTCTGAACGCGTACACTCCTGGAACTGAGGAAGTCATATCTTGAGTTTTCGAGATAAAAGCGACAATGCACGAAGCGAATGAATCGTCGATCTAGACGTTTACATTGGGTATACTGAAATGGTTATTAGAACAGCTGTCGACATGAACTATGGGTATTCAGAAATATGTTTCAAATTCGAATCCAGCCCTAAAAATGATTTTAGAATCCTCTTGGCTGAACGCGTACACTCCTAGATCTGAAGATGTCATATCTTCGAATTTCGAGATAAACGCGTCAATGTACGAAACGAACAAATCGCCGATCTAGACGTTCACATTGGGTATATTTGAATTGTTATTAGAACAACTATCGCCATGAACTGTAAGTCGGGGTGTTCAGAAATATGTTTAAAATTGGAATCCGGGACCAAACATGATTGCAGAATCCTCTTGGCTAAACGCGTACACTCATGGATCTGAAGATACGATATCTTCAGTTTTCGAGATTAACGCGACGATGTACGAAGCGAACAAATCGTCGATATAGACGTTTCAATTGGGTATATTAAATTCGATATAAGAAAAGCTATTGACATGATCTATGAGTCGGGGTGTTCAGAAATATGTTTAAAAGTTGAATCCGGGACTAAGAATGATTTTAGGATTCTCTTGGCTAACAGCGTACACTAATGGATCTGAAGATATGGTATCTTCAGTTTTCGAGATTAACGCGACGATGTACGAAGCGAACGAATCGTCGATATAGACTTTTCAATTGGGTATATTAAATTATATATAAGAAAAGCTATGCACATGATCTATGAGTCGGGATGTTCAGAAATATGTTTAAAAGTTGAATCCGGGACTAAGAATGATTTTAGAATCCTCTCGGCTAAACGTGTACACTCCTGGATTTGAAATTGTCATATCTTCAGTATTCGAGATAAACGAGACAATGTACGAAGCGAATGAATCGTCGATCTAGACTTTCACATTGGGTATACCGAAATCGTTATAAGAACAGCTATTGATATGAACTGTTCGGAATGTTCAGAAATATGTTTCAAATTTGAATCCGGGACTAAAAACGATTTTAGAATTTTTCCGGCTGAACGCGTACACTCCTGGTTTTGAAGATGTTATATCTTCAATTTTCGAGATAAGCGAGACAATGTACGAAGCGAATAAATCGTCGATCTAGACGTTTACATTGGGTATACTGAAATCGTTATAAGAACAGCTATTGATATGAACTATGTGTCGGAATGTTCAGAAATATGTTTCAAATCTGAATCCGGGACTAAAAATAATTTTGAAATCCTCTTGTCTAAACGCGTACACTCCTGGATCTAAAGATGTCATATCTCCAGTTTCCGAGATAAACGCGACAATGCACGAAACGAATGGATCGTCGATCTAGACGTTCACATCGATTATACCAGAATCGTTATAAGAATAGCTATCGACATGAACTATCGGTCAGAATGTTCAGAAATATGTTTTAAATTTGAATCCGAGACTAAAAATGATCTTAGAATCCTCTTGACTAAACGCGTACACTCCTGGATCTTAAGATGTCATATCTTCAGTTTTCGAGATGAATGCGACATTGTACGAAGCGAACGAGTCGTCGATCTAGACGTTTACATTGGGTATACTAAAATCGTTATTGGATAAGCTATCGACATGAACTATGGGTCAGGATGTTCAGAAATATGTTTCAAATTCGAATCCGGCATTGAAAATGATTTTAGAATCCTCTTGGCTGAACGCGTACATTCCCGGATCTGAAGATGTCATATCTACGACTTTCGAGATAAACACGACATTGTACGAAGCGAACGAATCGTCGATCTAGACGTTCACATTGGGTATATTTAAATCGTTATTAGAACTGCTATCGACATTAACTATGTGTCGGCATATTCAGAAATGTGTTTTAAATTTGAACTCGGAACTAAAAATGATTTTAGATTCCTCTTGGCTGAACGCGTACATTCCTGGATCTGAAGATGTCATATTTTCTTTTTCCGAGTCAAACGCGACAATGTACGAAACGAACAAATCGTCGATCTAGACGTTCACATTGGGTTTACTTGAATCGTTATTAGAACAGCTATGCCCATGAACTTTAAGTCGGGGTGTTCAGAAATATGTTCAAGATTCGAATCAGGGACTAAACATGATTTCAGAATCCTCTTGGCTAAACGCGTACACTCCTGGAGCTGAAGATGTCATATCTTCAGTTTTCGAGATAAACGCGACAATGTACGCAGCGAATGAATCGTCGATCTAGACGTTTACATTGACCATACTAAAATCATTATTAGAACAGCTATCGACATGAATCATGGGTCGGGATGTTCGGAAAAACGTTTTAAATTTGAATCCGGGACAAACATTTATTTTAGAATCTTCATGGCTGAACGCGTACACTCTTGGATCTGGAGATGTCAAATCTTCAGTTTTCGAGATAGACGCGACAATGTACGAGGCGAATGAATCGTCGATCTGGACGTTCACATTGGGTATACTAAAATTCGAATCCGGGACTAAACATGATTTCAGAATCCTCTTGGCTAAACGCGTACACTCCTGGACCTGAAGATGTCATATCTTCAGTTTTCGAGATAAACGCGGCAATGTACGCAGCGAATGAATCGTCGATCTAGACGTTTACATTGACCATACTAAAATCATTATTAGAACAGCTATCGACATGAATCATAGGTCGGGATGTTCGGAAATACGTTTTAAATTTGAATCCGGGACAAAAAATTATTTTAGGATCTTCATGGCTGAACGCGTACACTCTTGGATCTGGAGATTTCAAATCTTCAGTTTTCGAGATAGACGCGACAATGTACGAAGCGAATGAATCGTCGATCTGGACGTTCACATTGGGTATACTAAAATCGTTATAAGAACAGCTATCGACATGAAATATGGGTCGGGATGTTCAGAAATATGTTTTAAATTTGAATATGGAACTAAAAATGATTTTAAAATTCTTTTGGCTGAACGAGTACACACCTGGTTTTGAAGATGTCATATCTTCAGTTTTCGAGATGAGCGGAACAATGTAAGTACGGAGCGAATGAATCGTCGATCTAGATGTTTACATTGGGTATACTAAAATCGTTATAGGAACAGCTATTGATATGAACTATGAGTCGGGATGTTCAGAACTATGTTTCAAATTTGAATCCGGGACTAAAAATGATTTCAGAATCCTCTTGGCTGAACGCGTACACTCCTGGATCTGAAGATGTCATATCTTCTAATTTCGAGATAAACGCAAAGATGTACGAAGCCAACGAATCGTCGATCTAGACGTCTACATTGGGTATACTGAAATCATTATAAGAACAGCTATCGACATGTAATATGGGTCGGAATGTTCAGAAATATGTTTTAAATTTGGATATGGGACTAAAAATGATTTTAAAATTCTTTCGGCTGAACGAGTACACTCCTGGATTTGAAGATGTCATATCTTCAGTTTTCGAGATGAGCGAAACAGGGTAAGTATGGAGCGAATGAATCGTCGACCTAGACGTTTACATTGGGTATACTAAAATCGCTATAGGAACAGCTATTGATATGAACTATGGGTCGGGATGTTCAGAAAAATGTTTTAAATTTGAATCCGGGACTAAAAATGATTTTAGATTCTTCTTGGCTAAACGGGTACAGTCCTGGATCTGAAGATGTCATATCTTCAGTTTCCCAGATAAACGTGACATTGTACGAAGCGAACGAGTCGTCGATCTAGACGTTTACATTGGGTATACTGAAATCGTTATTAGATCAGCTATCGACATGAACTATTGGTCGGGATGTTCAGGAATATGTTTTAAATTTGAATCCGAAACTAATAATGATTTCAAAATCCTTTTGGCTGAACGCGTACATTCCTGGATCTGAAGATGTCATATCTTCAGTTTTCGATATAAACGCGACAATGTACGAAGCGAAGGAATCGTAGAACTAGACGTTTCCATCGGGTATTCTAGAATCGTTATAAGAACAGCTAATGACATGATCTCTGGATCGGGATGTTCAGAAATATGTTTCAAATTTGAATTCGGAACTAAGAATGATTCTAGAATTCTCTTGACTAAACGCGTACACTCATGTATCTGAAGATGTCATATCTTCAGTTTTCGAGATGAACCCGACAATGTACGAAGCGAATTAATCGTCGATCTAGACGTTTACATTGGGTATATTAAAATCGTCATAAGAACAGCTATTGACATGAACTATGTGTCAAGATGTTCAGAAATATGTTTCAAATTCGAATCCGGGCCTAAATATGATTTTATAATCCCCTTGGCTGAACGCGTACACTCCTGGATCTGAAGATGTCATATCTTCAGTTTCCGAAATAAAGACGACAATGCACGAAGCGAATAAATCATCGGTTCAGACGTTTACATTGGGTATACCAGAATCGTTATGAGAACAGCTATCGAAATGAAATATGGGCCGGGATGTTCAGAAATGTTTTAAATATGAATATGAGACTGAAAATCATTTAAGAATTCTTTCGGCTGAACGAGTACACTCCTTGGTTTGAAGATGTCATATCTTGAGTTTTCGAGATGAGCGAAACAATATAAGTACGGAGCGAATGAATCGTCGATCTAGACGTTTACATTGGGTATACTTAAATCGTTATAGGAACAACTATTGACATGAACTATGAGTCGAGATGTTCAGAAATATGTTTCAAATTCGATTCCGGGACTTTGAATGATCATAAAATTCTCTTGTCTGAACGCGTACACTCCTAAAACTGAGGAAGTCATATCTTGAGTTTTCGAGATAAAAGCGACAATGCACGAAGCGAATGAATCGTCGATCTAGACGTTTACATTGGGTATACTAAAATGGTTATTAGAACAGCTGTCGACATGAACTATGGGTATTCAGAAATGAGCTTTGAATTCGAATCCGGTACTAAAAATGATTTCAGAATCCTCTTGGCTGAACGCGTACATTCCTGGATCTGAAGATGTCATATCTTCTAATATCGAGATAAACGCAACAATGTACGAAGCGAACGAATCGTCGATCTAGACATTTACACTGGGTATACTAAAATCGTTATTAGAACAGCTATCGACATGGAATATGGGCCGGAATGTTCAGAAATATGTTTTAAATTTGAATATGGGACTAGAAATGATTTTAAAATTCTTCTGGCTGAAGGAGTACACTCCTGGAATTGAAGATGTCATATCTTCAGTTTTCGAGATGAGCGAAACAATGTAAGTACGGAGCGAATGAATCGTCGATCTAGACAATTACATTGGGTATACTAAAATCGTTATAGAAACAGCTATTGATATGAACTATGGGTCAGATCTCCAGTTTTCGAGAAAACCGCGACTATGTACGAAGCGAATGGATCGTCGATCTAGACGTTCACATTGGGTACACTAGAATCTTCATAAGAACACCTATTGAAATGAACTATGGGTCGGGATGTGCAGAAATATTTTTAAAATTTGAATCCGGGACTAAATATGATTTTAGAATCCTCGTAGCTGAACGCGTACACTCCTGGAACTGAAGATCTCATATCTTCAGTTTTCGAGATAAACATAACAATGTACGAAGCGAACGAATCGTCGATCTAGACATTCAGATTGGGTATACTAGAATCGTTATTAGAACAGCTATCGACATGAAATATGGGTCGGGATGTTCAGAAATATGTTTTAAATTCGAATCCGGAACTAAAAATGATTTAAGAATTCTCTTGGCTAAATGCGTACACTCCTGGTTCTGGAGATGTCTTATCTTCAGTTTTCGAGATAGATGGAACAATGTACTAAGCGAACGAATCGTAAATCTAGACGTTCATATTGGATTACTAAAATCATTATTAGATCAGATATCTGGATTATGTCATATCTCCAGTTTTCGAAATAAACGCGACAATGTATGGAGTGAATGAATCGTCGATCTAGACGTTTAAATTGGGTATACTGAAATCGTTATAAAAAAAAGCTATTAACATGAACTATTGGTCAAGATGTTTCGAAATATGTTTCAAATTTGAATCCGGGACTAAAAATAATTTTCACATCCTCTTGTCTAACTGCTCACACTCCTGGATCTGAAGATGTCATATCTTCAGTTTCCGAGATAAACGCGACAATGTACGAAGCGAACGAATCGTCTATCCAGACATTTACATAGGGTATACTAAATCGACATGAAATATGGGTCGGGATGTTCTGAAATATGTTTTAAATTTGAATCCGAGACTGAATATCTTGGCTTAATGCGTGCACTCCTGGATCTGAAGCTGTCATATCTTCAGTTTTCGAGATAAACGTGACTTTGTTCGAAGCGAGCGACTCGTCGATCTAGGTGTTTACATTGGGTATACTAAAATCGTTATTAGAGCAGCTATCGACATGAACTATGGGTCGGGATGTTCAGAAATATGTTTTTAAAATTTGAATTCGGAACTGAAAATGATTTAAAAATCCTCTTGTCTAAACGCATACACTTCTGGATCTGAAGATGTCATATCTTCAGTTTTCGAGATAACCGCGACAATGTACGAAGTGAATGAATCGTTTATCTAGACGTTCACATTGGGTATACTGAAATCTCCATAAGAACAGCTATTGGCATGAACTATGGGTTGGGATGTTCAGAAATATGCTCAAAATTTGATTACAGGAATAAAAATGATTTGAAAATACTCTTGTCTAAACGCGTACACTCCTTGATCTGGAGATGTCATATCTTCAGTTTTCAAGATAAACGCAAAGATTCACCTAGCGAATGAATCGTAGATCTAGACGTTTACATTTGGTTTACTAAATTCGTTATAAGAACAACTGAACTCCTACCGACATGAAACATGGGTGGTGATGTTCAGGAATATATTCTGAATACGAATCCGGAACTAAAAATGATTTGAAAATCCTCTTGTCTGAACGCGTACACTCCTTGATCTGGAGATGTCATATCTTCAGTTTCCAAGATAAACGCAAAAATGCAACAAGCGGATGAATCGTCGATCTAGACGTTCACATTGGGTATAACAAAATCGTTATTAGAACCGCTATCGACATCAAATAAAGGTCGGGATGTTCAGAAATATGTTTTAAATCTGAATCTGGGACTAAAAATGATTTCAGAATTCTCTTGGCTAAATTCGTACAGTCCTGGTTCTGGAGGTGTCATATCTTCAGTTTTCGAAGATTTGTACGAAGCAAACGAATCGTCTATCTAGTTCACATTGGGTATACTAAAATCGTTATTAGATCAGCTATCGACATGAACTATGGGTCGGGATGTTCAGAAACATGTTTCAAATTTGAATGATTTTAAAACCTTCTTGACTGAACGCGTACTCCCCTGAATCTGAAGATGTAATATCTACAGTTCTCGAGATGAACCCGTCAATGTACGAAGTGAACGAATCGTCGATCTAGACATTTACATTGGGTATACTAAAATTGTTATTAGAACAGCTATCAACATGAAATATGGGTCGGGATGTTCAGGAATATGTTTCAAATTTGAATCCGGGACTAAAATCGGTTTCAGAATTCTCTTGTCTAAACGCGTACACTCATGGATCTGAAGATGTCAGTTTTCGAGATAAACGCGAAAACGAACAAAGCGAATGAATCGTCGATCTAGACGTTTATATTGGGTATACTAAAATCGTTTCAAGAACAGCTATTGACATGAACTATGGGTCGAGATGTTCAGAAAAATGTTTCAAATTCGAATCCAGGACAAAAAAATATTTTAGAATTCTCTTGGCTAAACGCGTACACTCAAGGATGTGAAAATGTCATATCTTAAGTTTTCGAGATAAACGCGACAATGTACGAAGCGAATGAATCGTCGATCTAGACTTTTACATTGGGTATTCTGAAATCGTTATAAGCACAGCTAATGACATGAACTATGGTTCAGGATATTAAGAAATATGTTTCAAATTTGAATTCGGAAATAAAAATGATTCGAGAATCCTCTTGTCTAAGCGCGTAAACTCCTTGATCTGAAGATGCCATATCTTCAGTTTTCAAGATAAACGCGAAAATACACGGAGCGAATGAATCGTCAATCTAGACTTTTACATTGGATATACTAAAATAGTTATGAGAAAAGTTATCGACGTGAACCATGGATCGGGATGTTCAGAAAAATGTTCTGAATTCGAATCCGGGACTAAAACTGATTGTAGAATCCTCCTGGCTAAACGCGTACACTCCTGGATCTGAAGATGTCATATCTTCAGTTTTCGAGATTACCGCGACGATGTACAAAGCGAACGAATCGTCGATCTAGACGTTTACATTGGGTATACTCAAATCGTAATCAGAACAGCCATCGACATGAACTATGGGTCGGGATATTCAGAAATATGTTTTAAATTTGAATCCGAGACTAAATATGATATTAGAATCCTCGTAGCTGAACGCGTACACTCCTGGATCTGAGGATGTAATATCTTCAGTTTTCGAGATAATCTCGACATTGTACGGAGCGAACGAGTCGTCGATCTAGACGTTCACATTGGGTATGCTAAAATCGTTATTAAAACAGCTATTGGCATGAACTATGGGTCGGGATTCTCAGAAATATGTTTTTAAAATTTGCATTCGGAAGTAAAAATGATTTTGAAATCCTCTTGTCTAAACGCGTACGTACACTCCTGGATCTGAAAATGTCAGATCTCCAGTTTTCGAGAAAACCGCGACTATGTACGAAGCGAATGGATCGTCGATCTAGACGTTCACATTGGGTACACTAGAATCTTCATAAGAACACCTATTGACATGAACTATGGGTCGGGATGTGCAGAAATATTTTTAAAATTTGAATCCGGGACTAAATATGATTTTAGAATCCTCGTAGCTGAACGCGTACACTCCTGGAACTGAAGATCTCATATCTTCAGTTTTCGAGATAAACATAACAATGTACGAAGCGAACGAATCGTCGATCTAGACATTCAGATTGGGTATACTAGAATCGTTATTAGAACAGCTATCGACATGAAATATGGGTCGGGATGTTCAGAAATATGTTTTAAATTCGAATCCGGAACTAAAAATGATTTAAGAATTCTCTTGGCTAAATGCGTACACTCCTGGTTCTGAAGATGTCATATCTTCAGTTTTCGAGATAGACGAAACAATGTACTAAGCGAACGAATCGTAAATCTAGACGTTCATATTGGATTACTAAAATCATTATTAGATCAGATATCGACATGAACTATGGGTCGGGATATTCAGAAATATGTATCAAATTTGAATCCGGGACTAAATATGATTTCAGAATCCTCGTAGCTGAACGCGTACACTACTGAATTTGAAGACGTCATATCTTCAGTTTTCAAGATAAACACGACAATGTACGAAGCGAACGAATCGCCGATCTAGACATTAACATTGGGTATACTAAAATCGTTATTAGAACAGCTATCGACATGAAATATGCGTCGGGATGTTCAGAAATATGTTTTGAATTTGAATCCTTGTCTAAAACTGATTTTAGAATTGTCTTGGCTAAACGCGTATACTTCTGGTTCTGAAGATGTCATATCTTCAGTTTTCGAGATAGACGAAACAATGTGTATGAAGCGAACGAATCGTCCATCTAGACGTTCACATTGAGTATACTAAAATCGTTATTAGAACAGCTATAGACATGAACTGTGGGTCGGTATGTTCAGAAATATGTTTCAAATTTGGATCCGAAACTAAAACTTATTTTAAAATCTTCTTGGCTGAACGCGTACAGTCCTGAATCTGAAGATGTCGTATCTTCAGTTTTCGAGATAAACGCGACAATGTACGAAGCGGATGATTCGTCGAACTAGACGTTTACATTGGGTATACTGAAATCGTCATAAAGCAGCTATTGACATGAACTATGGGTCGGGTTGTTCAGAAATATGTTTTAAATTTGAATCCGAGACTGAATATCTTGGCTTAATGCGTGCACTTCTGGATCTGGAGCTGTCATATCTTCAGTTTTCGGGATAAACGTGACTTTGTTCGAAGCGAGCGACTCGTCGATCTAGACGTTTACATTGGGTATACTAAAATCGTTATTAGAGCAGCTATCGACATGAACTATGGGTCGGGATGTTCAGAAATATGTTTTTAAAATTTGAATTCGGAACTGAAAATGATTTAAAAATCCTCTTGTCTAAACGCATACACTTCTGGATCTGAAGATGTCATATCTTCAGTTTTCGAGATAACCGCGACAATGTACGAAGCGAATGAATCGTTTATCTAGACGTTCACATTGGGTATACTGAAATCTTCATAAGAACAGCTATTGGCATGAACTATGGGTTGGGATGTTCAGAAATATGCTTAAAATTTGATTACAGGAATAAAAATGATTTGAAAATACTCTTGTCTAAACGCGTACACTCCTTGATCTGGAGATGTCATATCTTCAGTTTTCAAGATGAACGCAAAGATTCACCTAGCGAATGAATCGTAGATCTAGACGTTTACATTTGGTTTACTAAAATCGTTATAAGAACAACTGAACACCTACCGACATGAAACATGGGTGGTGATGTTCAGGAATATATTCTGAATACGAATCCGGAACTAAAAATGATTTGAAAATCCTCTTGTCTGAACGCGTACACTCCTTGATCTGGAGATGTCATATCTTCAGTTCCCAAGATAAACGCAAAAATGCAACAAGCGGATGAATCGTCGATCTAGACGTTCACATTGGGTATAACAAAATCGTTATTAGAACCGCTATCGACAAAAATAAAGGTCGGGATGTTCAGAAATATGTTTTAAATCTGAATCTGGGACTAAAAATGATTTCAGAATTCTCTTGGCTAAATTCGTACAGTCCTGGTTCTGGAGGTGTCATATCTTCAGTTTTCGAAGATATGTACGAAGCAAACGAATCGTCTATCTAGTTCACATTGGGTATACTAAAATCGTTATTAGATCAGCTATCGACATGAACTATGGGTCGGGATGTTCAGAAACATGTTTCAAATTTGAATGATTTTAAAACCTTCTTGACTGAACGCGTACTCCCCTGAATCTGAAGATGTAATATCTACAGTTCTCGAGATGAACGCGTCAATGTACGAAGTGAACGAATCGTCGATCTAGACATTTACATTGGGTATACTAAAATTGTTATTAGAACAGCTATCAACATGAAATATGGGTCGGGATGTTCAGGAATATGTTTCAAATTTGAATCCGGGACTAAAATCGGTTTCAGAATTCTCTTGTCTAAACGCGTACACTCATGGATCTGAAGATGTCAGTTTTCGAGATAAACGCGAAAATGAACAAAGCGAATGAATCGTCGATCTAGACGTTTATATTGGGTATACTAAAATCGTTTCAAGAACAGCTATTGACATGAACTATGGGTCGAGATGTTCAGAAAAATGTTTCAAATTCGAATCCAGGACAAAAAAATATTTTAGAATTCTCTTGGCTAAACGCGTACACTCAAGGATGTGAAAATGTCATATCTTAAGTTTTCGAGATAAACGCGACAATGTACGAAGCGAATGAATCGTCGATCTAGACTTTTACATTGGGTATTCTGAAATCGTTATAAGCACAGCTAATGACATGAACTATGATTCAGGATATTAAGAAATATGTTTCAAATTTGAATTCGGAAATAAAAATGATTCGAGAATCCTCTTGTCTAAACGCGTAAACTCCTTGATCTGAAAATGCCATATCTTCAGTTTTCAAGATAAACGCGAAAATACACGGAGCGAATGAATCGTCAATCTAGACTTTTACATTGGATATACTAAAATAGTTATGAGAAAAGTTATCGACGTGAACCATGGATCGGGATGTTCAGAAAAATGTTCTGAATTCGAATCCGGGACTAAAACTGATTGTAGAATCTTCCTGGCTAAACGCGTACACTCCTGGATCTGAAGATGTCATATCTTCAGTTTTCGAGATTACCGCGACGATGTACAAAGCGAACGAATCGTCGATCTAGACGTTTACATTGGGTATACTCAAATCGTAATCAGAACAGCCATCGACATGAACTATGGGTCGGGATATTCAGAAATATGTTTTAAATTTGAATCCGAGACTAAATATGATTTTAGAATCCTCGTAGCTGAACGCGTACACTCCTGGATCTGAGGATGTAATATCTTCAGTTTTCGAGATAATTTCGACATTGTACGGAGCGAACGAGTCGTCGATCTAGACGTTCACATTGGATATGCTAAAATCGTTATTAAAACAGCTATTGGCATGAACTATGGGTCGGGATTCTCAGAAATATGTTCTTAAAATTTGCATTCGGAAGTAAAAATGATTTTGAAATCCTCTTGTCTAAACGCGTACGTACACTCCTGGATCTGAAAATGTCAGATCTCCAGTTTTCGAGAAAACCGCGACTATGTACGAAGCGAATGGATCGTCGATCTAGACGTTCACATTGGGTACACTAGAATCTTCATAAGAACACCTATTGACATGAACTATGGGTCGGGATGTGCAGAAATATTTTTAAAATTTGAATCCGGGACTAAATATGATTTTAGAATCCTCGTAGCTGAACGCGTACACTCCTGGAACTGAAGATCTCATATCTTCAGTTTTCGAGATAAACATAACAATGTACGAAGCGAACGAATCGTCGATCTAGACATTCAGATTGGGTATACTAGAATCGTTATTAGAACAGCTTGTTGAATATGTATAAATGGACTGTAGATAATATATGTTTTTATTGAATATTACAATTCAGTAATATTATAATACGTGAACTTCTGAAATACAAATCTTAACTTCTTGACAGTTGTTATGACAGTCGTTTTATTTAATTTCAAAAACAAAAAAACAATTATTGCTTGATGGAAGTGATACTATTTTTAACGCCTCCCATTTGTCGCGTGATTGAACGTTCTATATTTTAATGCTGTCCTCAACATGCCCCCGGCCTTGGAAGCTTTGGCTTTCAACATCATTCTTTGGTAGTGGACATATTTTTGAAAAAGCTCTCTTGATTAAACCTTTTGATGTAAAAACAGTTGCAACTCTACCAATTCCATCAGGGCCCAGTATAATTTCATGAATTCGCCCAAGCTGCCAGTTCAATGGAGGTAGGTTGTCTTCTTTCAACAACACCAGGTCTCCTGCTTCTAACTTTCCTGTCGATTGTAACCACTTCTTTCTCTGTTGAAGTTCTGCAAGATAGTCACGGCTCCAGCTTTTCCAGAAATTTTGTCGTAATTTTTCAAAATACTGATAATGCGACAGTCTCGAATCAGGTAAGTATGTCACGTCAGGCTCTGGTAATGCAGTTAACGGCTTTCCGATGATAAAGTGAGCTGGGGTAATTGGTGTAAGGTCTTGCGGATCGGACGATAACGGAAATAAAGGACGCGAATTAAGAATTGCCTCTATCTGAACAAGAACAGTGTTAAAGGACTCATATGTCAAATGAACGTTCCCTAAGGTTCGTTTTAAATGATATTTAACCGACTTTACTCCTGCCTCCCATAAACCCCCAAAATGAGGAGCGTATGCCGGAATGAAATGCCAAGTAATTCCTTCAGTATTAAAAAAATTGTTAATATTTTAATTTTCATTAGAAAAAATAGTTTGGAGTTTTTTCAATTCCGCGTCAGCGCCTATAAAATTTTTCCCATTATCTGAGTGAATATGGCTAGGTTTTTCTCTCCTACCAATAAATCTTTTCAGCGCAGATAAAAAAGCCTCGTTAGACAGATCACACACTAACTCCAGGTGTAAAGCTTTACTGGCGAAACAAACAAAAACACAAATGTAGCTTTTAATCAGTTTCCCTCCTGACCCTTTTTATCTCTTATCAGCGCCTATAAAATTTTTCCCATTATCTGAGTGAATATGGCTAGGTTTTTCTCTCCTACCAATAAATCTTTTCAGCGCAGATAAAAAAGCCTCGTTAGACAGATCACACACTAACTCCAGGTGTAAAGCTTTACTGGCGAAACAAACAAAAACACAAATGTAGCTTTTAATCAGTTTCCCTCCTGACCCTTTTTATCTCTTATCATTATTGGGCCCGCGTAGTCTAAACCTGTTATTTGGAATATTGAACCGAATTGAAACCGATGCTCAGGTAAATCTCCCATTGTCGGAACAACTCCATTTGTTTTGAATCGATAGCATGTCACACACTTGTGAACAGTATGCTTAGCGAGATTTCTTCCAGAGACAGGCCAAAACTTTTCTCTAATAGTACTGAGTAATAATTGAGGACCACCATGCATAAGTCTAAGGTGTTCATGTTCGAATATCAGTTTTGTTAAATGATGACTTGACGAAATAAGATAAGGATGTTTCTTATTATAATCAAATTGTGAATTTGACAATCGTCCCCCTACTCTGAGTAACCCTTCCGTATCCATAAAAGGATTCAAGCTTAGAATCTTACTTTTTTTATTAATTGGTTTCACATTTAGTAATATCAAATATTCAGTTGGGAATGATTCGATTTGAGCCAATGTTATTAGTAATTTTAGAGCATTATCCATTTCGCTTAAATTAAGTTCACCAACAATTCTCTTGTGGTTCATATTGGAGGTGCAATTGAATTTGAACCTTAGAATATATGCCATGACTCGATTAAGTCTTGTTAGTTTCGAAAACCGTGTGAAAGGAAAACTTACTGATGATTGAGTCGATAGTAACGAATTAACGTTAATCTTAATGTCAGGCAAATTTTCTGAATTGTATTTTGACATAGGCCAAGAAGTGTCATCGAAAGATAACCACTCTGGTCCATGAAACCATAATTTCGAGGTCATTAATAAACCTGGACACACACCTCGAGTAAGTAAATCCGCTGGATTTGAGTTAGTTTGAACATGAAACCATTCGTATAAACTTGTAAGTTCCTGAATTTCGGAAACTCTATGGCTCACAAATGTTTTAAGCGTACTAGGATGTTTTTTGAGCCACCCCAAAACAATGGTTGAATCTGTCCACAAAATAATTCTATTAAATTTTAACCGTAATGAATTAATTGTTTTGTGTACTAATCGTGAAAGAACAAGCGCTCCACACAATTCTAACCTAGGAATTGTTTGAACTTTCAATGGCGCAACTTTTGCTTTTGACCACAATAAGTTAGTAAATATTTGTCCGTTTTCATCAATTGATCGAACATATAAACAACCCCCATATGCTTTTTCAGAACTGTCACAAAACCCATGCAATTCTATGGATTGATAATTATCGCATATGACATGTCTGTTGATACTTAATTCATTTAATTTTGGCAATTCAGTAATGAATTTCACCCATTCTGATTTTATATGAGATGATAAAGTATCATCCCAGTTCAATTTTTCAATCCATATCATTTGCATTATCATTTTTGCAATAATCGTGCTCGCACTCAGCAGACCTAACGGATCGAATAATTTTGCTATTGTCGATAAAACTTGTCTTTTTGACATTACCTTTGGGTTTTGAACATTTATGTTGAACAATAAAGAATCTGAAAGTGAACACCACGTTAAGCCCAATGTTTTGTTTGTTTGACTTTCTGAAAATTCTAGTTTACTAGCATCACGTTCTAAATCTGCTAATACATTAGTAAAAGTATTTTTATTGTTCGACTTCCATTTTCTTAATTCGAAACCCCCTGATTTCAGAATTGCAGTTACTTCTGAGCAAATAAATTGAACATCTTCTAAGGAATCTGCTCCTGTCAAAAGATCATCAACGTAGAAGTCCCTTTGAATGATTTCGGATATATTTTGAATTTCGCATTCTATTCCCAATTGAACTATACATCGAGTTGCCAAATAAGGAGCAGATGCAGTCCCATATGTTACCGTATTTAATTTATAAGCTCTAATCAACTCATCTGGATGTTTCCTCCATAAAATCTTTTGCAAATTACGTTGTTCTGGATCAACAATTATTTGCCTATACATCTTGGCTACATCGGCATTGACTACAAATTTATGTTGTCGAAACCGCAGTATTATAGCTAAAAGATCATCTTGTACAACTGGTCCCACCATTTGAATATCATTGAATGAAATTCCGGTGGTTGTTTGTGCAGATGCATTAAAAACAACTCTTAATTTTGTTGTGGAACTTTCCTCACGTAAAACACTGTGATGAGGCATGAAATATGAAATTGTATTAGTTAGTTCCTTTATGTCACATATTGTCATATGATTCAACTGTTCATATTCGTTCATGAATGTTACATATAAATCTTTAAGAATAGGATTTTTCTGGAGCCTTCGCTCTAGAGATAGAAATTTACTGTTTGCCATTTCAAACGAATCACCTAACGTATCTGTAGATTCTTTAATAGGAATAGAAACTAAAAATTGACCATTTTCTAATCTTCTGGTTGTATTCTTGAAATGATTTTCACAATTATTTTCTTCAACCGACATAATCGATTTAATGTTTACCTCTTCCAATTCCCAAAAACGAGCCAATTGGTCTTGTAATTCAGTATTATGACTAAAATTGCAATGTGTATGCTGTGATGTTAAATTTCCAATTGGACCTGAAATTAACCATCCCAATTTTGATTCTTGTAAAATCGGCTTATTAGATCCCAATTTAAATTGTCCTGAAGAAATGATTTCCCAAAAAACATTAGCTCCCAACAACATGTCAATGTTTTGAGGTTTGTTAAATTGTGGATCAGCTAAACTTAGATTCCTTGGAATATTCAACTCAGTAATATTTAATTCCGTATTTGGCAATATAGTAATAATTTCTGATAAAACGAGACATTTGACTGTAATACTAAATTTACAAACAATTGAATGAATAGTTAAATCACATTCTTTATAGGAATTCGAAATTGTATTGTTTAGACCGGAAATCTTAACTGAAACATTTCTGGTTTTCAATTTCAATCTTTTGCATGCATTTTCTGAAATAAAACTGGACTGAGAACCTGAATCAAGTAATAGTCTGACATTGTAAGAACAATCATTGCTGTCAAAAATCCGAACGACTGCTGTCGATAACAGAACATGTTCAATAATATTCGAAGAAGATAAACTAATTTTGGTATTAGTCTGATCATTTGTATTTTCTTCTACATGTAACAAAGTATTGTGTTTTTTGTTGCATTTTGTACATGAGCCAAATTTACAATTTTTCACATTATGCCCGATTCGTAAGCAATTGAAACAACATTTATTTACTTTAAGTTTCTCATATTTTTCACTTAAACCCATTTCTTTGAATTTGACGCATGAGTAGATTTTGTGTTCGCCTTGGCAAATCACACAAATTACCTTTTCCGGTTTGGTTGTTAGAAACCCTCTTGTTTTGTATTGACCATCATGTTTTTGTAGCCTTTTTTCTACTATAGGAGCTGTCGTTTCTAGCACATTTGCCCTGTCCCTCAAGAAATCATACAAATTATCTAAAGTTGGGTCATCTATTTTCGACACATGCTCTCCCCATTTTCGACTAGAATCAGAATCTAATTTTGATTTCATCATGTAGATTATCAAAGAATCCCAATGCTCAGTTTCTTGCTTCAATGAATTCAATGATTTTAAGTGCTTTGAAACCGTGTCTATCAAATCTCGAAATTTATCCGCAGATTCTCTATAAATTGGTTGAATATTAAACAGCGCCTTCAAATGATTTTCGATCAATAATTTATTATTGCTAAATCGTTTGTTCAGTATTTCCCAGGCAACTGAATAATTTGCTTCTGAAAATTCAATGGATTTTATTACCTGAGCAGCTGTTCCTTTTAACGCCGCTCTTAAATAATGAAACTTTTGTATTTCGTTGATTTGCGGGTTATTATGAATCAAACTTTCATATGTGTTTTTGAATTCCAACCAGTTTTCAAATTCACCCTCAAAACTTGGTAATTGAATAGTAGGCAGTTTCACCGAATTTGTGGGTAAATATTGAACACCCAAACCCAAATTTGGAACCGACCCTGATTCACTACTAGCGACTGATTCGCCTTTATTGATTGCTGTTAATTCTTTAATTGACGCCTTGGCTGTTGCCTGATTTTCATAAAATTGATTTTCGAACTGTTCACGTTCGTTGAATTCCGCCTCTACATCTAATGATAGAGCTTCTATTGCCATTTGAATTTCATCAAATTCTCCCAGAATTAAATCAAATCTTTCAACTCTTTGTTCTAGTTGAATGACATTTTTTGTATCTTCGGACGATTCAAACTTTGTTAAATACTTATTAAAATGAGTTACTTTGCATTTTATTGAACCTCGTTTTTTAATAAGCGCATTTAACTCATCCATTGCCATAACTTGTTCAGACAAATGACAAATCCAAATTTGCTTATCAAAAAATGGTAAAGAAGAAATGAAACTCAATTACTGGATGCTAACCGACCTTGTTTGCTGATACCCTCCGTCACTTTTTCACCTTGGCTTGTGACCACTGCTAATGCTTCCTTTTTTGCTTCAAATTTCTACATTCGCTCGTAGTACCATGCTGATATTTCTACATCCGGCTCTCGTAGGACCATGTTGAATATGTATAAATGGACTGTAGATAATATATGTTTTTATTGAATATTACAATTCAGTAATATTATAATACGTGAACTTCTGAAATACAAATCTTAACTTCTTGACAGTTGTTATGACAGTCGTTTTATTTAATTTCAAAAACAAAAAAACAATTATTGCTTGATGGAAGTGATACTATTTTTAACGCCTCCCATTTGTCGCGTGATTGAACGTTCTATATTTTAATGCTGTCCACAACACAGCTATCGACATGAAATATGGGTCGGGATGTTCAGAAATATGTTTTAAATTCGAATCCGGAACTAAAAATGATTTAAGAATTCTCTTGGCTAAATGCGTACACTTCTGGTTCTGAAGATGTCATATCTTCAGTTTTCGAGATAGACGAAACAATGTACTAAGCGAACGAATCGTATATCTAGACGTTCATATTGGATTACTAAAATCATTATTAGATCAGATATCGACATGAACTATGGGTCGGGATATTCAGAAATATGTATCAAATTTGAATCCGGGACTAAATATGATTTCAGAATCCTCGTAGCTGAACGCGTACACTACTGAATTTGAAGACGTCATATCTTCAGTTTTCAAGATAAACGCGACAATGTACGAAGCGAAAGAATCGCCGATCTAGACATTAACATTGGGTATACTAAAATCGTTATTAGAACAGCTATCGACATGAAATATGCGTCGTGATGTTCAGAAATATGTTTTGAATTTGAATCCTTGACTAAAACTGAGTTTAGAATTGTCTTGGCTAAACGCGTACACTTCTGGTTCTGAAGATGTCATATCTTCAGTTTTCGAGATAGACGAAACAATGTGTATGAAGCGAACGAATCGTCCATCTGGACGTTCACATTGAGTATACTAAAATCGTTATTAGAACAGCTATAGACATGAACTGTGGGTCGAGATGTTCAGAAATATGTTTCAAATTTGGATCCGAAACTAAAACTTATTTTAAAATCTTCTTGGCTGAACGCGTACAGTCCTGAATCTGAAGATGTCGTATCTTCAGTTTTCGAGATAAACGCGACAATGTACGAAGCGGATGATTCGTCGAACTAGACGTTTACATTGGGTATACTGAAATCGTCATAAAGCAGCTATTGACATGAACTATGGGTCGGGTTGTTCAGAAATATGTTTCAAATTTGAATCCGGGACTAAAATCGGTTTTAGAATTTTTTGGCTGAACGCGAAAACTCATGGATCTGAAGATATGATATCTTCAGTTTTCGAGATAAACGCGACAATGTACGAAGCGAACGAATCGACGATCTAGACATTTACATTGAGTATACTAAAATCGTTATTAGAAAAGCTATCGACATGAAATATGCGTCGGGTTGTTCAGAAATATGTTTCAAATTTGAATCCGGAACTAAAATCGATTTTAGAATTCTCTTGGCTAAACGCGTACCTTCATGGATCTGAAGATGTCATATCTTAACTTTTCGAGATAAACGCGACAATATAAGCAGCGAATGAATCGTCGGTCTAGACGTTTACATTGGGTAAACTAAAATCGTTATAAGAACAGCTATTGACATGAACTATGGGTTGGAATGTTCAGAAAAATGTTTTAAATTCGAATCTGGGAATACAAATGATTTGAAAATTCTCTTGTCTGAACGCGTACACTCCTTGATCTGTAGATGTCATATCTTCAGTTTTCAAGATAAACGCGAAAATGTACGAAGCGAATGAATCGTTAATCCAGACGTTCACATTGGGTATACTGAAATCGATATAAGAACAGCTATCGACATGAACCATGGGTCGCGATGTTCAGGAATATGTTCTGAATTCGAATCCCGGACTAAAAATGATCCTAGGATCCTTCTGGCTGAACGCATACACTCATGGATCTGGACATATCTTATCTTCAGTTTTGGAGATTAACGCGACGATGATCATAGCGAACGAATCGTCGATCTAGACGTTTATATTGGGTATACTCAAATCGTTATTAGAGCAGCTATCGATATGAACGATGGGTCGAGATGCTAAGATAGATGTTTTTAAAATTTGAATTCGGAGCTGAAAATGATTTTAAAATTCTCTTGTCTAAACGCGTACACTCCTGGATCTGAATATGTCACATCTCCAGTTTTCGAGATAACCGCGACAATGCACGAAGCGAATGAATCGTCGATCTAGACGTTCACATTGAGTATACTAAAATCCTTATAAGAACAGCTATTAACATGAACTATGGGTCGGGATGTTCAGAAATATGTTAAAAATTTGAATCCGGGACTAAGAATGATTTTAGAATCCTTTTGGCTAAACGCGAACACTCATGGATCTGAAGATATCTTATCTTCAGTTTTCGAGATTGACGTGACGATATACGAAGCGAACAAATCGTCGATCTAGACTTTTACATTGGGTATACTCAAATCGTTATTAGAACAGCCATTGACATGAACTATGGGTCGGGATATTCAGAAATATGTATCAAATTCGAATACGGGACTCAATATGATCTCATAATCCTCGTAGCTGGACGCGTACACTCCTGAATTTGAAGATGTCATATCTTCAGTTTTCGAGATAGATTCGACAATGTACGAAGCGAACGAATCGTCGATCTAGACATTGACACTGAGTATACCAAAATCGTTATTAGAACAGATATCGACATGAAATATGGGTCGGGATGTTCAGAAATATGTTTTAAATTTGAATCTGGGACTTAAAATGACTTTAGAAATCTCTTGGCTGAACGGGTACACTCCTGGTTCTGGAGATGTCATATCTTCAGTTTTTGAAATAAACGTGACAATGTACGAAGCGATCGAATCGTCGATCTAGACATTTACATTGGGTATACTAAAATCGTTATAAGAACAGCTATCGACATGAAATGTGGGTCGGGTTGTTCAGAAATATGTTTCAAATTTGAATCCGGGACTAAAATCGGTTTTAGAATCCTCTTGGCTGATCGCGTACACTCCTGGTTCTGAAGATGTCATATCTTCAGTTTTCGAGATAAACGCGACAATGTACGAAGCGAATGAATCGTCGATCTAGACGTTCACATTGGGTATACTAAAATCGTTATAAGAACAGCTATTGACATGAACTATGGGTCAGGATGTTCAGAAAAATGTTTCAAATTTGAATCCAGGACAAAAAATACTTTTAGAATTGTGTTGGCTGAACGCGTACACTCGTGGATGTGAAGATGTCATATCTCAAGTTTTCGAGATAAACGCGAAATTGTACGGAGCGAATGAATCGTCAATCTAGACGTTTACATTGGGTATACTCAAATCGTTATAAGAACAGCTATTGACATGAGCTATGGGTCGGGATGTTCAGAAATATGTTAAAAATTTGAATCCGGGACTAAGAATGATTTTAGAATCCTCTTGGCTAAACGCGAACACTCATGGATCTGAAGATATCTTATCTTCAGTTTTCGAGATTAACGTGACGATATACGAAGCGAACAAATCGTCAATCTAGACGTTTACATTGGGTATACTCAAATCTTCATTAGAACAGCCATTGACATGAACTATGGGTCGGGATATTCAGAAATATGTATCAAATTCGAATACGGGACTCAATATAATCTCATAATCCTCGTAGCTGGACGCGTATACTCCTGAATTTGAAGATGTCATATCTCCAGTTTTCGAGATAAATTCGACAATGTACGAAGCGAACGAATCGTCGATCTAGACATTGACACTGAGTATACCAAAATCGTTATTAGAACAGCTATCGACATGAAATATGGAACGGGATGTTCAGAAATATGTTTTAAATTTGAATCTGGGACTAAAAATGACTTTAGAATTCTCTTGGCTGAACGCGTACACTCCTGGTTCTGAAGATGTCATATCTTCAGTTTTCGAAATAAACGCAACAATGTACGAAGCGAACGAATCGTCGATCTAGACATTTACATTGGATATACTAAAATCGTTATTAGAACAGCTATCGGCATGAAATGTGGGTCGGGTTGTTCAGAAATATGTTTCAAATTTGAATCCGGGATTAAAATCGGTTTGAGAAATCTTTTGGCTGAACGCGTACACTCCTGGTTCTGAAGATGTCATATCTTCAGTTTTCGAGATAAACGCGAAATTGTTCGAAGCGAATGAATCGTCGATCTAGACGTTTACATTGGGTATACTCAAATCGTTATAAGAACAGCTATTGACATGAGCTATGGGTCGGGATGTTCAGAAAAATGTTTCAAATTTGAATCTGGGACTAAAAATAACTTTAGAATTCTCTTGGCTGAACGCGTACACTCCTGGTTCTGAAGATGTCATACCTTCAGTTTTCGAGATAAACACGACTATGTACGAAGCGAATAAATCGTCGATCTAGACGTTTACATTGGGTATACTCAAATCGTAATCAGAACAGCCATCGACATGAACTATGGCTCGAGATATTCAGAAATATGTTTTAGATTTGAATCCGAGACTAAATATGATTTTAGAATCCTCGTAGCTGAACGGGTACACTCCTGGATCTGGAGATGTAATATCTTCAGTTTTCGAGATAATTTCGACATTGTACGGAGCGAACAAGTCGTCGATCTAGACGTTCACATTGGGTATACTGAAATCGTTATTAAAACAGCTATTGACATGAACTATGGGTCGGGATTCTCAGAAATATGTTTTTAAAATTTGCATTCGGAAGTAAAAATGATTTCGAAATCCTTTTGTCTAAACGCGTACGTACACTCCTGGATCTGAAAATGTCAGATCTCCAGTTTTCGAGAAAACCGCGACTATGTACGAAGCGAATGGATCGTCGATCTAGACGTTCACATTGGGTACACTAGAATCTTCATAAGAACACCTATTGACATGAACTATGGGTCGGGATGTGCAGAAATATTTTTAAAATTTGAATCCGGGACTAAGTATGATTTTAGAATCCTCGTAGCTGAACGCGTACACTCCTGGAACTGAAGATCTCATATCTTCAGTTTTCGAGATAAACATAACAATTTACGAAGCGAACGAATCGTCGATCTAGACATTCAGATTGGGTATACTAGAATCGTTATTAGAACAGCTATCGACATGAAATATGGGTCGGGATGTTCAGAAATATGTTTTAAATTCGAATCCGGAACTAAAAATGATTTAAGAATTCTCTTGGCTAAATGCGTACACTCCTGGTTCTGAAGATGTCATATCTTCAGTTTTCGAGATAGACGAAACAATGTACTAAGCGAACGAATCGTAAATCTAGACGTTCATATTGGATTACTAAAATCATTATTAGATCAGATATCGACATGAACTATGGGTCGGGATATTCAGAAACATGTATCAAATTTGAATCCGGGACTAAATATGATTTCAGAATCCTCGTAGCTGAACGCGTACACTACTGAATTTGAAGACGTCATATCTTCAGTTTTCAAGATAAACGCGACAATGTACGAAGCGAACGATTTGCCGATCTAGACATTAACATTGGGTATACTAAAATCGTTATTAGAACAGCTATCGACATGAAATATGCGTCGGGATGTTCAGAAATATGTTTTGAATTTGAATCCTTGACTAAAACTGATTTTAGAATTGTCTTGGCTAAACGCGTACACTTCTGGTTCTGAAGATGTCATATCTTCAGTTTTCGAGATAGACGAAACAATGTGTATGAAGCGAACGAATCGTCCATCTAGACGTTCACATTGAGTATACTAAAATCGTTATTAGAACAGCTATAGACATGAACTGTGGGTCGGGATGTTCAGAAATATGTTTCAAATTTGGATCCGAAACTAAAACTTATTTTAAAATCTTCTTGGCTGAACGCGTACAGTCCTGAATCTGAAGATGTCGTATCTTCAGTTTTCGAGATAAACGCGACAATGTACGAAGCGGATGATTCGTCGAACTAGACGTTTACATTGGGTATACTGAAATCGTCATAAAGCAGCTATTGACATGAACTATGGGTCGGGTTGTTCAGAAATATGTTTTAAATTTGAATCCGAGACTGAATATCTTGGCTTAATGCGTGCACTCCTGGATCTGGAGCTGTCATATCTTCAGTTTTCGAGATAAACGTGACTTTGTTCGAAGCGAGCGACTCGTCGATCTAGACGTTTACATTGGGTATACTAAAATCGTTATTAGAGCAGCTATCGACATGAACTATGGGTCGGGATGTTCAGAAATATGTTTTTAAAATTTGAATTCGGAGCTGAAAATGATTTAAAAATCCTCTTGTCTAAACGCATACACTTCTGGATCTGAAGATGTCATATCTTCAGTTTTCGAGATAACCGCGACAATGTACGAAGCGAATGAATCGTTTATCTAGACGTTCACATTGGGTATACTGAAATCTTCATAAGAACAGGTATTGGCATGAACTATGGGTTGGGATGTTCAGAAATATGCTTAAAATTTGATTACAGGAATAAAAATGATTTGAAAATACTCTTGTCTGAACGCGTACACTCCTTGATCTGGAGATGTCATATCTTCAGTTTTCAAGATAAACGCAAAGATTCACCTAGCGAATGAATCGTAGATCTAGACGTTTACATTTGGTTTACTAAAATCGTTATAAGAACAACTGAACACCTACCGACATGAAACATGGGTGGTGATGTTCAGGAATATATTCTGAATACGAATCCGGAACTAAAAATGATTTGAAAATCCTCTTGTCTGAACGCGTACACTCCTTGATCTGGAGATGTCATATCTTCAGTTTCCAAGATAAACGCAAAAATGTAACAAGCGGATGAATCGTCGATCTAGACGTTCACATTGAGTATAACAAAATCGTTATTAGAACCGCTATCGACAAAAATAAAGGTCGGGATGTTCAGAAATATGTTTTAAATCTGAATCTGGGACTAAAAATGATTTCAGAATTCTCTTGGCTAAATTCGTACAGTCCTGGTTCTGGAGGTGTCATATCTTCAGTTTTCGAAGATATGTACGAAGCAAACGAATCGTCTATCTAGTTCACATTGGGTATACTAAAATCGTTATTAGATCAGCTATCGACATGAACTATGGGTCGGGATGTTCAGAAATATGTTTCAAATTTGGATCCGAAACTAAAACTTATTTTAAAATCTTCTTGGCTGAACGCGTACAGTCCTGAATCTGAAGATGTCGTATCTTCAGTTTTCGAGATAAACGCGACAATGTACGAAGCGGATGATTCGTCGAACTAGACGTTTACATTGGGTATACTGAAATCGTCATAAAGCAGCTATTGACATGAACTATGGGTCGGGTTGTTCAGAAATATGTTTCAAATTTGAATCCGGGACTAAAATCGGTTTTAGAATTTTTTGGCTGAACGCGAAAACTCATGGATCTGAAGATATGATATCTTCAGTTTTCGAGATAAACGCGACAATGTACGAAGCGAACGAATCGACGATCTAGACATTTACATTGAGTATACTAAAATCGTTATTAGAAAAGCTATCGACATGAAATATGCGTCGGGTTGTTCAGAAATATGTTTCAAATTTGAATCCGGAACTAAAATCGATTTTAGAATTCTCTTGGCTAAACGCGTACCTTCATGGATCTGAAGATGTCATATCTTAACTTTTCGAGATAAACGCGACAATATAAGCAGCGAATGAATCGTCGGTCTAGACGTTTACATTGGGTAAACTAAAATCGTTATAAGAACAGCTATTGACATGAACTATGGGTTGGAATGTTCAGAAAAATGTTTTAAATTCGAATCTGGGAATACAAATGATTTGAAAATTCTCTTGTCTGAACGCGTACACTCCTTGATCTGTAGATGTCATATCTTCAGTTTTCAAGATAAACGCGAAAATGTACGAAGCGAATGAATCGTTAATCCAGACGTTTACATTGGGTATACTGAAATCGATATAAGAACAGCTATCGACATGAACCATGGGTCGCGATGTTCAGGAATATGTTCTGAATTCGAATCCCGGACTAAAAATGATTCTAGAATCCTTCTGGCTGAACGCATACACTCATGGATCTGGACATATCTTATCTTCAGTTTTGGAGATTAACGCGACGATGATCATAGCGAACGAATCGTCGATCTAGACGTTTATATTGGGTATACTCAAATCGTTATTAGAGCAGCTATCGATATGAACGATGGGTCGAGATGCTAAGATAGATGTTTTTAAAATTTGAATTCGGAGCTGAAAATGATTTTAAAATTCTCTTGTCTAAACGCGTACACTCCTGGATCTGAATATGTCACATCTCCAGTTTTCGAGATAACCGCGACAATGCACGAAGCGAATGGATCGTCGATCTAGACGTTCACATTAAGTATACTAAAATCCTTATAAGAACAGCTATTAACATGAACTATGGGTCGGGATGTTCAGAAATATGTTAAAAATTTGAATCCGGGACTAAGAATGATTTTAGAATCCTTTTGGCTAAACGCGAACACTCATGGATCTGAAGATATCTTATCTTCAGTTTTCGAGATTGACGTGACGATATACGAAGCGAACAAATCGTCGATCTAGACTTTTACATTGGGTATACTCAAATCGTTATTAGAACAGCCATTGACATGAACTATGGGTCGGGATTTTCAGAAATATGTATCAAATTCGAATACGGGACTCAATATGATCTCATAATCCTCGTAGCTGGACGCGTACACTCCTGAATTTGAAGATGTCATATCTTCAGTTTTCGAGATAGATTCGACAATGTACGAAGCGAACGAATCGTCGATCTAGACATTGACACTGAGTATACCAAAATCGTTATTAGAACAGATATCGACATGAAATATGGGTCGGGATGTTCAGAAATATGTTTTAAATTTGAATCTGGGACTAAAAATGACTTTAGAATTCTCTTGGCTGAACGGGTACACTCCTGGTTCTGGAGATGTCATATCTTCAGTTTTTGAAATAAACGCGACAATGTACGAAGCGATCGAATCGTCGATCTAGACATTTACATTGGGTATACTAAAATCGTTATAAGAACAGCTATCGACATGAAATGTGGGTCGGGTTGTTCAGAAATATGTTTCAAATTTGAATCCGGGACTAAAATCGGTTTTAGAATCCTCTTGGCTGATCGCGTACACTCCTGGTTCTGAAGATGTCATATCTTCAGTTTTCGAGATAAACGCGACAATGTACGAAGCGAATGAATCGTCGATCTAGACGTTCACATTGGGTATACTAAAATCGTTATAAGAACAGCTATTGACATGAACTATGGGTCAGGATGTTCAGAAAAATGTTTCAAATTTGAATCCAGGACAAAAAATACTTTTAGAATTGTGTTGGCTGAACGCGTACACTCGAGGATGTGAAGATGTCATATCTCAAGTTTTCGAGATAAACGCGAAATTGTACGGAGCGAATGAATCGTCAATCTAGACGTTTACATTGGGTATACTCAAATCGTTATAAGAACAGCTATTGACATGAGCTATGGGTCGGGATGTTCAGAAATATGTTAAAAATTTGAATCCGGGACTAAGAATGATTTTAGAATCCTCTTGGCTAAACGCGAACACTCATGGATCTGAAGATATCTTATCTTCAGTTTTCGAGATTAACGTGACGATATACGAAGCGAACAAATCGTCAATCTAGACGTTTACATTGGGTATATTCAAATCTTCATTAGAACAGCCATTGACATGAACTATGGGTCGGGATATTCAGAAATATGTATCAAATTCGAATACGGGACTCAATATAATCTCATAATCTTCGTAGCTGGACGCGTATACTCCTGAATTTGAAGATGTCATATCTTCAGTTTTCGAGATAAATTCGACAATGTACGAAGCGAACGAATCGTCGATCTAGACATTGACACTGAGTATACCAAAATCGTTATTAGAACAGCTATCGACATGAAATATGGAACGGGATGTTCAGAAATATGTTTTAAATTTGAATCTGGGACTAAAAATGACTTTAGAATTCTCTTGGCTGAACGCGTACACTCCTGGTTCTGAAGATGTCATATCTTCAGTTTTCGAAATAAACGCAACAATGTACGAAGCGAACGAATCGTCGATCTAGACATTTACATTGGATATACTAAAATCGTTATTAGAACAGCTATCGGCATGAAATGTGGGTCGGGTTGTTCAGAAATATGTTTCAAATTTGAATCCGGGATTAAAATCGGTTTGAGAAATCTTTTGGCTGAACGCGTACACTCCTGGTTCTGAAGATGTCATATCTTCAGTTTTCGAGATAAACGCGACAATGTACGAAGCGAATGAATCGTCGATCTAGACGTTTATATTGGGTATACTAAAATCGTTATAAGAACAGCTATTGACATGAACTATGGGTCAGGATGATCAGAAAAATGTTTCAAATTTGAATCCAGGACAAGAAATATTTTTAGAATTGTGTTGGCTGAACGCGTACACTCGAGGATGTGAAGATGTCATATCTCAAGTTTTCGAGATAAACGCGAAATTGTTCGAAGCGAATGAATCGTCGATCTAGACGTTTACATTGGGTATACTCAAATCGTTATAAGAACAGCTATTGACATGAGCTATGGGTCGGGATGTTCAGAAAAATGTTTCAAATTTGAATCTGGGACTAAAAATAACTTTAGAATTTTCTTGGCTCGCGTACACTCCTGGTTCTGAAGATGTCATACCTTCAGTTTTCGAGATAAACACGACTATGTACGAAGCGAATAAATCGTCGATCTAGACGTTTACATTGGGTATACTCAAATCGTAATCAGAACAGCCATCGACATGAACTATGGCTCGAGATATTCAGAAATATGTTTTAGATTTGAATCCGAGACTAAATATGATTTTAGAATCCTCGTAGCTGAACGGGTACACTCCTGGATCTGGAGATGTAATATCTTCAGTTTTCGAGATAATTTCGACATTGTACGGAGCGAACAAGTCGTCGATCTAGACGTTCACATTGGGTATACTGAAATCGTTATTAAAACAGCTATTGACATGAACTATGGGTCGGGATTCTCAGAAATATGTTTTTAAAATTTGCATTCGGAAGTAAAAATGATTTCGAAATCCTTTTGTCTAAACGCGTACGTACACTCCTGGATCTGAAAATGTCAGATCTCCAGTTTTCGAGAAAACCGCGACTATGTACGAAGCGAATGGATCGTCGATCTAGACGTTCACATTGGGTACACTAGAATCTTCATAAGAACACCTATTGACATGAACTATGGGTCGGGATGTGCAGAAATATTTTTAAAATTTGAATCCGGGACTAAATATGATTTTAGAATCCTCGTAGCTGAACGCGTACACTCCTGGAACTGAAGATCTCATATCTTCAGTTTTCGAGATAAACATAACAATGTACGAAGCGAACGAATCGTCGATCTAGACATTCAGATTGGGTATACTAGAATCGTTATTAGAACAGCTATCGACATGAAATATGGGTCGGGATGTTCAGAAATATGTTTTAAATTCGAATCCGGAACTAAAAATGATTTAAGAATTCTCTTGGCTAAATGCGTACACTCCTGGTTCTGAAGATGTCATATCTTCAGTTTTCGAGATAGACGAAACAATGTACTAAGCGAACGAATCGTAAATCTAGACGTTCATATTGGATTACTAAAATCATTATTAGATCAGATATCGACATGAACTATGGGTCGGGATATTCAGAAATATGTATCAAATTTGAATCCGGGACTAAATATGATTTCAGAATCCTCGTAGCTGAACGCGTACACTACTGAATTTGAAGACGTCATATCTTCAGTTTTCAAGATAAACGCGACAATGTACGAAGCGAACGATTTGCCGATCTAGACATTAACATTGGGTATACTAAAATCGTTATTAGAACAGCTATCGACATGAAATATGCGTCGGAATGTTCAGAAATATGTTTTGAATTTGAATCCTTGACTAAAACTGATTTTAGAATTGTCTTGGCTAAACGCGTACACTTCTGGTTCTGAAGATGTCATATCTTCAGTTTTCGAGATAGACGAAACAATGTGTATGAAGCGAACGAATCGTCCATCTAGACGTTCACATTGAGTATACTAAAATCGTTATTAGAACAGCTATAGACATGAACTGTGGGTCGGGATGTTCAGGAATATGTTTCAAATTTGGATCCGAAACTAAAACTTATTTTAAAATCTTCTTGGCTGAACGCGTACAGTCCTGAATCTGAAGATGTCGTATCTTCAATTTTCGAGATAAACGCGACAATGTACGAAGCGGATGATTCGTCGAACTAGACGTTTACATTGGGTATACTGAAATCGTCATAAAGCAGCTATTGACATGAACTATGGGTCGGGTTGTTCAGAAATATGTTTTAAATTTGAATCCGAGACTGAATATCTTGGCTTAATGCGTGCACTCCTGGATCTGGAGCTGTCATATCTTCAGTTTTCGAGATAAACGTGACTTTGTTCGAAGCGAGCGACTCGTCGATCTAGACGTTTACATTGGGTATACTAAAATCGTTATTAGAGCAGCTATCGACATGAACTATGGGTCGAAATGTTCAGAAATATGTTTTTAAAATTTGAATTCGGAACTGAAAATGATTTAAAAATCCTCTTGTCTAAACGCATACACTTCTGGATCTGAAGATGTCATATCTTCAGTTTTCGAGATAACCGCGACAATGTACGAAGCGAATGAATCGTTTATCTAGACGTTCACATTGGGTATACTGAAATCTTCATAAGAACAGGTATTGGCATGAACTATGGGTTGGGATGTTCAGAAATATGCTTAAAATTTGATTACAGGAATAAAAATGATTTGAAAATACTCTTGTCTGAACGCGTACACTCCTTGATCTGGAGATGTCATATCTTCAGTTTTCAAGATAAACGCAAAGATTCACCTAGCGAATGAATCGTAGATCTAGACGTTTACATTTGGTTTACTAAAATCGTTATAAGAACAACTGAACACCTACCGACATGAACATGGGTGGTGATGTTCAGGAATATATTCTGAATACGAATCCGGAACTAAAAATGATTTGAAAATCCTCTTGTCTGAACGCGTACACTCCTTGATCTGGAGATGTCATATCTTCAGTTTCCAAGATAAACGCAAAAATGTAACAAGCGGATGAATCGTCGATCTAGACGTTCACATTGAGTATAACAAAATCGTTATTAGAACCGCTATCGACAAAAATAAAGGTCGGGATGTTCAGAAATATGTTTTAAATCTGAATCTGGGACTAAAAATGATTTCAGAATTCTCTTGGCTAAATTCGTACAGTCCTGGTTCTGGAGGTGTCATATCTTCAGTTTTCGAAGATATGTACGAAGCAAACGAATCGTCTATCTAGTTCACATTGGGTATACTAAAATCGTTATTAGATCAGCTATCGACATGAACTATGGGTCGGGATGTTCAGAAACATGTTTCAAATTTGAATGATTTTAAAACCTTCTTGACTGAACGCGTACTCCCCTGAATCTGAAGATGTAATATCTACAGTTGTCGAGATGAACGCGTCAATGTACGAAGTGAATGAATCGTCGATCTAGACATTTACATTGGGTATACTAAAATTGTTATTAGAACAGCTATCAACATGAAATATGGGTCGGGATGTTCAGGAATATGTTTCAAATTTGAATCCGGGACTAAAATCGGTTTCAGAATTCTCTTGTCTAAACGCGTACACTCATGGATCTGAAGATGTCAGTTTTCGAGATAAACGCGAAAATGAACAAAGCGAATGAATCGTCGATCTAGACGTTTATATTGAGTATACTAAAATCGTTTCAAGAACAGCTATTGACATGAACTATGGGTCGAGATGTTCAGAAAAATGTTTCAAATTCGAATCCAGGACAAAAAAATATTTTAGAATTCTCTTGGCTAAACGCGTACACTCAAGGATGTGAAAATGTCATATCTTAAGTTTTCGAGATAAACGCGACAATGTACGAAGCGAATGAATCGTCGATCTAGACTTTTACATTGGGTATTCTGAAATCGTTATAAGCACAGCTAATGACATGAACTATGATTCAGGATATTAAGAAATATGTTTCAAATTTGAATTCGGAAATAAAAATGATTCGAGAATCCTCTTGTCTAAACGCGTAAACTCCTTGATCTGAAAATGCCATATCTTCAGTTTTCAAGATAAACGCGAAAATACACGGAGCGAATGAATCGTCAATCTAGACTTTTACATTGGATATACTAAAATAGTTATGAGAAAAGTTATCGACGTGAACCATGGATCGGGATGTTCAGAAAAATGTTCTGAATTCGAATCCGGGACTGAAACTGATTGTAGAATCTTCCTGGCTAAACGCGTACACTCCTGGATCTGAAGATGTCATATCTTCAGTTTTCGAGATTACCGCGACGATGTACAAAGCGAACGAATCGTCGATCTAGACGTTTACATTGGGTATACTCAAATCGTAATCAGAACAGCCATCGACATGAACTATGGGTCGGGATATTCAGAAATATGTTTTAAATTTGAATCCGAGACTAAATAAGATTTTAGAATCCTCGTAGCTGAACGCGTACACTCCTGGATCTGAGGATGTAATATCTTCAGTTTTCGAGATAATTTCGACATTGTACGGAGCGAACGAGTCGTCGATCTAGACGTTCACATTGGGTATGCTAAAATCGTTATTAAAACAGCTATTGGCATGAACTATGGGTCGGGATTCTCAGAAATATGTTTTTAAAATTTGCATTCGGAAGTAAAAATGATTTTGAAATCCTCTTGTCTAAACGCGTACGTACACTCCTGGATCTGAAAATGTCAGATCTCCAGTTTTCGAGAAAACCGCGACTATGTACGAAGCGAATGGATCGTCGATCTAGACGTTCACATTGGGTACACTAGAATCTTCATAAGAACACCTATTGACATGAACTATGGGTCGGGATGTGCAGAAATATTTTTAAAATTTGAATCCGGGACTAAATATGATTTTAGAATCCTCGTGGCTGAACGCGTACACTCCTGGAACTGAAGATCTCATATCTTCAGTTTTCGAGATAAACATAACAATGTACGAAGCGAACGAATCGTCGATCTAGACATTCAGATTGGGTATACTAGAATCGTTATTAGAACAGCTATCGACATGAAATATGGGTCGGGATGTTCAGAAATATGTTTTAAATTCGAATCCGGGAATAAAAATGATTTAGGAATTCTCTTGGCTAAATGCGTACACTCCTGGTTCTGAAGATGTCATATCTTCAGTTTTCGAGATAGACGAAACAATGTACTAAGCGAACGAATCGTAAATCTAGACGTTCATATTGGATTACTAAAATCATTATTAGATCAGATATCGACATGAACTATGGGTCGGGATATTCAGAAATATGTATCAATTTTGAATCCGGGACTAAATATGATTTCAGAATCCTCGTAGCTGAACGCGTACACTACTGAATTTGAAGACGTCATATCTTCAGTTTTCAAGATAAACGCGACAATGTACGAAGCGAAAGAATCGCCGATCTAGACATTAACATTGGGTATACTAAAATCGTTATTAGAACAGCTATCGACATGAAATATGCGTCGGGATGTTCAGAAATATGTTTTGAATTTGAATCCTTGACTAAAACTGATTTTAGAATTGTCTTGGCTAAACGCGTACACTTCTGGTTCTGAAGATGTCATATCTTCAGTTTTCGAGATAGACGAAACAATGTGTATGAAGCGAACGAATCGTCCATCTAGACGTTCACATTGAGTATACTAAAATCGTTATTAGAACAGCTATAGACATGAACTGTGGGTCGGGATGTTCAGAAATATGTTTCAAATTTGCATCCGAAACTAAAACTTATTTTAAAATCTTCTTGGCTGAACGCGTACAGTCCTGAATCTGAAGATGTCGTATCTTCAGTTTTCGAGATAAACGCGACAATGTACGAAGCGGATGATTCGTCGAACTAGACGTTTACATTGGGTATACTGAAATCGTCATAAAGCAGCTATTGACATGAACTATGGGTCGGGTTGTTCAGAAATATGTTTCAAATTTGAATCCGGGACTAAAATCGGTTTTAGAATTTTTTGGCTGAACGCGAAAACTCATGGATCTGAAGATGTCATATCTTCAGTTTTCGAGATAAACGCGACAATGTACGAAGCGAACGAATCGACGATCTAGACATTTACATTGAGTATACTAAAATCGTTATTAGAAAAGCTATCGACATGAAATATGCGTCGGGTTGTTCAGAAATATGTTTCAAATTTGAATCCGGAACTAAAATCGATTTTAGAATTCTCTTGGCTAAACGCGTACCTTCATGGATCTGAAGATGTCATATCTTAACTTTTCGAGATAAACGCGACAATATAAGCAGCGAATGAATCGTCGGTCTAGACGTTTACATTGGGTAAACTAAAATCGTTATAAGAACAGCTATTGACATGAACTATGGGTTGGAATGTTCAGAAAAATGTTTTAAATTCGAATCTGGGAATACAAATGATTTGAAAATTCTCTTGTCTGAACGCGTACACTCCTTGATCTGGAGATGTCATATCTTCAGTTTTCAAGATAAACGCAAAAATGTACGAAGCGAATGAATCGTTAATCCAGACGTTTACATTGGGTATACTGAAATCGTTATAAGAACAGCTATCGACATGAACCATGGGTCGCGATGTTCAGGAATATGTTCTGAATTCGAATCCCGGACTAAAAATGATTCTAGAATCCTTCTGGCTGAACGCATACACTCATGGATCTGGACATATCTTATCTTCAATTTTGGAGATTAACGCGACGATGATCATAGCGAACGAATCGTCGATCTAGACGTTTATATTGGGTATACTCAAATCGTTATTAGAGCAGCTATCGATATGAACGATGGGTCGAGATGCTAAGATAGATGTTTTTAAAATTTGAATTCGGAGCTGAAAATGATTTTAAAATTCTCTTGTCTAAACGCGTACACTCCTGGATCTGAATATGTCACATCTCCAGTTTTCGAGATAACCGCGACAATGCACGAAGCGAATGAATCGTCGATCTAGACGTTCACATTGAGTATACTAAAATCCTTATAAGAACAGCTATTAACATGAACTATGGGTCGGGATGTTCAGAAATATGTTAAAAATTTGAATCCGGGACTAAGAATGATTTTAGAATCCTTTTGGCTAAACGCGAACACTCATGGATCTGAAGATATCTTATCTTCAGTTTTCGAGATTGACGTGACGATATACGAAGCGAACAAATCGTCGATCTAGACTTTTACATTGGGTATACTCAAATCGTTATTAGAACAGCCATTGACATGAACTATGGGTCGGGATATTCAGAAATATGTTTTAAATTTGAATCCGAGACTAAATATGATTTTAGAATCCTCGTAGCTGAACGCGTACACTCCTGGATCTGAGGATGTAATATCTTCAGTTTTCGAGATAATTTCGACATTGTACGGAGCGAACGAGTCGTCGATCTAGACGTTCACATTGGGTATGCTAAAATCGTTATTAAAACAGCTATTGGCATGAACTATGGGTCGGGATTCTCAGAAATATGTTTTTAAAATTTGCATTCGGAAGTAAAAATGATTTTGAAATCCTCTTGTCTAAACGCGTACGTACACTCCTGGATCTGAAAATGTCAGATCTCCAGTTTTCGAGAAAACCGCGACTATGTACGAAGCGAATGGATCGTCGATCTAGACGTTCACATTGGGTACACTAGAATCTTCATAAGAACACCTATTGACATGAACTATGGGTCGGGATGTGCAGAAATATTTTTAAAATTTGAATCCGGGACTAAATATGATTTTAGAATCCTCGTAGCTGAACGCGTACACTCCTGGAACTGAAGATCTCATATCTTCAGTTTTCGAGATAAACATAACAATGTACGAAGCGAACGAATCGTCGATCTAGACATTCAGATTGGGTATACTAGAATCGTTATTAGAACAGCTATCGACATGAAATATGGGTCGGGATGTTCAGAAATATGTTTTAAATTCGAATCCGGAACTAAAAATGATTTAAGAATTCTCTTGGCTAAATGCGTACACTCCTGGTTCTGAAGATGTCATATCTTCAGTTTTCGAGATAGACGAAACAATGTACTAAGCGAACAAATCGTAAATCTAGACGTTCATATTGGATTACTAAAATCATTATTAGATCAGATATCGACATGAACTATGGGTCGGGATATTCAGAAATATGTATCAAATTTGAATCCGGGACTAAATATGATTTCAGAATCCTCGTAGCTGAACGCGTACACTACTGAATTTGAAGACGTCATATCTTCAGTTTTCAAGATAAACGCGACAATGTACGAAGCGAACGATTTGCCGATCTAGACATCAACATTGGGTATACTAAAATCGTTATTAGAACAGCTATCGACATGAAATATGCGTCGGGATGTTCAGAAATATGTTTTGAATTTGAATCCTTGACTAAAACTGATTTTAGAATTGTCTTGGCTAAACGCGTACACTTCTGGTTCTGAAGATGTCATATCTTCAGTTTTCGAGATAGACGAAACAATGTGTATGAAGCGAACGAATCGTCCATCTAGACGTTCACATTGAGTATACTAAAATCGTTATTAGAACAGCTATAGACATGAACTGTGGGTCGGGATGTTCAGAAATATGTTTCAAATTTGGATCCGAAACTAAAACTTATTTTAAAATCTTCTTGGCTGAACGCGTACAGTCCTGAATCTGAAGATGTCGTATCTTCAGTTTTCGAGATAAACGCGACAATGTACGAAGCGGATGATTCGTCGAACTAGACGTTTACATTGGGTATACTGAAATCGTCATAAAGCAGCTATTGACATGAACTATGGGTCGGGTTGTTCAGAAATATGTTTTAAATTTGAATCCGAGACTGAATATCTTGGCTTAATGCGTGCACTCCTGGATCTGGAGCTGTCATATCTTCAGTTTTCGAGATAAACGTGACTTTGTTCGAAGCGAGCGACTCGTCGATCTAGACGTTTACATTGGGTATACTAAAATCGTTATTAGAGCAGCTATCGACATGAACTATGGGTCGGGATGTTCAGAAATATGTTTTTAAAATTTGAATTCGGAACTGAAAATGATTTAAAAATCCTCTTGTCTAAACGCATACACTTCTGGATCTGAAGATGTCATATCTTCAGTTTTCGAGATAACCGCGACAATGTACGAAGCGAATGAATCGTTTATCTAGACGTTCACATTGGGTATACTGAAATCTTCATAAGAACAGGTATTGGCATGAACTATGGGTTGGGATGTTCAGAAAAATGCTTAAAATTTGATTACAGGAATAAAAATGATTTGAAAATACTCTTGTCTGAACGCGTACACTCCTTGATCTGGAGATGTCATATCTTCAGTTTTCAAGATAAACGCAAAGATTCACCTAGCGAATGAATCGTAGATCTAGACGTTTACATTTGGTTTACTAAAATCGTTATAAGAACAACTGAACACCTACCGACATGAAACATGGGTGGTGATGTTCAGGAATATATTCTGAATACGAATCCGGAACTAAAAATGATTTGAAAATCCTCTTGTCTGAACGCGTACACTCCTTGATCTGGAGATGTCATATCTTCAGTTTCCAAGATAAACGCAAAAATGCAACAAGCGGATGAATCGTCGATCTAGACGTTCACATTGGGTATAACAAAATCGTTATTAGAACCGCTATCGACAAAAATAAAGGTCGGGATGTTCAGAAATATGTTTTAAATCTGAATCTGGGACTAAAAATGATTTCAGAATTCTCTTGGCTAAATTCGTACAGTCCTGGTTCTGGAGGTGTCATATCTTCAGTTTTCGAAGATATGTACGAAGCAAACGAATCGTCTATCTAGTTCACATTGGGTATACTGAAATCGTTATTAGATCAGCTATCGACATGAACTATGGGTCGGGATGTTCAGAAACATGTTTCAAATTTGAATGATTTTAAAACCTTCTTGACTGAACGCGTACTCCCCTGAATCTGAAGATGTAATATCTACAGTTCTCGAGATGAACGCGTCAATGTACGAAGTGAACGAATCGTCGATCTAGACATTTACATTGGGTATACTAAAATTGTTATTAGAACAGCTATCAACATGAAATATGGGTCGGGATGTTCAGGAATATGTTTCAAATTTGAATCCGGGACTAAAATCGGTTTCAGAATTCTCTTGTCTAAACGCGTACACTCATGGATCTGAAGATGTCAGTTTTCGAGATAAACGCGAAAATGAACAAAGCGAATGAATCGTCGATCTAGACGTTTATATTGGGTATACTAAAATCGTTTCAAGAACAGCTATTGACATGAACTATGGGTCGATATGTTCAGAAAAATGTTTCAAATTCGAATCCAGGACAAAAAAATATTTTAGAATTCTCTTGGCTAAACGCGTACACTCAAGGATGTGAAAATGTCATATCTTAAGTTTTCGAGATAAACGCGACAATGTACGAAGCGAATGAATCGTCGATCTAGACTTTTACATTGGGTATTCTGAAATCGTTATAAGCACAGCTAATGACATGAACTATGATTCAGGATATTAAGAAATATGTTTCAAATTTGAATTCGGAAATAAAAATGATTCGAGAATCCTCTTGTCTAAACGCGTAAACTCCTTGATCTGAAAATGCCATATCTTCAGTTTTCAAGATAAACGCGAAAATACACGGAGCGAATGAATCGTCAATCTAGACTTTTACATTGGATATACTAAAATAGTTATGAGAAAAGTTATCGACGTGAACCATGGATCGGGATGTTCAGAAAAATGTTCTGAATTCGAATCCGGGACTAAAACTGATTGTAGAATCTTCCTGGCTAAACGCGTACACTCCTGGATCTGAAGATGTCATATCTTCAGTTTTCGAGATTACCGCGACGATGTACAAAGCGAACGAATCGTCGATCTAGACGTTTACATTGGGTATACTCAAATCGTAATCAGAACAGCCATCGACATGAACTATGGGTCGGGATATTCAGAAATATGTTTTAAATTTGAATCCGAGACTAAATATGATTTTAGAATCCTCGTAGCTGAACGCGTACACTCCTGGATCTGAGGATGTAATATCTTCAGTTTTCGAGATAATTTCGACATTGTACGGAGCGAACGAGTCGTCGATCTAGACGTTCACATTGGGTATGCTAAAATCGTTATTAAAACAGCTATTGGCATGAACTATGGGTCGGGATTCTCAGAAATATGTTTTTAAAATTTGCATTCGGAAGTAAAAATGATTTTGAAATCCTCTTGTCTAAACGCGTACGTACACTCCTGGATCTGAAAATGTCAGATCTCCAGTTTTCGAGAAAACCGCGACTATGTACGAAGCGAATGGATCGTCGATCTAGACGTTCACATTGGGTACACTAGAATCTTCATAAGAACACCTATTGACATGAACTATGGGTCGGGATGTGCAGAAATATTTTTAAAATTTGAATCCGGGACTAAATACGATTTTAGAATCCTCGTAGCTGAACGCTTACACTCCTGGAACTGAAGATCTCATATCTTCAGTTTTCGAGATAAACATAACAATGTACGGAGCGAACGAATCGTCGATCTAGACATTCAGATTGGGTATACTAGAATCGTTATTAGAACAGCTATCGACATGAAATATGGGTCGGGATGTTGAGAAATATGTTTTAAATTCGAATCCGGAACTAAAAATGATTTAAGAATTCTCTTGGCTAAATGCGTACACTCCTGGTTCTGAAGATGTCATATCTTCAGTTTTCGAGATAGACGAAACAATGTACTAAGCGAACGAATCGTAAATCTAGACGTTCATATTGGATTACTAAAATCATTATTAGATCAGATATCGACATGAACTATGGGTCGGGATATTCAGAAATATGTATCAAATTTGAATCCGGGACTAAATATGATTTCAGAATCCTCGTAGCTGAACGCGTACACTACTGAATTTGAAGACGTCATATCTTCAGTTTTCAAGATAAACGCGACAATGTACGAAGCGAACGATTTGCCGATCTAGACATTAACATTGGGTATACTAAAATCGTTATTAGAACAGCTATCGACATGAAATATGCGTCGGGATGTTCAGAAATATGTTTTGAATTTGAATCCTTGACCAAAACTGATTTTAGAATTGTCTTGGCTAAACGCGTACACTTCTGGTTCTGAAGATGTCATATCTTCAGTTTTCGAGATAGACGAAACAATGTGTATGAAGCGAACGAATCGTCCATCTAGACGTTCACATTGAGTATACTAAAATCGTTATTAGAACAGCTATAGACATGAACTGTGGGTCCGGATGTTCAGAAATATGTTTCAAATTTGGATCCGAAACTAAAACTTATTTTAAAATCTTCTTGGCTGAACGCGTACAGTCCTGAATCTGAAGATGTCGTATCTTCAGTTTTCGAGATAAACGCGACAATGTACGAAGCGGATGATTCGTCGAACTAGACGTTTACATTGGGTATACTGAAATCGTCATAAAGCAGCTATTGACATGAACTATGGGTCGGGTTGTTCAGAAATATGTTTTAAATTTGAATCCGAGACTGAATATCTTGGCTTAATGCGTGCACTCCTGGATCTGGAGCTGTCATATCTTCAGTTTTCGAGATAAACGTGACTTTGTTCGAAGCGAGCGACTCGTCGATCTAGACGTTTACATTGGGTATACTAAAATCGTTATTAGAGCAGCTATCGACATGAACTATGGGTCGGGATGTTCAGAAATATGTTTTTAAAATTTGAATTCGGAACTGAAAATGATTTAAAAATCCTCTTGTCTAAACGCATACACTTCTGGATCTGAAGATGTCATATCTTCAGTTTTCGAGATAACCGCGACAATGTACGAAGCGAATGAATCGTTTATCTAGACGTTCACATTGGGTATACTGAAATCTTCATAAGAACAGGTATTGGCATGAACTATGGGTTGGGATGTTCAGAAATATGCTTAAAATTTGATTACAGGAATAAAAATGATTTGAAAATACTCTTGTCTGAACGCGTACACTCCTTGATCTGGAGATGTCATATCTTCAGTTTTCAAGATAAACGCAAAGATTCACCTAGCGAATGAATCGTAGATCTAGACGTTTACATTTGGTTTACTAAAATCGTTATAAGAACAACTGAACACCTACCGACATGAAACATGGGTGGTGATGTTCAGGAATATATTCTGAATACGAATCCGGAACTAAAAATGATTTGAAAATCCTCTTGTCTGAACGCGTACACTCCTTGATCTGGAGATGTCATATCTTCAGTTTCCAAGATAAACGCAAAAATGCAACAAGCGGATGAATCGTCGATCTAGACGTTCACATTGGGTATAACAAAATCGTTATTAGAACCGCTATCGACAAAAATAAAGGTCGGGATGTTCAGAAATATGTTTTAAATCTGAATCTGGGACTAAAAATGATTTCAGAATTCTCTTGGCTAAATTCGTACAGTCCTGGTTCTGGAGGTGTCATATCTTCAGTTTTCGAAGATATGTACGAAGCAAACGAATCGTCTATCTAGTTCACATTGGGTATACTGAAATCGTTATTAGATCAGCTATCGACATGAACTATGGGTCGGGATGTTCAGAAACATGTTTCAAATTTGAATGATTTTAAAACCTTCTTGACTGAACGCGTACTCCCCTGAATCTGAAGATGTAATATCTACAGTTCTCGAGATGAACGCGTCAATGTACGAAGTGAACGAATCGTCGATCTAGACATTTACATTGGGTATACTAAAATTGTTATTAGAACAGCTATCAACATGAAATATGGGTCGGGATGTTCAGGAATATGTTTCAAATTTGAATCCGGGACTAAAATCGGTTTCAGAATTCTCTTGTCTAAACGCGTACACTCATGGATCTGAAGATGTCAGTTTTCGAGATAAACGCGAAAATGAACAAAGCGAATGAATCGTCGATCTAGACGTTTATATTGGGTATACTAAAATCGTTTCAAGAACAGCTATTGACATGAACTATGGGTCGATATGTTCAGAAAAATGTTTCAAATTCGAATCCAGGACAAAAAAATATTTTAGAATTCTCTTGGCTAAACGCGTACACTCAAGGATGTGAAAATGTCATATCTTAAGTTTTCGAGATAAACGCGACAATGTACGAAGCGAATGAATCGTCGATCTAGACTTTTACATTGGGTATTCTGAAATCGTTATAAGCACAGCTAATGACATGAACTATGATTCAGGATATTAAGAAATATGTTTCAAATTTGAATTCGGAAATAAAAATGATTCGAGAATCCTCTTGTCTAAACGCGTAAACTCCTTGATCTGAAAATGCCATATCTTCAGTTTTCAAGATAAACGCGAAAATACACGGAGCGAATGAATCGTCAATCTAGACTTTTACATTGGATATACTAAAATAGTTATGAGAAAAGTTATCGACGTGAACCATGGATCGGGATGTTCAGAAAAATGTTCTGAATTCGAATCCGGGACTAAAACTGATTGTAGAATCTTCCTGGCTAAACGCGTACACTCCTGGATCTGAAGATGTCATATCTTCAGTTTTCGAGATTACCGCGACGATGTACAAAGCGAACGAATCGTCGATCTAGACGTTTACATTGGGTATACTCAAATCGTAATCAGAACAGCCATCGACATGAACTATGGGTCGGGATATTCAGAAATATGTTTTAAATTTGAATCCGAGACTAAATATGATTTTAGAATCCTCGTAGCTGAACGCGTACACTCCTGGATCTGAGGATGTAATATCTTCAGTTTTCGAGATAATTTCGACATTGTACGGAGCGAACGAGTCGTCGATCTAGACGTTCACATTGGGTATGCTAAAATCGTTATTAAAACAGCTATTGGCATGAACTATGGGTCGGGATTCTCAGGAATATGTTTTTAAAATTTGCATTCGGAAGTAAAAATGATTTTGAAATCCTCTTGTCTAAACGCGTACGTACACTCCTGGATCTGAAAATGTCAGATCTCCAGTTTTCGAGAAAACCGCGACTATGTACGAAGCGAATGGATCGTCGATCTAGACGTTCACATTGGGTACACTAGAATCTTCATAAGAACACCTATTGACATGAACTATGGGTCGGGATGTGCAGAAATATTTTTAAAATTTGAATCCGGGACTAAATATGATTTTAGAATCCTCGTAGCTGAACGCTTACACTCCTGGAACTGAAGATCTCATATCTTCAGTTTTCGAGATAAACATAACAATGTACGGAGCGAACGAATCGTCGATCTAGACATTCAGATTGGGTATACTAGAATCGTTATTAGAACAGCTATCGACATGAAATATGGGTCGGGATGTTGAGAAATATGTTTTAAATTCGAATCCGGAACTAAAAATGATTTAAGAATTCTCTTGGCTAAATGCGTACACTCCTGGTTCTGAAGATGTCATATCTTCAGTTTTCGAGATAGACGAAACAATGTACTGAGCGAACGAATCGTAAATCTAGACGTTCATATTGGATTACTAAAATCATTATTAGATCAGATATCGACATGAACTATGGGTCGGGATATTCAGAAATATGTATCAAATTTGAATCCGGGACTAAATATGATTTCAGAATCCTCGTAGCTGAACGCGTACACTACTGAATTTGAAGACGTCATATCTTCAGTTTTCAAGATAAACGCGACAATGTACGAAGCGAACGATTTGCCGATCTAGACATTAACATTGGGTATACTAAAATCGTTATTAGAACAGCTATCGACATGAAATATGCGTCGGGATGTTCAGAAATATGTTTTGAATTTGAATCCTTGACCAAAACTGATTTTAGAATTGTCTTGGCTAAACGCGTACACTTCTGGTTCTGAAGATGTCATATCTTCAGTTTTCGAGATAGACGAAACAATGTGTATGAAGCGAACGAATCGTCCATCTAGACGTTCACATTGAGTATACTAAAATCGTTATTAGAACAGCTATAGACATGAACTGTGGGTCCGGATGTTCAGAAATATGTTTCAAATTTGGATCCGAAACTAAAACTTATTTTAAAATCTTCTTGGCTGAACGCGTACAGTCCTGAATCTGAAGATGTCGTATCTTCAGTTTTCGAGATAAACGCGACAATGTACGAAGCGGATGATTCGTCGAACTAGACGTTTACATTGGGTATACTGAAATCGTCATAAAGCAGCTATTGACATGAACTATGGGTCGGGTTGTTCAGAAATATGTTTTAAATTTGAATCCGAGACTGAATATCTTGGCTTAATGCGTGCACTCCTGGATCTGGAGCTGTCATATCTTCAGTTTTCGAGATAAACGTGACTTTGTTCGAAGCGAGCGATTCGTCGATCTAGACGTTTACATTGGGTATACTAAAATCGTTATTAGAGCAGCTATCGACATGAACTATGGGTCGGGATGTTCAGAAATATGTTTTTAAAATTTGAATTCGGAACTGAAAATGATTTAAAAATCCTCTTGTCTAAACGCATACACTTCTGGATCTGAAGATGTCATATCTTCAGTTTTCGAGATAACCGCGACAATGTACGAAGCGAATGAATCGTTTATCTAGACGTTCACATTGGGTATACTGAAATCTTCATAAGAACAGGTATTGGCATGAACTATGGGTTGGGATGTTCAGAAATATGCTTAAAATTTGATTACAGGAATAAAAATGATTTGAAAATACTCTTGTCTGAACGCGTACACTCCTTGATCTGGAGATGTCATATCTTCAGTTTTCAAGATAAACGCAAAGATTCACCTAGCGAATGAATCGTAGATCTAGACGTTTACATTTGGTTTACTAAAATCGTTATAAGAACAACTGAACACCTACCGACATGAAACATGGGTGGTGATGTTCAGGAATATATTCTGAATACGAATCCGGAACTAAAAATGATTTGAAAATCCTCTTGTCTGAACGCGTACACTCCTTGATCTGGAGATGTCATATCTTCAGTTTCCAAGATAAACGCAAAAATGCAACAAGCGGATGAATCGTCGATCTAGACGTTCACATTGGGTATAACAAAATCGTTATTAGAACCGCTATCGACAAAAATAAAGGTCGGGATGTTCAGAAATATGTTTTAAATCTGAATCTGGGACTAAAAATGATTTCAGAATTCTCTTGGCTAAATTCGTACAGTCCTGGTTCTGGAGGTGTCATATCTTCAGTTTTCGAAGATATGTACGAAGCAAACGAATCGTCTATCTAGTTCACATTGGGTATACTAAAATCGTTATTAGATCAGCTATCGACATGAACTATGGGTCGAGATGTTCAGAAACATGTTTCAAAGTTGAATGATTTTAAAACCTTCTTGACTGAACGCGTACTCCCCTGAATCTGAAGATGTAATATCTACAGTTCTCGAGATGAACGCGTCAATGTACGAAGTGAACGAATCGTCGATCTAGACATTTACATTGGGTATACTAAAATTGTTATTAGAACAGCTATCAACATGAAATATGGGTCGGGATGTTCAGGAATATGTTTCAAATTTGAATCCGGGACTAAAATCGGTTTCAGAATTCTCTTGTCTAAACGCGTACACTCATGGATCTGAAGATGTCAGTTTTCGAGATAAACGCGAAAATGAACAAAGCGAATGAATCGTCGATCTAGACGTTTATATTGGGTATACTAAAATCGTTTCAAGAACAGCTATTGACATGAACTATGGGTCGAGATGTTCAGAAAAATGTTTCGAATTCGAATCCAGGACAAAAAAATATTTTAGAATTCTCTTGGCTAAACGCGTACACTCAAGGATGTGAAAATGTCATATCTTAAGTTTTCGAGATAAACGCGACAATGTACGAAGCGAATGAATCGTCGATCTAGACTTTTACATTGGGTATTCTGAAATCGTTATAAGCACAGCTAATGACATGAACTATGATTCAGGATATTAAGAAATATGTTTCAAATTTGAATTCGAAAATAAAAATGATTCGAGAATCCTCTTGTCTAAACGCGTAAACTCCTTGATCTGAAAATGCCATATCTTCAGTTTTCAAGATAAACGCGAAAATACACGGAGCGAATGAATCGTCAATCTAGACTTTTACATTGGATATACTAAAATAGTTATGAGAAAAGTTATCGACGTGAACCATGGATCGGGATGTTCAGAAAAATGTTCTGAATTCGAATCCGGGACTAAAACTGATTGTAGAATCTTCCTGGCTAAACGCGTACACTCCTGGATCTGAAGATGTCATATCTTCAGTTTTCGAGATTACCGCGACGATGTACAAAGCGAACGAATCGTCGATCTAGACGTTTACATTGGGTATACTCAAATCGTAATCAGAACAGCCATCGACATGAACTATGGGTCGGGATATTCAGAAATATGTTTTAAATTTGAATCCGAGACTAAATATGATTTTAGAATCCTCGTAGCTGAACGCGTACACTCCTGGATCTGAGGATGTAATATCTTCAGTTTTCGAGATAATTTCGACATTGTACTGAGCGAACGAGTCGTCGATCTAGACGTTCACATTGGGTATGCTAAAATCGTTATTAAAACAGCTATTGGCATGAACTATGGGTCGGGATTCTCAGAAATATGTTTTTAAAATTTGCATTCGGAAGTAAAAATGATTTTGAAATCCTCTTGTCTAAACGCGTATGTACACTCCTGGATCTGAAAATGTCAGATCTCCAGTTTTCGAGAAAACCGCGACTATGTACGAAGCGAATGGATCGTCGATCTAGACGTTCACATTGGGTACACTAGAATCTTCATAAGAACACCTATTGACATGAACTATGGGTCGGGATGTGCAGAAATATTTTTAAAATTTGAATCCGGGACTAAATATGATTTTAGAATCCTCGTAGCTGAACACGTACACTCCTGGAACTGAAGATCTCATATCTTCAGTTTTCGAGATAAACATAACAATGTACGAAGCGAACGAATCGTCGATCTAGACATTCAGATTGGGTATACTAGAATCGTTATTAGAACAGCTATCGACATGAAATATGGGTCGGGATGTTCAGAAATATGTTTTAAATTCGAATCCGGAACTAAAAATGATTTAAGAATTCTCTTGGCTAAATGCGTACACTCCTGGTTCTGAAGATGTCATATCTTCAGTTTTCGAGATAGACGAAACAATGTACTAAGCGAACGAATCGTAAATCTAGACGTTCATATTGGATTACTAAAATCATTATTAGATCAGATATCGACATGAACTATGGGTCGGGATATTCAGAAATATGTATCAAATTTGAATCCGGGACTAAATATGATTTCAGAATCCTCGTAGCTGAACGCGTACACTACTGAATTTGAAGACGTCATATCTTCAGTTTTCAAGATAAACGCGACAATGTACGAAGCGAAAGAATCGCCGATCTAGACATTAACATTGGGTATACTAAAATCGTTATTAGAACAGCTATCGACATGAAATATGCGTCGAGATGTTCAGAAATATGTTTTGAATTTGAATCCTTGACTGAAACTGATTTTAGAATTGTCTTGGCTAAACGCGTACACTTCTGGTTCTGAAGATGTCATATCTTCAGTTTTCGAGATAGACGAAACAATGTGTATGAAGCGAACGAATCGTCCATCTAGACGTTCACATTGAGTATACTAAAATCGTTATTAGAACAGCTATAGACATGAACTGTGGGTCGGGATGTTCAGAAATATGTTTCAAATTTGGATCCGAAACTAAAACTTATTTTAAAATCTTCTTGGCTGAACGCGTACAGTCCTGAATCTGAAGATGTCGTATCTTCAGTTTTCGAGATAAACGCGACAATGTACGAAGCGGATGATTCGTCGAACTAGACGTTTACATTGGGTATACTGAAATCGTCATAAAGCAGCTATTGACATGAACTATGGGTCGGGTTGTACAGAAATATGTTTCAAATTTGAATCCGGGACTAAAATCAGTTTTAGAATTTTTTGGCTGAACGCGAAAACTCATGGATCTGAAGATGTCATATCTTCAGTTTTCGAGATAAACGCGACAATGTACGAAGCGAACGAATCGACGATCTAGACATTTACATTGAGTATACTAAAATCGTTATTAGAAAAGCTATCGACATGAAATATGCGTCGGGTTGTTCAGAAATATGTTTCAAATTTGAATCCGGAACTAAAATCGATTTTAGAATTCTCTTGGCTAAACGCGTACCTTCATGGATCTGAAGATGTCATATCTTAACTTTTCGAGATAAACGCGACAATATAAGCAGCGAATGAATCGTCGGTCTAGACGTTTACATTGGGTAAACTAAAATCGTTATAAGAACAGCTATTGACATGAACTATGGGTTGGAATGTTCAGAAAAATGTTTTAAATTCGAATCTGGGAATACAAATGATTTGAAAATTCTCTTGTCTGAACGCGTACACTCCTTGATCTGGAGATGTCATATCTTCAGTTTTCAAGATAAACGCGAAAATGTACGAAGCGAATGAATCGTTAATCCAGACGTTTACATTGGGTATACTGAAATCGTTATAAGAACAGCTATCGACATGAACCATAAGTCGCGATGTTCAGGAATATGTTCTGAATTCGAATCCCGGACTAAAAATGATTCTAGAATCCTTCTGGCTGAACGCATACACTCATGGATCTGGACATATCTTATCTTCAGTTTTGGAGATTAACGCGACTATGATCATAGCGAACGAGTCGTCGATCTAGACGTTTATGTTGGGTATACTCAAATCGTTATTAGAGCAGCTATCGATATGAACGATGAGTCGAGATGCTAAGATAGATGTTTTTAAAATTTGAATTCGGAGCTGAAAATGATTTTAAAATTCTCTTGTCTAAACGCGTACACTCCTGGATCTGAATATGTCACATCTCCAGTTTTCGAGATAACCGCGACAATGCACGAAGCGAATGAATCGTCGATCTAGACGTTCACATTGAGTATACTAAAATCCTTATAAGAACAGCTATTAACATGAACTATGGGTCGGGATGTTCAGAAATATGTTAAAAATTTGAATCCGGGACTAAGAATGATTTTAGAATCCTTTTGGCTAAACGCGAACACTCATGGATCTGAAGATATCTTATCTTCAGTTTTCGAGATTGACGTGACGATATACGAAGCGAACAAATCGTCGATCTAGACTTTTACATTGGGTATACTCAAATCGTTATTAGAACAGCCATTGACATGAACTATGGGTCGGGATATTCAGAAATATGTATCAAATTCGAATACGGGACTCAATATGATCTCATAATCCTCGTAGCTGGACGCGTACACTCCTGAATTTGAAGATGTCATATCTTCAGTTTTCGAGATAGATTCGACAATGTACGAAGCAAACGAATCGTCGATCTAGACATTGACACTGAGTATACCAAAATCGTTATTAGAACAGATATCGACATGAAATATGGGTCGGGATGTTCAGAAATATGTTTTAAACTTGAATCTGGGACTAAAAATGACTTTAGAATTCTCTTGGCTGAACGGGTACACTCCTGGTTCTGGAGATGTCATATCTTCAGTTTTTGAAATAAACGCGACAATGTACGAAGCGATCGAATCGTCGATCTAGACATTTACATTGGGTATACTAAAATCGTTATAAGAACAGCTATCGTCATGAAATGTGGGTCGGGTTGTTCAGAAATATGTTTCAAATTTGAATCCGGGACTAAAATCGGTTATAGAATCCTCTTGGCTGATCGCGTACACTCCTGGTTCTGGAGATGTCATATCTTCAGTTTTCGAGATAAACGCGACAATGTACGAAGCGAATGAATCGTCGATCTAGACGTTTATATTGGGTATAATAAAATCGTTATAAGAACAGCTATTGACATGAACTATGGGTCAGGATGATCAGCAAAATGTTTCAAATTTGAATCCAGGACAAAAAATATTTTTAGAATTGTGTTGGCTGAACGCGTACACTCGAGGATGTGAAGATGTCATATCTCAAGTTTTCGAGATAAACGCGAAATTGTACGAAGCGAATGAATCGTCGATCTAGACGTTTACATTGGGTATACTCAAATCGTTATAAGAACAGCTATTGACATGAGCTATGGGTCGGGATGTTCAGAAAAATGTTTCAAATTTGAATCTGGGACTAAAAATAACTTTAGAATTCTCTTGGCTGAACGCGTACACTCCTGGTTCTGAAGATGTCATACCTTCAGTTTTCGAGATAAACACGACTATGTACGAAGCGAATAAATCGTCGATCTAGACGTTCACATTGGGTATACTCAAATCGTAATCAGAACAGCCATCGACATGAACTATGGCTCGAGATATTCAGAAATATGTTTTAGATTTGAATCCGAGACTAAATATGATTTTAGAATCCTCGTAGCTGAACGCGTACACTCCTGGATCTGAAGATGTAATATCTTCAGTTTTCGAGATAATTTCGACATTGTACGGAGCGAACAAGTCGTCGATCTAGACGTTCACATTGGGTATACTGAAATCGTTATTAAAACAGCTATTGACATGAACTATGGGTCGGGATTCTCAGAAATATGTTTTTAAAATTTGCATTTGGAAGTAAAAATGATTTTAAAATCCTCTTGTCTAAACGCGTACACTCCTGGATCTGAATATGTCGGATCTCCAGTTTTCGAGATAACCGCGACAATGCACGAAGCGAATGAATCGTCGATCTAGACGTTCACATTGGGTACACTAGAATCTTCATAAGAACAGCTATTGACATGAACTATGAGTCGGGATGTTCAGAAATATGTTTAAAATTTGAATCCGGGACTGAATATGATTTTAGAATCCTCGTAGCTGAACGCGTACCCTCCTGGATCTGAAGATCTCATATCTTCAGTTTTCGAGATAAACATAACAATGTACGGAGCGAACGAATCGTCGATCTAGACATTCAGATTGGGTATACTAAAATCGTTATTAGAACAGCTATCGACATGAAATATGGGTCGGGATGTTCAGAAATATGTTTTAAATTCGAATCCGGAACTAAAAATGATTTTAGAATTCTCTTGGCTAAATGCATACACTCCTGGTTCTGAAGATGTCATATCTTCAGTTTTCGAGATAGACGAAACAATGTACTAAGCGAACGAATCGTAAATCTAGACGTTCATATTGTATATACTAAAATCATTATTAGATCAGCTATTGACATGAACTATGTGTCGGGATATTCAGAAATATGTATCAACTTTGAATCCGGGACTAAATATGAATTTGAAGATGTCATATCTTCAGTTTTCGAGATAAATTCGACAATGTACGAACCGAACAAATCGTCGATCTAGACATTAACACTGTGTATACCAAAATCTTTATTAGAACAGCTATCGACATGAAATATGGGTCTGGATGTTCAGAAATATGTTTTAAATTTGAATCTGGGACTAAAAATGATTTTAGAATTCTCTTGGCTGAACGCGTACACTCCTGGTTCTGGAAATGTCATATCTTCAGTTTTCGAAATAAACGCGACAATGTACGAACCGAACGAATCGTCGATCTAGACATTTACATTGGGTATACTAAAATCGTTATAAGAACAGCTATCGACATGAAATGTGGGTCGGGTTGTTCAGAAATATGTTTCAAATTTGAATCCGGGACTAAAATCGGTTTTAGAATTCCCTTGGCTGAACGCGTACACTCCTGGTTCTGAACATGTCATATCTTCAGTTTTCGATATAGACGCGACAATGTACGAATCGAATGAATCGTCGATCTAGACGTTTACATTGGGTATACTAAAATCGTTATAAGAACAGCTATTGACATGAACTATAGGTCAGGATGTTCAGAAAAATGTTTCAAGTTTGAATCCAGGACAAAAAATATTTTTAGAATTGTGTTGGCTGAACGCGTACACTCAAGGATGTGAAGATGTCATATCTTAAGTTTTCGAGATAAACGCGAAAATGTACGAAGCGAATGAATCGTCGAACTAGACGTTTACATTGGCTATACTCAAATCGTTATAAGAACAGCTATTGACATGAGCTATTTGTCGGGATGTTCAGAAAAATGTTTCAAATTTGAATCAGGGACTAAAAATAACTTTAGACTTCTCTTGGCTGAACGCGTACACTCCTGGTTCTGAAGATGTTCTATTTTCAGTTTTCGAGATAAACGCGACAATGTACGAAGCGAATGAATCGTCGATCTAGATGTTTACATTGGGTATACTCAAATCGTAATCAGAACAGCCATCGACATGAACTATGGGTCGAGATATTCAGAAATATGTTTTAAATTTGAATCCGAGACTAAATATGATTTTAGAATCCTCGTAGCTGAACGCGTACACTCCTGGATCTGAAGATGTAATATCTTCAGTTTTCGAGATAATTTCGACATTGTACGGAGCGAACAAGTCGTCGATCTAGACGTTCACATTGGGTATACTGAAATCGTTATTAAAACAGCTATTGACATGAACTATGGGTCGGGATTCTCAGAAATATGTTTTTAAAATTTGCATTCGGAAGTAAAAATGATTTTAAATCCTCTTGTCTAAACGCGTACACTCCTGGATCTGAATATGTCAGATCTCCAGTTTTCGAGATAACCGCGACAATGCACGAAGCAAATGAATCGTCGATCTAGACGTTCACATTGGGTATACTAGAATCTTCTTAAGAACAGCTATTGACATGAACTATGGGTCGGGATGTTCAGAAATATGTTTAAAATTTGAATCCGGGACTAAATATCATTTTGGAATCCTCGTGGCTGAACGCGTACACTCCTGGATCTGAAGATCTCATATCTTCAGTTTTCGAGATAAACATAACAATGTACGAAGTGAACGAATCGTCGATCTAGACATTCAGATTGGGTATACTTAAAAAGTTATTAGGACAGCTATCTACATGAAATATGGGTCGGGATGTTCAGAAATATGTTTTAAATTCGAATCCGGAACTAAAAATTATTTTAGAATTCTCTTGGCTAAATGCGTACACTCCTGGTTCTGAAGATGTCATATCTTCAGTTTTCGAGATAGACGAAACAATGTACTAAGCGAACGAATCGTAAATCTAGACGTTCATATTGGATATACTAAAATCATTATTAGATCAGCTATCGACATGAACTATGTGTCGAGATATTCAGAAATATGTATCAACTTTGAATCCGGGACTAAATATGATTTCAGAATCCTCGTAGCTGAACGCGTACACTCCTGAATTTGAAGACGTCATATCTTCAGTTTTCAAGATAAACGTGACAATGTACGAAGCGAACGAATCGTCGATCTAGACATTAACATTGAGTATACTAAAATCGTTATTAGAACAGCTATCGACATGTAATTTAGTAATTTAGTTTTTTTATTTAGTAATTTAGTAATTTATTCATGCTAATGTACAATGGTGTTTGCACAAGTCTCACAACAAGGAATAAAATTAGGACATAAGTACAAGAAAATATTGTTAAAACTATGGAACAGATACTTCAAAATAATTGTGTTATAAAAACTACATATTAAACACTAATTAAATGTAATTTAAATTGTAAAATTATAAAATAAAATCACGTACCTATTTATGATTAAAAAAAGCATTCGTTAAGAGGATTTAAATCACTATTTTTTGTATATTATCATACTCCTCCACAGAATAAAAAGATTTTTCAATAAAGTATTTTTTTAGTTTATCTCTAAAATATCTATATGGTAGGGCTTTGATATGTAGAGGCAGCTTATTAAAAAATTTGAAACATAGATAGTTTGGACCGTTTTGGGATCTCGAAAGTCTGATGTATGGAACCCTTATATATCCAGACTGCCGTGTTTGATATTCTTGAATGTCCCTATTTAAGGTAACATTCCTAAGCTGCTTAATCGCGTAACATAAGCATTCAAAGATGAACCGAGATGGGAAAGTGAGAATACCCAATTCAGAATAACTTTTTTTACAATTTTCTCTATATTCCAATCCATCTATGATTCTAATTGCTCTCCGCTGCAACCTGAAAATGATATCCCCACCTGAACAGTGACCCCAAACTAATATAGCATATCTCATATGTGACTAACATAGCGCAAAGTAAGCCGTTCGTAAGATTTGTTTGGAAATAGTTTGAGAGAGACTTCGAAGAACAAAAATATTTCTACTTAGTTTGAGAGCAATGTATTCAACGTGTAGATTCCAAGTAAGATTACTGTCAATGAGAACGCCCAGAAATTTTACAGGACCCGAATATTCATTCAAGATCATTTCATCCCTTCTTAGTGTAAATAACATCCTATTTGTTTTACTTTCATTCATACATAGTAAATTAGCTTTTTACCATTCCAATACTTTGAAAAGAACAATTTCACTTTTTTGTTGTACATCTTGTAAGTTACTGTCTTCTACCTGAAGTTCATTATCATCTGCAAAAGATACACACTCCGCCAACGAAATGTAGTTTGGAAAATCGTTTACATATATTAGAAAAAGTATTGGTCCTAATATAGATCCCTGCGGAACTCCTATGGTTATTTTCTTCATTTCGGGACAATTTTTATTGTAAAAAACAGTTTGATAGCGATCTTCTAGGTAAGATTTTATTAATAATATGCTCTGTTTGTCAAAACCATACTTGGATAACTTTTGCAATAGAGTATGATGAACAACACAATCAAAAGCCTTAGATAGGTCTAAAAATAAGGCTATGGAGACATTTCCCTTTTCAAAGCAGTTTAATGTGGTTTTAACGAAGCGTTCAATAGCATCTGAGGTGGATAGATTTTTTCTGAAGCCATATTGAGTGATGTTAAAGAGACTGTTACTTTCAAAGTAATCAACTATTCTTTTGTTTAGAACCTTCTCAAATATTTTCGATGGTACAGGTAATAATGAAATGGGCCGATAATTAAACACAATCTCTTTATCACCTGTTTTAAAGATAGGAATTATTTTGGCTAGTTTCAAGCACTTTGGGAAAACATTATCCTTAATGCATCTATTTATAAATTTTGTTAAAGGAATAACAATATTATCTATATTTTTTTCAAAAGAATAGTTGATAAACCAAAGCTATCAGAAGATTTGCTTTGCTTCATTTGATTGATTATATCTCGAATTTCAATAAATGTAACTTCGGAAAAAGAGAAAGTTGAATGTACTTCAGGTACGTTCATTATATCAATTGCATGAAGTCTATTTGTGTTTTGTATTGAACTTGAAAGTTTGTGAGGTATTGAGATGAAATAATCATTGAATTTGTTTGAATTTATGTTCACGTTAGAGTCATGAGAATAGTTATTTGATCGTTTTTGGTTGATAATATTCCACATAGTTTTAGTTTTGTTATTAGCCCGTTTAATAATATTATCATTAGCCGATATTCGAGCATTTTTTAAAGCGTTCTTATTGCGTATTCTTAGTTTATTTCTAGCAACCTTTAATTCATTTGTTTTAATATTACTATATATATCCGAAAGTAATTCTAAACTATTTCGCATATTTTGTAAATCTTTTGTGAACCATTTTATACCCGAACCCGTGCCTTACTTTTTAATTCAATTTCAGGAAAAGCAATTGTGAAAGAATCAATTAAGTTTTCTTGAAATATTTGAAAACAAAACTATGAGTTGATAGATTAGAGTCGCTTATGTAATCCCATTGTAGAGAACTCAATATGCGGTAAAAGATATTAAAACCCTGTTTTGTAAGTGGTCTGCACTTGTTTATAATATTATTAACTTTTTGCTTACCCGGATTATCTATCAATACTTGTTGGCCGTCATGGTCAGATAATAAGAATTTCATCACATCAGCCTTGTAAGATACTATTAAAGTTAATGAAGATGTTATTTAAACAATTTTGTCCTCTAGTTGGTTCATCTATGGTTTTATGAAAGCCAAAAGAATTCATCAGGTACTAATCCGGGACTAAAATCGGTTTTAGAATCCTCTTGGCTGAACGCGTACACTCCTGGTTCTGAAGATGTCATATCTTCAGTTTTCGAGATAAACGCGACAATGTACGAAGCGAATGAATCGTCAATCTAGACGTTTACATTGGGTATACTAAAATCGTTATAAGAACAGCTATCGACATGAACCATGGGTCGCGATGTTCAGGAATATGTTCTGAATTCGAATCCCGGACTAAAAATGATTCTAGAATCCTTCTGGCTGAACGCGTACACTCATGGATCTGGAGATATCTTATCTTCAGTTTTGGAGATTAACGCGACGATGAACATAGCGAACGAATCGTCGATCTAGACGTTTATATTGGGTTTACTCGAATCGTTATTAGAGCAGCTATCGACATGAACGACGGGTCGAGATGTTCAGAAAGATGTTTTTAAAATTTGAATTCGGAGCTGAAAATGATTTGAAAATTCTCTTGTCTAAACGCGTACACTCCTGGATCTGAATATGTCATATCTTCAGTTTTCGAGATAACCGCGACAATGCACGAAGCGAATGAATCGTCGATCTAGACGTTCACATTGGGTAAACTAAAATCCTTATGAGAACAGCTATTAACATGAAATATGAGTCGGGATGTTCAGAAATATGTTAAAAATTTGAATCCGGGACTAAGAATGATTTTAGAATCCTCTTGGCTAAACGCGAACACTCATGGATCTGAAGATATAACATCTTCAGTTTTCGAGATTAACGTGACGATATACGAAGCGAACAAATCGTCGATCTAGACGTTTACATTGGGTATACTCAAATCGTTATTAGAACAGCCATTGACATGAACTATGGGTCGGGATATTCAGAAATATGTATCAAATTTGAATACGGTACTCAATATGATCTCATAATCCTCGTAGCTGGACGGGTACACTCCGGAATTTGAAGATGTCATATCTTCAGTTTTCGAGATAAATTCGACAATGCACGAAGCGAACGAATCGTCGATCTAGACATTAACACTGAGTATACCAAAATCGTTATTAGAACAGCTATCGACATGAAATATGGGTCGAAATGTTCAGAAATATGTTTTAAATTTGAATCTGGGACTAAAAATGACTTTAGAATTCTCTTGGCTGAACGCGTACACTCCTGGTTCTGGAGATGTCATATCTTCAGTTTTCGAGATAAACGCGACAATGTACGAATGGAACGAATCGTCGATCCTGACATTTACATTGGGTATCCTAAAATCGTTATTAGAACAGCTATCGACATGGAATGTGGGTCGGGTTGTTCAGAAATATGTTTCAAATTTGAATCCGGGACTTAAATCGGTTTTAGAATTCTCTTGGCTGAACGCGTACACTCCTGGTTCTGAAGATTTCATATCTTCAGTTTTCGAGATAAACGCGACAATGTACGAAGCGAATGAATCGTCGATCTAGACGTTTACATTGGGTATACTCAAATCGTTATAAGAACAGCTTTTGACATGAGCTATGGGTGGGGATGTTCAGAAAAATGTTTCAAATTTGAATCTGGGACTAAAAATGACTTATGAATTCTCTTGGCTGAGCGCGTACACTCCTGGTTCTGAAGATGTCATATCTTCAGTTTTCGAGATGAGCGCGACAATGTACGAAGCGATGAATCGTCAATCTAGACGTTTACATTGGGTATACTAAAATCGTTATAAGAACAGCTATTGACATGAGCTATGGGTCAGGATGTTCAGAAAAATGTTTCAAATTCGAATCCGGGACAAAAAATGGTTTTAGAATTCTCTTGGCTGAACGCGTAGACTCATGGATCTGAAGATGTCATATCTCTAGTTTTCGAAATGGACGAAACAATGTATGAAGCGAACGAATCGTCGATCTAGACGTTCAAATTGGGTATACTTAAATCGTTATCAGATCAGCTATCGCCATGAACTATGGGTCGGGATGTTCGGAAATATGTTTCAAATTTGAATCCGGAACTAAAAATGATTTTAAAATCTTCTTGACTGAACGCGTACTCTCCTGAATCTGAAGATGTCATATCTCCAGTTTTCGAGATAAACGCGACAATGTACGAAGCGAACGAATCATCGATCTAGACATTCACATTGGGTATACTAAAATCGTTATTAGAACAGCTATCGACATGAAATATGGGTCGGGATGTTCAAAAATATGTTTCAAATTTGAATCCGGGACTAAAAATTATTTTAGAATTCTCTTGGCTGGACGCGTACACTTCTGGTTTTGAAGATGTCAAATCTTCAGTTTTGAGATAACCGCGACAACGCACGAAGCGAATGAATCGTCGATCTAGACATTCACATTGGGTACAATAGAATCTTCATAAGAACAGCTATTGACATTAACTATGGGTCGGGATGTTCAGAAATATGTTCAAAATTTGAATCCGGGACAAAAAATGGTTTTAGAATTCTCTTGGCTAAACGCGTACACTCATGGATCTGAAGATAGCTTATCTTCAGTTTTAGAGATTAACGCGACGATGAACGAAGCGAACGAATCGTCGATCTAGACGTTTACATTGGGTATACTCAAATCGTGATCAGAACAGCCATCGACATGAACTATGGGTCGGGATATTCAGAAATATGTTTTAAATTTGAATCCGGGACTAAATACGATTTTAGAATCCTCGTAGCTGAACGCGTACACTCCTGAATCTTAACATGTCATATCTTCAGTTTTCGAGATAAACATGACAATGTACGAAGCGAACTAATCGTCGATCTAGACATTCACATTGGGTATACTAAAATCGTTATTAGAACAGCTATCGACATGAAATATGGGTCGGGATATTCAGAAATATGTTTTAAATTCGAATCCGGGAATAAGAATGATTTTAGAATTCTTCTGTCTAAATGCGTACACTCCTGGTTCTGGAGATGTCATATCTTCAGTTTTCGAGATAGACGAAACAATGTACTAAGCGAACGAATCGTAAATCTAGACGTTCATATTGGGTATACTAAAATCATTATTAGATCAGCTATCGACATGAACTATGGGTCGGGATATTCAGAAATATGTATCAAATTTGAATCCGGGACCAAATATGATTCCAGAATCCTTGTAGCTGAACGCGTACACTCCTGACTTTGAAGACGTTGTAGTGTAGGAATCATCCATTCGTATACGAGATTACCTAAAAACCTTAAGTTATAGAATTCGACCTTATTCTTATTAAGTAATGTTATTAAGCATATATTGATAACTCATAACTGACCCACTAACAACATGTTGACTATTATACATTGTTTAGCCCAAGATAACCTTGACACACAGAACAGGGTATCTCGAGGTAGTTATTGAGGAATCGATGTATATGCTAAAGACTAGAGTATGTAGAACGATAACATGAACATCACAGTTAGATTATAATATACTAGCAGACCCGGCCACGCGTTGCTGTGGCTAAGGTTTTTATTATATTACATCGACATGAACTATGGGTCGGGATATTCAGAAATATGTATCGAATTTGAATCCGGGACTAACTATGATTTCAGAATCCTCCTAGCTGAACGCGTACACTCCTGAATTTGAAGACGTCATATCTTCAGTTTTCGAGATAAACGCGACAATGTACGAAGCGAACGAATCGTCGATCTAGACATTAACATTAAGTATAATAAAATCGTTATTAGATCAGCTATCGACATGAAATATGAGTCGGGATGTTCAGAAATACGTTTTAAGTTTGAATCCGGGACTAAAAATGATTTTAGAATTCTCTTGGCTAAACGCGTACACTTCTGGCTCTGAAGATGTCATATCTTCAGTTTTCGAGATAGACGAAACAATGTACTAAGCGAACGAATCGTGAATCTAGACGTTCATATTGGGTATACTAAAATCATTATTAGATCAGCTATCGACATGAACTATGGGTCGGGATATTCAGAAATATGTATCAAATTTGAATCCGGGACCAAATATGATTTCAGAATCCTTGTAGCTGAACGCGTACACTCCTGACTTTGAAGACGTTGTAGTGTAGGAATCATCCATTCGTATACGAGATTACCTAAAAACCTTAAGTTATAGAATTCGACCTTATTCTTATTAAGTAATATTATTAAGCATATATTGATAACTCATAACTGACCCACTAACAACATGTTGACTATTATACTATGTTTAGCCCAAGATAACCTTGACACACAGAACAGGGTATCTCGAGGTAGTTATTGAGGAATCGATGTATATGCTAAAGACTAGAGTATGTAGAACGATAACATGAACATCACAGTTAGATTATAATATACTAGCAGACCCGGCCACGAGTTGCTGTGGCTAAGGTTTTTATTATATTACATAGTAGTAGATTATTCAAGGGAAATGGTAGGAGAACACCAGTCATGGGGACTACCATGCTTTTTTACACAGATGCCATTTGTTAAAATACATGGCGGCCGCCATCATTGATTTTCTACTACCGTTGATATTGAGCAAAAATCAATACAAAAGAAATAAATTTAATTTTTTTTATTTTTTGTATCCAAGTCTGTAACAAATGAGTACATTACAAAGTTGTTAATAAATAACACGTAACACTTAAACTTATTAATGAGGTAGGTAGGTCAGATAGTTTTAAATCTTTAACAATAATGTTTATTATTGTGAATTTTAAATACTTTTAATTTAAATTTAATTTAACACTAATCGGTGCACAATATTTTTGGTTAACCTGTCTTCAGCTAACACAAATAGATTTGACGGTTTTCCTACACGTGAACATGCAGCGTATAGTTGCCCATGAGAAAAACATGGATTTTCCAAATCTAAACCACAATAGGCCATTGTTTGGCCTTGAGACATGGCAAAAGCTAAACGAATTGGAAACTGTAACCTTTTGAAGGGTATCGTAGATTCTGATGGTATCATCGGAATACATGGCAACAGGACCACTTCTCCTTTAAACTTTCCAGTTAAAATGGTAGCTTCAAGAATATTTCCGGTGATCTTTTTGATGACCAAACGCGTACCGTTTCATAATCGAGGTGGATTCAAATTACGCAGAAGAATAATAGGTGAACCAACCTTCAATCGAAGATTATGTGGTGGCATTCCAGGTATATCTAGTGAATTTAAAAATTCAATTGGAAAATTTACGCTATCATTTTCATCAACAACAGTGTCGATAGATTTAAAAGACACCAGATCGCCTGGTAACAACTGTAGTATCTGGAAGTTAATTTCGTCAACATCAACATTTTTGACTGCCAAAATAGCTGAGCCAGTTATGATTCAAGTAATTACTTTGTATATCCGGAAAAATACTCCGAATCAATTCGTTTTTTCCCTGAAGAACAGTGCAGAAATTGTCTGGTAGTTTAATGTATTGCGTATTTGATTGCAGTTCTATTTTACCGTTCCCAATATCTAGCAATTGTTCAGAAAATAGGTGTGCTGATGGATCATTTTGCAATTGTACGCGCATATTTATGGTCAATCGAAGTGTTTCAACACTTCGCCATGAGAATGATCGTTTTAAACATGCATTAATCTCATCCGCGAAAGTAGAGCGAGGTATAACCGGTAAGGTCTGTCGGAAATCACCAGACAAAAGTAAGATAGCACCACTGAAAAGTTTATCATTGCCGTTTAAATCTTGCATAGTTCTATGTAATGCTTCAAGTGAATATTTGTGAGCCACTGTGCACTCATCCCAAATTATGATTGAACTCTTCCGCAACACTGCAGCTAGTCCACTATTCTTTTTTATGTTACATATTGCGTTCGGTTTATTAAGAATGTCCAAAGGCAGCTTGAATGTTGAATGTGCCGTTCGCCCACCATCTAGTAAAGTAGCCGCAATGCCTGACGATGCAACCGCCAATGCGATTTTCCGTTGTGACCGTATTTTACCAAGAATCAACGATATTAAAAATGTCTTACCGGTTCCACCTGGTGCGTCCAAGAAAAAAAAAACCGCCTTGCTCAGCAGCAACAGTCAGCATAATCCGATCATAAATAATTTTTTGTTCTGCTGTCAGTAATGGACGTGCTTTTATGACACATTGAAATGAGGAGTGCAAAATAATTTTTAATAGAGGTTGAATAAAAATAATGAAAAAAAAAATATTTGTGCAATTATTGAAAAAGTGTAAGAAGCTTTGTACCGCTTTTTTATATGTATATTAATTAACTTTTGATCCTGGAGCCTTGAGTACCTCATAATCATCAAAATACATATATCGTACATCGTGATTTGATGTATAGCAAATATATAATAATAAAATATATAATAATATAACTATGTGATAATACTTACATGTATATACTTCAATGTAAGATTGTTAAATGATGAAGCACTAATAATAAAAAAGCAAGAAGAATTCAACTGTATTACTCTTACTATAATATGAATTCAATTTATAATTCAGTCTAAATAACACGTGCCCGGCTATGGTAATACCAAAAATTAAGAAAGTAAGAACAATTGAACTTCACCGTATTGCGTTTACTACGAAATAAATTTAAGTTATACTTCAGCCTCAGCAACACGTGGTGGTTATGCCATTAAATTGTAGCTTATGTGAAACGTTAGTACTTTTAACACTGCGCCATCTGTTAGAATACTTACTCAATCCAGTCAACAGATACCGCCATCTGTTAGAATCGTTTGGGACTGTCAGATAATTGTGACTGACGAATAATCAACAAATAATTTTAATAAAATAATATTGCGGCTATAAATTGAGATGTGAGCTATCCTATCTGTTAAGTTAGATCGAACTGCACACGGTGTGCAAATTTGATTGAAATCGGTTAAGTAGTTTAGGAGTCTATAGCGGACAAACAACATGACATGTAATTTATATATATTAAGATATAGTTATGTAGGACATTCATATTCAGTTACATATAGTTATATCATAATTATTTATATAAGATATTGATGTAAGACTGTACTATTATTATGTAGAGCAAGGACTTTAAGTCGTTATGGCGTCGAGCTCTACAATTAAGTAAAGTGACTCTTTTATAAGTGATAGGTTTCCATCCCCTATACCTTCACCAGGACCACGGGTCAGTTAGGGCGAACTGCCCAACGTTAAGACCTCTTCCCCACAGGACGACCGTTGGCAAGTCCTTCTACTTTACATGGCGATCTATGCCAGTCTTCTACTTTACATGGCGATCTCTACCAGTCTTTTCTGAAAATGGGAAAAACAGAGACGTATGTGATCTTCCCCACATGGCGATCTCTTCCAGTTTTTTTTCTACCAGAAATAAGAAACGGACCATAATGGATTTGGAAATTGGAAATGGATTGGAAAGGAAACATGGAAATTTCGAGGATGGAATAGAGACAAATGGATTGGAAATGGATTGGGACTATGGATTTGGAACTGGGAAAATGGAAACTGGAACGCAGGCATCGAGGCAGCGATGGGTTGGGAAAAAGAAGAAGAAGTCAACCCTGAAGTGTAGTGCTTCGAAATGTGAGTAATGACTGTTCCAGACAATTTCAGGTTCATATTTTTTTTTTTAGAAGAATAGCACGCAAAAACGCCGCTATATATATATATATATATGCATATTATTAATTTATTGATTTATTAATTTTAGTAGATTTATCATAATCAGATAAATTGCTGAACATATTTTTTTAAATGTTGAATAATATTGAAGTAATTAAGTCATACCTAACTTCTAATAGTGATTTCAATATATCTAATATATTATATCATAGTGATAAAATATTTGAAGTAATTTTAGGGATATATAACTTCTAATGCTTAAATTTAATTGAAATCGAATAGGAAATTACCTTTAGTAAATATATTGAGATATTGGAATAGTAGGACTAAAATAATTAACAAATAACTACTTTATTAAAGAAGATAAGTATTTTAAGTACATAAATATGATCAATTTTTTTAATTAATTGAAATTAATGGGAGATTTACATTTAAAAGTAGTAAATATTAATATATTGGAATGAGTGAGAATAAAATAAGTTATTTATCAAATAATAAAAAGTTATGTGTATAAGCATATACATATTGTTTGAAAATTAGTTTAAACAAACACATATTGCCAGGGAAAATTATCCCACAAAACCATTAAATAATTTGTTAGACCAACAATGATGTGGCTAACATATGGTTGTTCTAGGACGGAAACCATTTATTATTATTATATAGCATTGATTACGCAGATTTTTTTTTTGAATATGGTTATAGGAATAGGGCAATAAAGTTAGATTATTTATCAGTGAAGTTGGGAAATCTGACGAGATTCAAAAACTTTTTTTAACAAATATTATTAAATTATTATAGTCATAAAGATGACAGCAAATAATTTTGAAGTTGAATTAATGTAGGTTTAGAATAATGGTTACATATTATTTAGAAATGTGATTTGCGTACATTGAAATAACTTCATTTAATTATAACAATAATATAAATAATTGCAACAAAGCATATTTCATTCATGTTATATAGTAAACATAGTACCAAAAATTTAAATCAGCAAAATAATTGCGAGCGAATAGTTTGTTCGATATTTCAAGGGCAATCCAGCGACTATACTAGAGGAATGATCATCCGGTACGTCACGGAACAATTGAAATATATTATTAGGCTGAATCAATTACATAGATATGTAATAACGGAAAGTAAGAAGATGAATTGTAGGCGCAGTATTGGAGTAAATGGAGATGAATTGTAACATACGTAAGTCAGCAGCTTTGATCCGCATATGACTTAGGTACGTTGTGGAAAAGTATGGCAGCAGTAATATGAGTTACAGATGATATTTTTTTTGATTTACATAAAACTACACTTTCGATCGGCATTGTACCTAAGGGCATTGTTGAGAAATGTAGTCAATTTGTGTAAAATTTCATTATTGCTGAAATAGGCATAATGATGAATTCCAAGGATGAGGAATTTATGAGCGCTTGAAGAGAAGAAAAAAAATGGAAATAAAATAGGATTGAAAATAAATGTTATACCAGACGTATAGACATAATATATAATGAAGAATGTGATAAATAAAAGAAGACATGAAGATGGTACAAAAATAACATATGTTTCTATATATATAAATGAGTAAATAAAATCATTTCAGGCAAAAAGCCGTAAAACTAAAAATTATGAGCAAATCCCACAGTATAATAATAATATGTATGACCATTAATTAAGAACAAAGTTTGTAAATGAAATATTGTATACTATGTTTGTAAAATAAAAATAAGGTACGTTAAAAGGAAAAAGAAAAAAATGTTAATCTGTCAATTCAACATTTTTTTAAACCGCGTTGGGAGGTGTAGTATAGGAATCATCCATTCCTATACGAGATTACCTAAAAACCTCAAGTTATAGAATTCGACCTTATTCTTATTAAGTAATGTTATTAAGCATATATTGATAACTCATAACTGACCCACTAACAACATGTTGACTATTACACATTGTTTAGCCCAAGATAACCTTGACACAGAGAACAGGGTATCTCGAGGTAGTTATTGAGGAAACGATGTATATGCTAAAAACTAGAGTATGTAGAACGATAACATAAACATCACAGTTAGATTATAATATATATAGTTATGTAGGACATTCATATTCAGTTACATATAGTTATATCATGATTATTCATATAAGATATTGATGTAAGACTGTACTATTATTATGTAGAGCGAAACTTTAAGTCGTTATGGCGTGGAGCTCTACAATTAAGTAAAGTGACTCTTTTATAAGTGATATGTTTCCATCCCCTATCCCTTCACGAGGTCCACGGGTCAGTTAGGGCGAACCGCCCAACGTTAAGACCTCTTCCCCACAGGACGACCGTTGGCAAGTCCTTCTACTTTACATGGCGATCTATGCCAGTCTTCTACTTTACAGATTTCAGTTTTCGAGATGAACGCGACACTGTACGAAGCGAACGAATCGTATACCTAGACATTAACATTGAGTACACCAAAATCGTTATTAGAAGAGCTATCGACATGAAATATGGGTCGGGACGTTCAGAAATATGTTTTAAATTTGAATCCTGGACTAGAAATGGTTCTAGAATTCTCTTGGCTAAACGCATTCACTTCTGGTTCTGAAGATGTCATATCTTCAGTTTTCGAGATAGACGAAACAATGTATGAAGTGAACGAATCGTCCATCTAGACGTTCACATTGAGTATACTAAAATCGTTATTAGATCAGCTATAGACATGAACTATGGGTCAGGATGTTCAGAAATATGTTTCAAATTTGAATCCGGAACTAAAAATGATTTTAAAATCTTCTTGGCTGAACGCGTACTCCCCTGAATCTGAAGCTGTCATATCTTCAGTTTTCGAGATAAACGCGACAATGTACGGAGCGAACGAATTGTCGATCTAGACATTTACATTGGGTATACTAAAATCGTTATGAGAACAGCTATCGACATGAAATATGAGGCGGGTTGTTCAGAAATATGTTTGAAATTTGAATCCGGAACTGAAATCGATTTTAGAATCCTCTTTGCTAAACGCGAACACTCATGGATCTGAAGATGTCATATCTTCAGTTTTCGAGATAAAGCGACAATGTACGGAGCGAATGAATCGTCGATCTAGACGTTCACATTGGGTATACTAAAATCGTTATAAGAAGAGCTATTGACATGAACTATGGGTCGGAATTTTCAGAAAAATTATTCAAATTTGAATCCAAGACAAAAAATTATTTTAGAATTCTCTTGGCTGAATGCGTACACTCTAGGATGTGAAGATGTCATATCTTAATTTTTCGAGATAAACGCGACAATGTACGGAGCAAATGAATCGTCAATCTAGACGTTTACATTAGATATACTAAAATCGTTATTCGAACAGCTATCAACATGAACTATGAGTCGTGATGTTCAGGAATATGTTCTGAATTCGAATCCGGGACTAAAAATGATTCTAGAATCCTCTTGGCTGAACGCGTACACTCATGGATCAGAAGATATCTTATCTTCAGTTTTGGAGATTGACGCGACGATGAACATAGCGAACGAATCGTCGATCTAGACGTTTATATTGGGTATACTCAAATCGTTATTAGAGCAGCTATTGACATGAACTATGGGTCGGGATGTTGAGAAATACGTTTTTAAAATTTGCATTCGGGAGTAAAAATGATTTTGAAATCGTCTTGTCTAAACGCGTACACTCCTGGATCTGAATATGTCATATCTCCAGTTTTCGAGATAACCGCGACAATGCACGGAGCGAATGAATCGTCGATCTAGACGTTCACATTGAGTACACTAAAATCTTTGTAAGAACAGCTATTGACATGAACTATTGGTCGGGATTTCCAGAAATATGTTTAAAATTTGAATCCGGGACTAAGAATGATTTTGAAATTCCCTTGGCTCAACGCGTACACCCATGGATCTGAAGATAGCTTATCTTCAGTTTTAGATATTAACGCGACGATGAACGAAGCGAACGGATCGTCGATCTAGACGTTTACATTGGGTATACACGAATGGTAATCTGACCAACCATCGACATGAACTATGGGTCGGGATATTCAGAAATATGTTTCAAATTTGAATACGGGACTGAATATGATTTTAGAATCCTCGTAGCTGAACGCGTACACTCCTGGATCTGAAGATCTCATATCTTCAGTTTTCGAAATAAACTTAACAATGTACGAAGCGAACGATTCGTCGATCTAGACATTCAGATTGGGTATACTAAAATCGTTATTAGAACAGCTATCGACATGAAATATGGGTCAGGATGTTCAGAAATATGTTTCAAATTCGAATCCGGAACTGAAAATGATTTTAGAATTCTCTTGGCTAAATGCGTACACTCCTGGTTCTGGAGATGTCATATCTTCAGTTTTCGAGATAGACGGAACAATGTATGAAGCGAACGAATCGTCCATCTAGACGTTCACATTGAGTATACTAAAATCGTTATTAGAAGAGCTATAGACGTGAACTATGGGTCGGGATGTTCAGAAATAAATTTTAAATTTGGATCCGGAACTAAAACTGATTTTAAAATCTTCTTGGCTGAACGCGTACTCTCCTGACTCTGAAGATGTCATATCTTCAGTTTTCGAGATAAACGCGACAATGTACGAAGAGAACGAATCGTCGATCTAGACATTTACATTGGGCATACTAAAATCCATATTAGAACAGCTATCGACATGAAATATGTGTCGGGTTGTTCAGAAATATGTTTCAAATTTGAATCCGGAAATGAAATCGATTTTAGAATTCTCTTGGCTGAACGCGTACACTCATGGATCTGAAGATGTCATATCTTCAGTTTTCGAGATAAAAGCGACAAGGTACGAAGCGAATGAATCGTCGATCTAGACGTTCACAATGGGTATACTAAAATAGTTATAAAAACAGCTATTGACATGAACTATGGGTTGGGATGTTCAGAAAAATGTTTTAAATTTGAATCCAGGACAAAAAATAGTTCAGAATTCTCTTCGCTGAACGCGTACACTCAAGGATGTGAACACGTCATATCTTAAGTTTTCGAGATAAACGCGACAATATACGCAGCGAATGAATCGTCGGTCTAGACGTTTACATTGGGTATACTAAAATCGTTATAAGAACAGCTATTGACATGAACTATGGGTTGGGATGTTCAGAAAAATGTTTTAAATTCGAATTTGGGAATTAAAATGATTTGAAAATCTTCTTGTCTAAACGCGTACACTCCTTGATCAGGAGATGTCATATCTTCAGTTTTCAAGAAAAACGCGAAAATGTACGAAGCGAATGAATCGTCAATCTAGACGTTTACATTGGTATACTAAAATAGTTATGAGAACAGCTATCCACATGAACCATGGGTCGCGATGTTCAGGAATATGTTCTGAATTCGAATCCCGGACTAAAAATGATTCTAGGATCCTTCTGGCTGATATATACCAAAATCGTTATAAGAACAGCTATCGACATGATATGTGGGTCGGGTTGTTCAGAAATATGTTTCAAATTTAAATCCAGGACTAAAATCGATTTTAGAATTCTCTTGGCTAAACGCGTACACTCATGGATCTGAAGATGTCTTATCTTCAGTTTTGAGATAAACGCGACAATGTACGAAGCGAATGAATCGTCGATCTAGACGTTTACATTGGGCATACTAAAATCGTTATAAGAACAGCTATTGACATGAACTATGGGTCAGGATGTTCAGAAAAATGTTTCAAATTTGAATCAAGGACAAAAATAATTTCAGAATTGTCTTGGCTGAACGCGTACACTCAAGGATGTGAAGATGTCATATTTTGAGTTTTCGAGATAAACGCGACAATGTACGAAGCGAATGAATCGTCGATCTAGACGTTTACATTGGGTATACTCAAATCGATATGAGAACAGCTATTGTCATGAACTATGGGTCGGGATGTTCAGAAAAATGTTTCAAACTTGAATCCGGAACTAAAAATGATTTTAAAATCTTCTTGACTGAACGCGTACCCTCCTGAATCTGAAGATGTCATATCTTCAGTTCTCGAGATAAACGCGAACAATGTACGAAGTGAACGAATCGTCGATCTAGACATTTACATCGGGTATACTAAAATCGTTATTAGAACAGCTATCGACATGAAATATGGATCGGGTTGTTCAGAAATATGTTTCAAATTTGAATCCGGGACTAAAATCGGTTTTAGAATTCTCTTGGCTAAACGCGTACACTCATGGATCTGAAGATGTCATATCTTCAGTTTTCGAGATAGACGGAACAATGTATGAAGCGAACGAATCGTCCATCTAGACGTTCACATTGAGTATACTAAAATCGTTATTAGATCAGCTATAGACATGAACTATGGGTCGGGAAGTTCAGAAATATGTTTCAAATTTGAATCCGGAACTAAAAATGATTTTAAAATCTTCTTGGCTGAACGCGTACTCTCCTGAATCTGAAGATGTCATATCTTCAAAGTTCGAGATAAACGCGACAATGTACGGAGCGAACGAATCGTCGATCTAGACATTCACATTGAGTATTCTAAAATCGTTATTAGAACTACTATCGACATGAAATACGATTCGGGTTGTTCAGAAATATGTTTCAAATTTGAATCCGGAAATAAAATCGATTTTGGAATTCTCTTGGCTAAACGCGTACACTCATGGATCTGAAGATGTCATATCTCCAGTTTTCGAGATAAAAGCGACAATGTACGAAGCGAATGAATCGTCGATCTTGACGTTCACATTGGGTATACTAAAATCGTTATAAGAACAGCTATTGACATGAACTATGGGTCGGGATATTCAGAAATATGTATCAAATTATAATACGGGACTCATTATGATCTTAATCCTCGTAGCTGAACGGGTACTCCCCTGAATCTGAAGATGTCATATCTTTAGTTTTATAGATAAATGCGACAATGTACGAAGCGAACGAATCGTCGATCTAGACATTCACATTGGGTATACTAAAATCTTTATTAGGACAGCTATCGACATGAAATACGGGTCGGGTTGTTCAGAAATATGATTCAAATTTGAATCCGGGACTGAAATCTGTTTCAGAATTCTCTTGGCTGAACGTGTCCACTCATGGATCTGAAGATGTCATATCTTCAGTTCTCGAAAGACGAAACAATGTACGGAGCGAACGAATTGTCCATCCAGACGTTCACATTGGGTATACTAAAATCGTTATCAGATCAGCTATCGACATGAACTATGGGTCGAGATGTTCAGAAATATGTTTCAAATTTGAATCCGGAACTAGAAATGATTTCAAAATCTTCTTGCCTGAACGCGTACTCTCCTGAATCTGAAGATGTCATATCTACAGTTTTCGAGATAAACGCTACAATGTACGAAGAGAATGGATCGTCGATCTAGACGTTTACATTGGGTATACTAAAATCGTTATTAGAACAGTTATTGACATGAACTATCGGTCAGGATGTTCAGAAAAATGTTTCTAATTTGAATCCAGGACAAAAAATAATTTCAGAATTCTCTTGGCTGAACGCGTACACTGAAGGATGTGAAACTGTCATACCTTAAGTTTCCGAGATAAACGCGACAATGTACGAAGCGAATGAATCGTCTATCTAGACGTTTACATTGGGTATACTGAAATCGTTGTGAGAACAGCTGTTGACATGAACAGCTGTTGACATGAAATTTGAATTTGGGGCTGAAAATGATTTTAAAATCCTCTTGTCTAAACGCGTACACTCCCGGATCTGAATATGTCATATCTTCAGTTTCCGAGATAACCGCGACAATGCACTATGCGAATGAATCGTCGATCTAGACGTTCACAATGGATATACTATGAGAACAGCTATTGACATGAACTATGGGTCAAGATGTTCAGAAATATGTTTAAAATTTGAATCCGGGACTAAGAATGATTTTAGAATCCTCTTGGCTGAACGCGTACACTCCTGGATCTGAAAATGTCATATCTTAAGTTTTCGAGATTACCGCGACGATGTATACTCAAATCGTGATCAGAACAGTCATCGACATGAACTATGGGTCGGGATATTCAGAAATATGTTTTAGATTTGAATCCGTGACTAAATATGATTTTAGAATCCTCGTAGCTGAACGCGTACACTCCTGGATCTAAAGATGTCATATCTTCAGATTTCGAGATAAACATGACAATGTACGAAGCCAACGAATCGTCGATCTAGACATTCACTTTGTGTATACTAAAATCGTTATTAGAACAGCTATCGACATGAAATATGAGTCGGGATGTTCAGAAATATGTTTTAAATTTGAATCCGGGACTGAATATAATTTCAGAATATTCTTGGCTAAATGCGTACACTCCTGGATCTGAAGATGTCATATCTTCAGTTTTCGAGATAATCGCGACATTGTACGGAGCGAACGAGTCGTCGATGTAGACGTTCACATTGGGTATACTAAAATCGTTATTAAAACAGCTATTGACATGAACTATGGGTCGGGATGTTCAGAAATATGTTTTCAAAATTTGCATTCGAAAGTAAAAATGATTTTAAAATATTCTTCTCTAAACGCGTACACTCTTGTATCTGGATATGTCATATCTTCAATTTTCGAGATAACCGCTACAATGCACGAAGCGAATGAATCGTCGATCTAGACGTTCACATTGGGTACACTAAAATCTCTATAAGAACAGCTATTGACATGAACTATGTGTCGGGATGTTCAGAAATATGTTTTAAATTTGAATCCAGGACTAAGAATGATTTTGGGATTCTCTTGGCTAAACGCGTACACTCATGAAACTGAAGATATATTATCTTCAGTTTTAGAGAATAACGCAACGATGAACGAAGCGAACGAATCGTCGATCTGGACGTTTACATTGGGTATACTCAAATCGTAATCAGAACAGCCATCGACATGAACTATGGGTCGGGATATTCAGAAATATGTTTTAAATTTGAATCCGAGACTAAATATGATTTTAGAATCCTCGTAGCTGGACGCGTACACTCCTGGATCTGAAGATGTCATATCTTCAGTTTCCGAGATAAACATGACAATGTACGAAGCGAACGAATCGTCGATCTAGACATTCACATTGAGTATACTAAAATCGTTATTGAAACAGCTATTGACATGAACTATGGGTCGGGATGTTCAGAAATGTGTTTAAATGTTGAATCCGGGACTAAGAATGATTTTAGAATTCTCTTGGCTAAACGCGTACACTCATGGATCCGAAGATATCTTATCTTCAGTTTTCGAGATTAACACGACGATGTACGAAGCGAACAAATCGTCGATCTAGACGTGTACATCGGGTATAATCGAATCGTTATTAGAACAGCCATCGACATGAATTATGGGTCGGGATATTCAGAAATACGTTTCAAATTAGAATCCGGTATTAAATACGATTTTAGAATTCCCGAAGCTGAACGCGTGAAGTCCTGAATTTGAAGATGTCATATCTTCAGTTTTCAAGATAAAAGCGGCAACTTACGAAGCGAACGAGTCGTCGATCTAGACATTTACATTGAGTATACTAAAATCGCTATTAGAACAGGTAACGACATGAAATATGGGTCGGGATGTTCAGAAATATGTTTTAAATACGAATCCGGGACTAAAAATGATCTTAGAATTCTCTTGGCTAAATGCGTACACTCCTGGTTCTGATGATGTCATATCTTCAGTTTTCGAGATAGACAAAACAATGTACGAAACGAACGAATTGTAAATCTAGACGTTCATATTGGGTATACTTAAATCATTATCAGATCAGCTATCGACATGAACTATGGGTCGGGATGTCCAGAAATATGTTTCAAATTTGAATCCGGAACTAAAATCGATTTTAGAATTCTCTTGGCTAAACGCATACACCCATGGATCTGAAGATGTCATATCTTCAGTTTTCGAGATAAACGCGACAATGTACGGAGCGAATGAATCGTCGATCCAGACGTTTACATTGGGTATACTAGAATCGATATAAGTACAGCTATTGACATGAACTATGAGTCGGGATGTTCAGAAAAATTTTTCAAATTTGAATCCAGGACAAAGAATGATTTTAGAATTCTCTTGGCTGATCGCGTACACTTAAGGATGTGAAGATGTCATATCTTAAGTTTTCGAGATAAACGCGACAATGTAAGAAGCGAATGAATTGTCGATCTAGACGTTCACATTGGGTATACTAAAATCGTTATAAGAACAGCTATTGATATGAACTATGGGTCGGGATGTTTAGAAAGATGTTTCAAATTCGAATCCGGTACAAAAAATGATTTTAGAATTCTCTTGGCTGAACGCGTACACTCAAGGATGTGAAGTTGTCATATCTTCAGTTTTCGTGCTAAGTGGTGTTTTAATAAATTGAAGATCTTATTGGTTACCTGCAAAGTCAATAATTTTCATGTCGAGACTTGAAACAGAAGAAGAACTTGATATTTTTACATCAATATATTGACATTATCATTCGCTAATTGATAAGCTTCACTTTTGTGATTGATGACGCGTTCTATCAATGACTCGATGTTGGCGTCAGTAATCAATTATTCATCTCCCTCTTCTTCTTTGAATATGATAGCCGGATGTCTACATCACCACCCCATCATTTGAGAAATAAAATATCAAATATAATAATAATTACAATTATTTCAAAAAAAGAATATTTATTTTGATAGTACATCATTTAGAACTAAAATAATGACATGATGATTCTTGCAGCTCATCACTTGGTTCTTCACACTTAATTCCGAACTGATCCTGTAATCGAGGAATACTCCATGATACGGTCGTTAATGATGATGCAATAAGCCCGGGTGTTTTTAGGGAAATTCAGGATACTTTCCATCTCTAGTTTGACGTCAACTCTTGATGACTTTATAGCATCGTTTTGTTTTGAACAATCAATCACAAAAATTGCTTTATTCTTGAATGCTATATAATCTAACATATGCTGGCTTATTATTTTATTTGAAAATGATTTCTGGAAATCATGGTACATCTGGTACGCTTCCACGTATTTTTGATCGTTGAAATTCAATTTCATTACTTCATATGGATAACACTCTGAATTCGAGTATAATTTTATATTTAGCAAGTTTATATTATTCAAATATGTACTTTGCTTAACAGGATTATTGTTTCGATCAGTATGGAAAGCTAGAATCACATATCTGAGACGTTCCAAATTCATTGAGTTTTTGACAGCCCAAATGTCGCGAGTGCGCTCCTTCATCAACAGATTTTCATGCAGATCTCAACTACGGAATGGAATCAAAATAGGCTTCTCAGCACTGAAATTCTCCAACATTTGAAATTTATCTTGATCATTTGGAAACACATGTCGCACTTTTAATGCTGTCGTCTTCACATTTATTTTAGCCCTTTTCGTACCTGTGCTATTAGTATAGCAATCGTTATCGGTTCGAGACCTTATCAAGCGCAGCTTATGTTTACCACTCAAAACTTTGGTATAGTCAATGCATAGGGCTAGTAGAAAATTCAACGGTATCCATAAATTGATTTTATTATTGTAGACTGGACTCATTGCATCCTTATATGAACATCCAGAAATAGCTAGAGGTATAGATTCATGTTCGGCATATGTTAGATAAGCTCTGATGGTGCTGACAATATCAGGATCGCGTACTTCGTCTATCTCTTTTCCATTCAATTCATAACTGATATATTCGAAGAGAAACGCTCCAAAATTATTGGTTACGGTACATTCACCATCACTACTTGCTTCTACTTAGATGAATAAAGCAGACGAGGCCAAATCTACCAATACATCTTGTTGATTGATTAATACCTCAACTTCATCGCTGTTGCCAGAAGATGTTGTGTGTGGATAGTAGGTCTGAGTTTCTTCCCGGATGATGTCTTCATTGAAGTTTGTCCCGTTGAATATTTGAAGTTTTTCCGACATTGTAACCAAGGAACTTCAAAAATTGTATATTTTCCAATGATAGTGATGCAGGAGCAACCTTCTCCCTTGAACTCGTTGTAGATAATGACTGATGGTCAATATGGGGATGTCTTTTATTGCTGGAATCCAAACCCATGTTCTCAAGTGACGTCGACTGCAACAACAACCTTCTCAGATGAATTCTTTTCATATAATGAATGCTGGTGAGCATTGGATTATTACTTATTGTTGGAAGCCATAATCTCTAGCGAACTTTTTCAACTACAGTCGTATAATAATTTCCTCTTCACGAAAATTTACCCGTTTCCAGTTCTGATCTAAAATATTCAGTGAGTTGTTATCGAAGGACGTCTTGTTGATGATCGGTAGATAAATAAGATTCTTCGGCTCTATATCAATGGAAAAACCAGGTGGTACAAGAGGTGGAAACTCATATATCGTATGAGCTAACTTGTTGTTATAATATGCTCCTGCGGTTAAGTTACACTCCACTCTAATAGTTTGAACTTTGATTATGTTCATAGATCGATCAGCGACATGTAGTTCACGAGATGTCAATTTCTTCTTGTTGCATCCCAACAGTTCGCTTATACTATCTTTACGAATAAGATTCACCTCAAAATCACTTTTCAGCTCTGTGTGTAGAGTGTTGTTGTTGGATTTTATTGATAATTTCCGGTCACGTTCTTCTTGCTTCACTCCTATCCCACAAACTGCACTTTGTATGGAATCCTCGATGTCTGTCAACTCGTAGGACCCCGTAGGTATAGTTACTACTTCTTCCTAACCCTTCACACTTTTATAATAAAATTTATTAAAACCTTTTTCAATGTTCGGGATGCTATTGTACGTATGCAAACCAACAAGTGTGATAGAATAATATGAATGAGGATCTAGTTCTATAGGTGGGTGAAAATCTACAGACAAGCGGGAGCTCTTACCCGTGATAGTGAACGTCTGAGACATGATTGATGAAAACTTTATCAACAATCTATTTATATACTGATAAATGCAGGGTTAGTCGACCACAACTGAAGAGTTAGAGGGGAATTCCAAACATAACTGGCCACAATCATGAGTGTTATATTGCTGAAAATTGTCGTGATTGAATAATATCTTACACTTTCTGAAATAATCCACTACTTCGTGAGGGGGGCGTAAATTGCCAAAACTATCATAATATAAAACTGCATCACCGACTTTATTAAACCCAACCCAGTGAGTGCCTTCATTGTCTGAGCTATCTAAATTAACTATACCACGCTCGTTTTTCCGTGGTCCGTTGGATGGCAGTTCATCACGCACAAATACTCCTCTGGAATGAGGAATTTTAAGAGCTTTTGCTAGTTTTCGTAGATCGAGATCGGTTAGAGGTCTTTTGGGTAGGTTAACTAACAGTTTTTTGGATGTTTATTCAAATATAGACCAAGACCTTTGCGATACTTTCTCAAATATAGACCAGATCCTTGTTCCGCAAAGCTATAGGTTCCATTGCTTTATTATGTCTTTCCGTTCCCTCCAAGGTTTTTCCGAGCTGCTTTGCTATCGTTGACGGCCTTAGCGATGCCTGCACCACCTCCCGCCAATGCTCCAGCATCTGATAAGCCAGCAAATAGAGGTATTAAAAATTGTAGAAATCTTCCAGTCTTTGGGATAGGTATTTCTCTTGGTAATCGAACATTTTTCCGACCACCTGCTTTCTCGAATTGTTTTCGAGCAACTTCAAAAGCGGTTTAAGATGTTCTCTTCAGATTGGATGGGTCAAACTTATTCTTCATAACTTTTGTCACTCCAGCGACACTTGCACTTCCGAACCCAAACTTCTTTCTGATACCCATCCCCAATTTCCTCTTTGCCTCCATAATTTTACTCACGCCGAAAGCGGCTCCTCTCTCCAAATTTTGTGTCTTCAGATTTGACACGTTGCCAAGCAGCGTTCTCTAATATTTCATCGGCCTCGTGACGTCCTTCCAAACTGGCGTTTCGTAGATATGAAATATCGTGTTTGCGGCAAGCTTTATCGAGTGGATTGATACCTGGATCTCCTCTTCTCAGCAGTTCTTCTAATTCTGTACCGGGACCACAGAATTGATAACCAGGGATACGAAGTTCAAACGGGAGCTTGTTTATAAGCGTATTGAGAACACCTTCTGCTACGTAGGCTTCCGTACAGACTGATGAGAATTCGAGATTGCACCGTTATTTAACGAGGGGAGGGAGAAATACAAAAGATCTCAAAATAATATTTTTTTATAAATTTCAACATTTTCTCAATACAAAAGACTTAGGTATAATCTTAACAATATATGTTTTCGAATTTTCTAATCTTCACTCTTGATTCACCCCCTTAGTCACTGAATTTTGTTCTATCATAATATCCATACCCTCCAGTCAACAATATTCCAGCTTTTTGTTTGCTTCTAATCATCTCCAAATGGTCAATGATGGGTTCATTGAACGAGATCCGAATTAATGATCCAACTGTTGTGATTATTATCTAGACCCAACCATTTCACATACTGTTGAGCCCTCCTCTTTCACACTTAATGTGTGAGTAGGATCGCTTTAATATCTCGCTCTCAATCTGTTTCATCACTTTTATTGGAGCCATATTTATAGTACTATGTTTACGATCATTATATTTTTCTATGATATCTTCAAGTATATCAAGCCATTTGCATTACCTGCTAAGACTGAGTTGTTTGTAGAGCGTTTCCTTTAACGTTCGAATGACACGTTCAGCAATGGCTGCTTTTTTCACACTATATGTATTATAATGATTGATATTATGTTTCTTCATTAGATCTTTAAAGTGTTTATTGAAGAATTCTTTTCCCTGTTCGCTTTGCAGATTCCTAGACTAACGATGCCCTTCTAACAATATAGAACTGACAGCTTTCCGAACCTCTTCGGCCGATTTCGTTTTCAACGGACGAGTCCACAGAAATTTCGAGAAACAATCGATCATAACCAAAATGTAGTTGAATCCTCTATTTTCTGGAGCGTAATTACCCATTTCGGCCAGATCCATTTGCCACAAATCGTCCAAACCTTTTACGATTGTTCTGCGCCGGATGAAATTCTTCCTACTCGGCTTATGAAGCTCATGCACAACTTGTTCTCTACTCATCTTATCAATGCGGAAATCTAGTGTAGAATTAACTTTTTGGGTATATTCACAGGATTTGGAGTTATACGTTTCACAGAGCCCTGCCTCGTTGTTGTGGATGATGAGGGTCTCTTCTTAGAAGGTTCCACAGATGTCATCCGTCGTTCTAACGCCTCCACTTTACTAGTAATGTCATTTAGACGCATGTTTACACTGTTAAATGTGTTATTGATCTCTTTTCATTCATTTCTGTTTTCCCTCACACTATCACTGATTGTTTTATACTCTAATTTTATATAGGTCACCATTCCATTATATTTATTCTGAATGTCCGTCAGATGTTTATCCATGGTGAGAATAACCTTCTCATTCAATAATTCATGTCCATCCAGATCTTTGTTGATATCTTTGATCAAATTATCAACCCTAACATTGAAGGAATCTTTAAGACTGGTTTCCGTTTCAAGGTTGAATTTATGTATCAATTTATCAACATATACTTTATTTGTAGCGTCTTCGTTATCATTCGGTGATTTTACGTTGCACAATCTACGATTTTCCATATCATAACTTCCATTGCTCGTTAGGAATAATCCTTGTCCGTGAAGTTGTTTAAAATTATTATTAAATATCATTGTATCATATATCCACATGGAAGAGGAGGCTCTGCCAAACTTATCCATTGAAACCATCTTTATAACTGATGAATTTGTCTTAATCACGGTTTTTGTTCAATAACACCAGCCTCTATCAATTCTTCTATTATAGAGATTATCTCATTGTGATGGTTATTGTTACCAGCGTGCGAGGATGCAACAAGAAGTCTCAGTCTATCCACAATTTCGTTAACGTCATCCCAATAAACATATTCGATAGAATTCTCGTTATATTCGAGCAAATCATTTTTGATATATGCATTTCCAGTGTATGTTTTACACCTTGGTCTTTTCATGCAATTAATCAAAGGTTTCAGTACATGTTTGTATTTTACAGTGTTCCTTATTCGATCAGCTGGATCGTTATCACGTCTATGGGCACTAGTCATTTCCATCATTTGACTGTAATTTTTTCCATCTTCCACGGTGTAGGAATCAACTGGAACATCTCTGTAAAATATCAAATAATACAGTCCTGTGGTACCCTTGAAGGGAGTACCCTTGATTATTATATTACTCTCACTATCAATTTCTATAGGTTGATTACCCATGAACCATTTTTCTAAAGTTGAATTATATTGCAAACCCATTCTATCATCATATTTCTTGACATCATCATCCAATAGAAATTCTTCCAAGTAATAACGTGCTAATGTGGGGTATTGTTGCAGAAACTCCTCTGTAGCCGCTGCATTATCTTTCTTAAATTTTCTGAATTCTTCACGAATCTGATCTATAGTAGGTTCGGGGGTAAACATATCCTCCTCAGTATCTGATGGGTTATATACGAATTCTTCTCCTTCAGTTACAATATTTGGGATTGGTATGTTCTCCATTTGTGTTGCTGTAGAAACAATACTTTTAGGTTTAATCAACGAATTTTGTTTCATTATCTCAGCATTTTTCACAATTTCCTCTAGTGGTTTAGATACATTCCTGAACATATTATCTAGAATCTCATCATTTTCAGCTTCACTCAATTTCACAGCCATATATTTTATCCTCACAACGTTTGCTAACTCCCAAATCTTTCTCTTCAATTGTTGTTTTGCTTCTAACTTGTCAGGCACATTGACGTCCATGCTGGGTGGTCTGTCTATTTCAAATGAAAGTATATACACATGTTAGATGTATATATAACTATCAAAACTTTTACGATAACGTCCTTTGTCCATATCACAATCTTTATTTATCATGAGGAATCCATATTTATCTTTCCAACATGCGCTACATATCTCTTCGAATTTCTCGAGTGACATGTCGGTACTTACATGATCGGTATATATATGTTTCAAATTGAGTTCATCATGTTTGAAAATAGTCAAGCGATTAGCATTGTCGCGCAATCCATGTTTTGGGCATTTAGCAAAAGACTGGCAAAGATAGAAACTATCAATTGAGTTGTGTCTCCCTCTTGGAAAATAAGCAGAATTTTCTCCTGTTTCTCATCCATTACATCATCGAATATTATACCCGAATTAGGTTTCGCTTCTGTGGGATCTATAACGTCGTCACTTTCAGTATATGGAAAATATCCAAGCCCAGCAATGTTCTTCAATATTGCCCCCCGTAACTGGTATTTTGTTAGGTGTAAAGACTTCGATGGATGTACACGTTTCCAAATATGAGTCCGTTTGCATCTAACAATAGAGATAAAATTACATTTGTTTTCCCACAATTACTTGGCCCACAGATTATTGTTCGTAGAGTATTTGGCAGCAAAGAGCTGTGACCTTGTGATTGTTCAATATTTTCAATGCTTGACCCTAAGTTCATAATATTCAACGAGTCATACTGAAACATATGTTAATAAGCATTTGTTTATATACTAGTTGATGATGTTATATCTTGAAATTCTTACTCTACACGTCGAGACCTCTCATTTGATACCCATAAAATCATACTTTCCCGAATATGACGTTGAAGACCCACGTGACAACCACCATGATGCTCTATGGTTTTGACTTGGGGTTAGCTCTATAACCTTTAGCTCTATGGTACGTGCTAGCCGCCATGACACCTCGTGACGGACAGAGTCGGACGAGTCGAACTGGTGGCAACACCTCCACGAAGCAGTCTCTACCTTTATGCTGTGACGTCACACGTCTGTCATGTGATAGCAGCCTGTCGTCTTCGATTTTCCCAGTGACGCGGTGGCGACACCACCACGAAGCAGTCTGTACCTTCAACAATCGTCCGCCATGACAGCAGCCACGCGGTGGCAACACCTCCACGAAGCAGGCTGTACCTTTATGCTGTGACGTCTCACGTCTGTCATGTGATGACACTCTCTACAAACAACCTGTACACTGATAAGGACAGCTCGACAGCTAGACCGGAAGTAGAGACCAGATATCCTGTCACAGAATGCGCGGAGTTAATCTACTAACGTCTAGATCGACGATTCATTCGCTTCGTACATTGTCGCGTTTATCTCGAAAACTGAAGATATGACATCTACAGATCCAGGAGTGTAGGCGTTTAGCCAAGAGGATTCTAGAATAATTTTTAGTCCCGGATTCGAATTTAAAACATATTTCTGAACATCTCGACTCATAGTTCATGTCGATAGCGGTTCTGATAACGATTCATGTATGCCCAATGTAAACCTCTAGATTGACGGTCCGTTCGCTTCGTACATTGTCTCGTTTATCTCGAAAACCGAAGATAAGACATCTTCAGATCCAGGAATGTACGCGTTTAGCCAAGAGTATTCTAAAATCATTTTTAGTTCCAGATTCAAATTTGATACATATTTCTGGACATCCCGATCCATAGTTCATGTCGGTAGCTGTTCTGATAACGATTTAAGTATACCCAATACGATTCATTCGCTTCGTGCATTGTCGTAATTATCTCGAAAACTGAAGATCTTCAGATCCAGGAGTGTGTGCGTTTAGCCAAGAGGATTCATGCATCATTTTAAATCCCGGATTCAAATTTGAAACATATTTCTGAACATCCCGACCCATAGTTCATGTCAATAGCTGTTTTAATAACGATTTTAGTGAACCCAATGTAAACGTCTAGATCGACGATTCATTTGTTTCGTACATTGTCGCGTTTATCACGAAAACTGAAGACATGACATCTTCAGATCCAGGAGTGTACGCGTTCAGCCAAGAGAATTCTAAAATTATTTTTAGTCCCGGATTCAAATTTAGAACATATTTCCGAACATCTCGACCCACAGTTCATGTCGATAGCTGTTCTGATAACGATTTTAGTATTTTAATGTAAACGTCTAGATCTACGATTCGTTCGCTTTGTACATTGTCGCGTTTATCTCGAAAACTGAAGATACGATATCTCCAGATCCAGGAGTGTACGCGTTTAGACAAGAGAAATCTGAAATAATTTTTAGTCACGGATTCGCATTTAAAACATATTTCTGAACATCCCGACCCACAGTTCACAACGATAGCTGTTCTAATAACGGTTTTAGTATACTCAATGTGAATGACTAGATCAACGATTCATTCGCTTCGTACATTGTCGTGTTTATCTCGAAAACTGAAGATATGACATCTTCAGATCCAGAAGTGTACGCGTATAGTCAAGAGGATTCTAGAATCACATTTAGTCCCGGATTCAAATTTAAAACATATTTCTAAGCATCCCGACCCATAGTTCATGTCGATAGCTGTTCTGATAACGATTTTAGTATACCCAATGTAAACGTCTAGATCGACGATTCATTCGCTCCGTACTTTATCGTGTCTATCTCGAAAACTGAAGATATGACATCTCCAGATCCAGGTGTGTATGCGTTTAGCCAAGAGGATTCTAAAATCATATTTAGTCCCTTATTCAAATTTAAAACATATTTCTGAACATCCCGACTCACAGTTCATGTCGATTGCTGTTCTAATAACGATTTTAGTATACCAATGTGAACGTCTGGATCGACGATTCGTTCGCTTCGTACATTGTCGCGTTTATCTCGAATACTGGAGATATGACATCTTTCAGATCCAGGAGTGTAGGCGTTCAGCCAAGAGGATTCTGGAATCATTTTTAGTCCCAGATTCAAATTTAAAACATATTTCTGAACATGTCGACCCATAGTTCATGTCGATAGCTGTTCTAATAAAGATTTCAGTTTCTCCAATGTAAACGTCAAGATCGACGATTCGTTCGCTTCGTACATTGTCGCGTCCATCTCGAAAATTGAAGATATGACATCTCCAGATCCAGGAGTGTACGTGCTTAGCCAAGAGGATTCTATAATCATTTTTAGTCCCGGATTCGAATTTGAAACATATTTCTGAACATCCCGACCCATAGTTCATAACGCTAGCTGTTCTAATAACGATTTTAGTATACCCAATGTGAACGTCTAGATCGACGATTCATTCGCTTCGTACATTGTCGCGTTTATCTCGAAAACTGAAGATATGACATCTTCAGATCCAGGAGTGTACGCGTTCAGCCAAGTAGATTCTAAAATCATTTTTAGTCCCGGACAAATTCAAAACATATTTCTGAACATCCCGACCAATAGATCATGTCGATAGCTGTTTTAATACAGATTTGATTATACCCAATGTGAACGTCTAGATCGACCATTCATTCGTTCGTACATTGTCGCGTTTATCTCGAAAACTTAAGATATGACATCTTCAGGTCCAGGTGTGTACGCGTTAAGCCAAGTAGATTCTAAAATCATTTTTAGTCCCGGACAAATTCAAAACATATTTCTGAACATCTCGAACCACAGTTCATGTCGATAGCTGTTCTAATAACGATTTTAGTATTTTAATGTAAACGTCTAGATCGACGATTCGTTCGCTTTGTAATTGTCGCGTTTATCTCGAAAACTGAAGATATGACATCTTCTGATCCAGGAGTGTACGCGTTTAGACAAGAGAAATCTAAAATCATTTTTAGTCACGGATTCCCATTTAAAACATATTTCTGAACATCCCGACCCACAGTTCACAACGCTAGCTGTTCTAATAACGATTTTAGTATACTCAATGTGAACGACTAGATCGACGATTCATTCGCTTCGTACATTGTCGTGTTTATCTCGAAAACTGAAGATATGACAGCTTCAGATCCAGAAGTGTACGCGTATAGCCAAGAGGATTCTAGAATCACATTTAGTCCCGGATTCAAATTTAAAACATATTTCTAAGCATCCCGACATATAGTTCATGTCGATAGCTGTTCTGATAACGATTTTAGTATACCCAATGTAAACGTCTAGATCGACGATTCATTCGCTCCGTCCTTTATCGTGTTTATCTCGAAACTGAAGATATGACATCTCCAGATCCAGGTGTGTATGCGTTTAGCCAAGAGGATTCTGAAATCATATTTATTCCCGGATTCAAATTTAAAACATATTTCTGAACATCCCGCCCCACAGTTCATGTCGATTGCTGTTCTAATAACGATTTTAGTATACCAATGTGAACGTCTGGATCGACGATTCGTTCGCTTCGTACATTGTCGCGTTTATCTCGAATACTGGAGATATGACATCTTTCAGATCCAGGAGTGTAGGCGTTCAGCCAAGAGGATTCTGGAATCATTTTTAGTCCCAGATTCAAATTTAAAACATATTTCTGAACATGTCGACCCATAGTTCATGTCGATAGCTGTTCTAATAAAGATTTCAGTATCTCCAATGTAAAAGTCAAGATCGACGATTCGTTCGCTTCGTACATTGTCGCGTTTATCTCGAAAACTGAAGATATGACATCTCCAGATCCAGGAGTGTACGTGCTTAGCCAAGAGGATTCTAGAATCATTTATAGTCCCGGATTCGAATTTGAAACATATTTCTGAACATCCCGACCCATAGTTCATAACGCTAGCTGTTCTAATAACGATTTTAGTATACCCAATGTGAACGTCTAGATCGACGATTCATTCGCTTCGTACATTGTCGCGTTTATCTCGAAAACTGAAGATATGACAACTTCAGATCCAGGAGTGTACGCGTTCAGCCAAGAGAATTCCAGAATTATTTTTAGTCCCGGATTCAAATTTAGAACATGTTTCCGAACATCTCGATCCATAGTCCATGTCGATAGCTGTTCTAATAACGATTTTAGTATTTTAATGTAAACGTCCAGATCGACGATTCGTTCGCTTTGTACATTGTCGTGTTTATCTCGAAAACTGAAGATATGATATCTCCAGATCCAGGAGTGTACTAGCTTAGCCAAGAGGATTCTAAAATCATTTTAAGTCACGGATTCGCTTTCGAAACTTATTTCTGAACATCCCGACCTACAGTTCACAGCGATAGCTGTTCTAGTAACGATTTTAGTATACTCAATCTGAACGACTAGATCGACGATTCATTCGCTTCGTACATTGTCGCGTATATCTCGAAAACTTAAGATATGACATCTTCAGATCCAGGTGTGTACGCGTTGAGCCAAGTAGATTCTAAAATCATTTTTGGTCCCGGACAAATTTAAAACATATTCCTGAACATCCCGACCAATAGATCATGTCGATAGCTGTTTTAATACAGATTTGATTATACCCAATGTGAACATCTAGATCGACGATTCATTTGTTCGTACATTGTCGCGTTTATCTCGAAAACTTAAGATATGACATCTTCAGATCCAGGTGTGTACGCGTTAAGCCAAGTAGATTCTAAAATCATTTTAAGTCCCGGACAAATTCAAAACATATTTCTGAACATCTCGAACCACAGTTCATGTCGATAGCTGTTCTAATAACGATTTTAGTAATTTAATGTAAACGTCTAGATCGACGATTCGTTCGCTTTGTAATTGTCGCGTTTATCTCGAAAACTGAAGATATGATATCTCCAGATCCAGGAGTGTACGCGTTTAGACAAGAGAATCCTAAAATCATTTTTAGTCACGGATTCGCATTTAAAACATATTTCTGAACATCCCGACCCACAGTTCACAACGATAGCTGTTCTAATAACTATTTTAGTATACTCAATGTGAACGACTAGATCGACAATTCATTCGCTCCGTACATTGTCGTGTTTATCTCGAAAATTGGAGATATGACATCTCCAGATAAAGGAGTGTGGGCGTTCAGCCAAGAGGATTCTGGAATCATTTTTAGTCCCGGATTCAAATTTAAAACATATTTTTGAACATGTCGACCCATAGTTCATGTCGATAGCTGTTCTAATAAAGATTTCAGTATCTCCAATGTAAACGTCTAGATCGACGATTCGTTCGCTTCGTACATTGTCGCGTTTATCTCGAAAACTGAAGATATGACATCTTCTGATCCAGGAGTGTACGCGTTCAGCCAAGAGAATTCCAGAATTATTTTTAGTCCCTGATTCAAATTTAGAACATGTTTCCGAACATCTCGATCCATAGTCCATGTCGATAGCTGTTCTAATAACGATTTTAGTATTTTAATGTAAACGTCTAGTTCGACGATTCGTTCGCTTTGTACATTGTCGCGTTTATCTCGAAAACTGAATATATGATATCTCCAGATCCAGGAGTGTACGCGTTTAGCCAAGAGGATTCTAAAATCATTTTAAGTCACGGATTCGCATTCGAAACATATTTCTGAACATCCCGACCTACAGTTCACAGCGATAGCTGTTCTAGTAACGATTTTAGTATACTCAATGTGAACGACTAGATCGACGATTCATTCGCTTCGTACATTGTCGTGTTTATCTCGAAAACAAAAGATATGACATCTTCAGATCCAGGAGTGTACGCGTTTAGCCAAGAGGATTCTAAAATCATATTTAGTCCCGGATTCAAATTTAAAACATATTTCTAAGCATCCCGACCCATAGTTCATGTCGATAGCTGTTCTGATAACGATTTTAGTATACCCAATGTAAACGCCTAGATCGACGATTCATTCGCTTCGTACATTGTCGTATTTATCTCGAAAACTGAAGATATGACATCTTCAGATCCAGGTGTATACGCGTTTAGCCAAGAGAATTCCAAAATCATATTTAGTCCTGGATTCAAATTTAAAACATGTTTCTGAACATCCCGACCCATAGTTCATGTCGATAGCTGTTCTAATACCGATTTTAGTATACCCAATGTGAACGTCTAGATCGACGATTCATTCGCTTCGTACATTGTCGCGTTTATTTCGAAAACTTAAGATATGACATCTTCAGATCCAGGTGTGTACGCGTTAAGCCAAGTAGATTCTAAAATCATTTTTAGTCCCGGACAAATTTAAAACATATTTCTGAACATCAAGACCAATAGATCATGTCGATAGCTGTTCTAATACAGATTTGATTATGCCCAATGTGAACGTCTAGATCGTGTAACGCTTCCAACGTTACTTGTTTAAAGAACACTGTATTAATAGATTAATGATTTCTCTTCGGTTAGGAAACTTGTCATATGATTTATCAGACATCTGCTTGGTCAATAGGGAATCGATTATTGAAATAAGTTCCTCATGGTCGTTAGCGCGAGAATCGCGAGAAGGGGTAGATATCAGAACAGGAAGTCTCAGGTAGGCATTGTCGTGCGAGTGTGTCTGTAGGTAGGTCGAGTCTCATTAATTCTTTGTTTTATAGTCATTTTATTAAATTTGCTATTGAAATATAATCAATATCAGAGACTATTCAATTAGCTTCGTTTTGGTAATTGGAATTCAGAATGAACAGACCCTGAACGTTGTTATATTTCAGTGGAAATAATTCTAAACTAGCCTCTCAGCACTCCACGCAATCGTTTTGTACTCAAGCATAATTCATAGATAATCTTTTTCATCTTTGGGTAATTTATTGTAATTTTTATACAAAAACAATCTAACGAGTCGTAGGCAGTCTGTGGTGATACTATTTTTTTCCTTTGTGTCTAACCCCACAATTTGCACATGGTAGTATCGAGTGATTTTGATAATCGCCATTTTGTTGTCCTGGTACATAAGTACGCAGGGTTTGTCTTATTAGACTTAAACGTGCAGTGAATCTTGTTCTGGGTATCATAAAGTAGGTAACTCAATTACTGCTTACTGAGTCCGTACTGAACGCATCTGCTACGCTCATTCAAGATATAGTATAAATTACAAACACCAATACTTGTATGCAAATCAATTCACGTTAATCAGATTTTATGCTAATTGACAAATTCCGAATTATTAATTATTATTCTTTTCAGTTACTTTCTAAGTTTTTACCAATTTAAATATCAATTGTAATAACTTAATTCTTTCAGATTAATTCAGATTGTTGTTTGCCATAATATTCTCGTCAAGAGTTCAATATTGTTATAGTGTTTTTACAATTTGGGAGATAACATAATCAGTTGTGGAATCGCTTGGTTATTCCGACTGATTGTGTTACTCGTCCCTTGAACTGAAGCCAACTTACTGTTCGTTTTTTTGTTATCACAGGGTCTGAACGACTGAGGTGCCTCTCTCTTTTTTTCCCGTGACGGTTTAGTGAATTTCCTGGCCGAACCGACTTCCATCTATATCAAGTTCCAAGGACGGTAACAGTTTTTAGTTTGAATGACCATGTTTTCATTTCACTGATTTTGTTATCCAAATGAATTTGTGTTGCACTAATTTTTATAGTAACCTATTTCAAGGGTTCACTCTTAATTTTTGTATTTGATAACCTCTTTAATTGATGTAATTGATCTCAAGATCTTAACTAGATTTATATTTTATTCATTTCTTGTTATTAAAATTGTATCCAAAGTATATAATTTTTATATTTTTATTATTCAAAATTCAATTTTACTTTATATTATACCAAACACTGTTCAATACAAATTGTACCTTATTTAAATTATTATTCAAATTCCTTTTGGAATAAATCAAATTGTTAAGTTGGATTTGTTTTATTTTTCTGAATATCCATCAAATATCGTCCACCTCGTAGTGCCGGGATTCTTGACTGTGAATTAATTTTTTTGTGGTCTATAATTAAGCAGTTGACGCTCAGGACGTTTCACTACGAGCCCTGAGAATAATTATTTTAATTTGAGCTAGTTGGGGCCATTCATCACTACTGATCCTCCAGAGTGATCCACTAACCGACGTATGGCGTTCCGTTTCAATCGTCGATTCATTCGCTTCGTACATTGTCTCGTTTATCTCGGAAACTGAAGATATGACATCTTCAGATCTAGTGTCGACTTAAAATAACGACTTCCGGTGTCGACCCCCTTTCAGTTTCACTCTGATGATGGTGATGCTTAAGTCGATGAAAAACACATGTGATGAATTAGTCTTCACGTATGGTTTTTGCTCAATTACATTAGCCTCCATCAATTTTTCTATTTTAGAGATTATCTTGTTGTGATGGTTGTTACCAGCATACGCGGATGCAACAAGAAGTCTCAGTCTATCCACAATTTCGTTAACTTCATTTCAATAAACATATTCGATAGGTTTCTCGTTATATTCAAGCATACCATTTTTGATATATGCATTTCCAGTGTATGTTTTGGACCTTAGTCTTCCCAAGGAATTAATCAAAGGTTTCAGTACATGTTTGTATTTTACAGTGTTTCTTATTCGATCAGCTGGATCGTTATCACGTCTATGGGCACTAGTCATTTCCATCATTTGACTGTAATTTTTCCCATCTTCCACAGTGTAAGTATCAGGTAGAACATCTCTGTAAAATATCAAATTATACAGTCCTGTGGTACCCTTGAACGGAGTACCCTTAATAATTATATTACACTCGCTATCAATTTCTATAGGTTGATTACCCATGAACCATTTGTCTAAAGTAGAATTATATTGTAAACCCATTCTATAATCGTATTACTTAACATTTAACATCATCATCCAATGAAAATCCTTCCAAGTAATAACGTGCTAAAGTGGTGTATTGTTGCAGAAATTCCTCTGTAGCCGCTGAATTATCTTCCTTAAGTTTTCTGGATTCTTCACGAATCTGATCGATAGTAAATTCATGGGTAAACACATCCTCTTCAGTATCTGAGGGTTAATATACGAATTCTTCTCCTTCAGTCACAATATCTGGGATTGGTACGTTCTCCATTTGTGTTGCTGTAGAAAAAATACTTCCAGGTTTAATCAACGGATGTTGTTTGTTTATTTCACCATTTTTCGCAATTTCCTCTAGAGATTTAGATACATTCTTAAACACATCATCTAGAATCTCATCATTTTCAGCTTTACCCAATTTTACAGCCATATATTTTTTCATCACAACGTTTGCTAACTCCCAAATTTTCTCTTCAATTGTTGTTTTGCTCCTAACTTGTTAGACATATTCAAGTCCATGCTGAGTGGTTTGTTCATTTCAAATAAAAGTCTATATACATGTTAGATGTATATATAACTATCGAAACTCTTGCGATAACGTCCTTTGTTCATGTCACAGTCTTGGTTTATCATAAGAAATCCATATTTATCTTTCCCACATACGCTACATATCTCTTTGAATTTTTCAAGTGACATGTCGGTACTTACATGAACGGTTAATATATGTTTCAAATTGAGTTCATCCTGTTTGAAAATAATCAAGCAATTGGCATTGTCGCGCAATCCATGTTTTGGACATTTAGCAAGAGACTGGCAAAGATAGAAACTATCAATTGAGTTGTGTCTCCCTCCTGAAAAATAAACACGAATTCTCCCATTCCTCATCCATTACATCATCGAATATTATTATCAAATTAGGCCTCGCTTCTGTGGGGTCTATGACGTCGTCACTCTCAATGTACGGAAAATATCCAAGGTCAGCAATGTGCTTCAATGTTTCCCCCAGTAAATGGTATTTTGTTTGGTGTGAAGACTTTGAATAGATGTACGTTTTCAAATTTAGGTCCGTTTGAATCTAACAATAGAAATAACATTACATTTGTTTTCCCACAGTTACTTGGACCGCAGATTACAGATTATTGTTCGTAGAGTATTTGGCAGCAGAGCTGTGACGTTGTGATTGTTCAACATTTTCAATGCTTAACCCTGAGTTCATAATATTCAACGAGTCTTTTTACTTAACAATCTCCATGATGCCTAGGGGAGCATCAAAATCATACTGAAACATTTGTTACTGAGCATTTGTTTATATACTAGTTGATGATGTTATATTGAGTATGTCGGAGCACGCGGTTGAGCACTTCTACCATGTGACTCTGTCAGAGGCAAGTATCAAATATGTGTTGAAACAAGCCTCTGAATGTTGAATCACGTGTCTGAATGTTGGAGCACGTGTCTGAACACGTAACTCAGTATTGGAGCACGTGTCTGAGTTTTGAAGCACGTGTCTGAATGCTGAAGCACGTGTCTGAACACGTGTCTGAGTATTGAAGCACGTGCTCAACACGTGTCTGATTATTGAAGCACATGTCTGAATATTGACGCACGTGTCTGAATATTGAAGAACGTGTCTGAACACAAGTCTGGGTATTGAAGCACGTGTCTGAAAATTGAAGCACGTGTCTGAAAATTGAAGCACGTGTCTGAGCACGTGACTGAACACGTGTCTGAATGTTGAAACACGTGTCTGAATGTTGAAGCATGTGTCTGAATATTGAAGCACGTGCTTAATACGTGTCTGATTATTGAAGCACGTCTGAATATTGAAGCACGTATCTGAATATTGAAGCACGTGTCTGAACACAAGTCTGGGTATTGAAGCACGTGTCTGAATATTGAAGCACTTGTCTGAATGTTGAAACACGTGTCTGATTATTGAAGCACTTGTCTGAACACGTGTCCTAATATTGAAGGACGTGACTGAACACGTGTCTGAATGCTGAAGCACGTGTCTGAATATTGAAGCACGTGTCTGAGCACGTGACTGAACACGTGTCTGAATGTTGAAGCACGTGTCTGAATATTGAAGCACGTGACTGAACACGTGTCTGAATATTGGAACACGTGTTTGAGTATTGACGCACGTGTCTGAGCATGTGACTGAACACGTGTCTGAATGTTGCAGCACGTGTCGAAGTTTTGAATCACGCGATAAATCATGTGCATAGATGTATTATCATTATAATTATTCACATTTTATTACTTATTCGCCCCAATCATCGTTCGTAAGCTATGATCGCCGGATTGAATCAGTTGCTGCCGCTGGTGACGTCATCATCGTTCATAAACTATGATCGTCAGATGTTTGGTTATTCTTCGAAAGACATTTCGATACTAATATCACAACACTACTTGGTAAGTTTGATACCTATAAAGCAATATTTAGATGGTTTTCATGAACCATATTGATTTTTTCATGGAAAAAATGAAAACTCGCATTCTGCACGTCAACACCTTTCATTAGTACCCATAAAGCTATAGTTTTCCTCATTTACATGTACCATATGAGATTTTTTGATGAAAAAGTTGAAAATTCACATTCTACGCGCCCGAAAGCTTTCATTTGACACCCCTAACGCTATACTTTGGAAAATAAATGTTTCAAACACATATCGCGGGAGATCAGTCAAACTGATCTATATAAAAATAGTACATTCTTATTCAGCACATCTTGTAGATTCAGAATGTGCAATAAAATAACCACTTCCGGTTTCACTTCCGGTGTGACACTGTGTAGACAGTATAACCCACTTCCTGTTCCACCCTGATGATGATGCTTGAGTCGATTAAAATCCTGTTCAGCATATCATGAGGAGTCAGAATATGCAATGAAATGAAGACTTCCGGTGAAGACCCCCTTCCGGCTTCACTCTGATGATGATGCTGCTGTCGATGTAAAACACATGTGGTATGTGCCGTCATGACTCCGAAATACTATGATAGTTCATTTATAGATGACGCGAACCTAGTGATACCCACGTGACACCTCCTTGAAGACCCACGTGACAGACAACTCGTTGAAGACACCGTGACAGACGCCCTGTTGGAGATCCGTGACTGCATAAAGAACCTGTATAGCAAAACCATAGATTGACTTCAGACCATATTTGGAAGAGCCATAGATCACCAGACCATAGTTGGAAGAACCGTAGACTACCGACATCAAACCCCTAGCGGGTAGAAACGACACCAACCATAGACACCTATCGGGTAGAGGCGATACCAAACCCTAGCGAACAGAAGCGCCACCAAACCCTAGCCACCTAGCGGGTAGAAGCGACACTAAATCCTAACGAGCAGAAGCGATACCAAACCCTAGCCACCTAGCGGGCAGAAGCGACCAACAACCCGCCATCTATCGGACATTCCGCAAAGTTTCGAACCAACATCTGGCACAGGCCGGTAATACATTGACTATACTTTCCGACATCTTATAAGGACCGGGAGTGGCTGTCTGCCACCATGACACCTCTTTCAAAACCACTTGACTGGAACCTCTCTTACAAACAACCTGTATATACAACTGTAAAACACGTGACATACGCCATGACACCTCGTTCTTCAAGGACCACGTTACAGACGCCATGACACCTCCACGTGATAGCCGCCATGACAGACAGACGCCATGACATCTCGTTTAAGACCTGCGTGACAGACACCTCGTTTAAGGAATACATGATAGCCACCTCGTCTATGGAACACGTGACAGACGCCATGACACCTCGTTGATGGAGCAGCCGACATGACACCTCATAACAGATGACATGACACTTCGTGACAGATGCCATGTCACCTCGTTAACCACCTCGTTGAAGGATCACGTGATAGCCGCCATGACACCTCTTTCAAAACCACGTGACTCTCTCTCTTACAAACAACCTGTATATACAACATAACACACTCTTCACAAACACCCTGTATATACATTCGAACAACCAAACTCGCAATCACTGATAACACTATCTACACGATAACACCAATTACAAACACCGGATGCCAATCGCCAGCAGACCGGATGCGTAGACCGGCTGTACTTTCGTCGCAAAACTCGCATACTTAATCTACTATCCACCATCAAGAGAAAAGCCAATTAACCCAGGATATTTCTTGTCCAGATGTGAACGACCCTTCCTTAATATTATTTTCAATCATTCACCAACAGGAACATCAATTTCTGCACATCCGATTATGTGTTAAAGGCACAAACTCAACAAACGAACAATCTTATCAATTAAGTAAATTCACGTGTGCACGTGGAGTGAGCGACAGTTATCAACTGTGTGTGTTATACGCCTCAGCTGAACTCTGTTAACTCATCTCCCAAGACTGGACCGCGGTTCGCGAGTATTTAAAATTCGAATAATATAACACTCACTCAACGGAAGCCCATGAACAGAGAAAAGAAAAATTAAATAATGCACGCGAAAGCACTATTCAACACTTTGATTGATTGAAAATCTAAAAATAACTCTGATTTAGCGAAATCCACCCTTCTTACCAAAAACAGTCTGAAGAAACTATTATGTTAAATTAATTGAAATCAATGTCACGTGATTTCTATAGAGACTAATTCAAGCTAGAAAATATAACTGGAGGTTTTAGGCATTGTCCCTGGTATTTGTAATGCGTCCTTTTTCTCAAGAACCAATCTACAATTCGGAAAAGGATCACTGAATTGTACAACCAATAAGCAGTAGGATTCCTCTATTGAAAATTATCTAGTTCAGAATGTATTGGATGGGGATTTCTAAATATATATCCGTTTCTAAATATTACTAACGGATTTGAATGTACATATTATTTCAACTATAATCAAGACTAGATTTCATTACAATTTCAGGTACTACGTTACGTCCCGATTCAGGTGTGATACATTTTGATTAATTATGTAACTCATAAAAGAACGACGTGTAAAACTTCCATAATGAAATCAACAATGAGTCTGGACTACCCATTACCAGATTATCCAGATGGTTCACATTAAGAATTATCATGTAGCTACCCATTAGTTTCTCGTCCCATATTGATTATTGATCTTGACAGGTTTACGATTTCCTTCAAAACCAAACCTTTGTGAACTTATTGCAATCCTCTTGACCGTATCACCTACGGTATCATATCACCAACCTTGAAGCGAGTGTGAAACTAATTTTTTATTATTTTAAGAAATTCATTCATTATTTCTCAGACTATAACTTGTTATTGATCCTGAACAGAAAACATGTGGCGAACCACATTGGATTTTTGTCACTTTGCTGTGAGATATTGTAATTTTACATGAATTTTACTTTTCTCAATCTGATTTTGTTTTTTTAATATTGGAAATAACCTGTACATAGCCCTTATCACAATATTTCATATTCATTTGTATCACCACATCAAAAATATTCGATCCGTTTTGAAAGAGAAAATAAAAAGAACTCTTCAATATTTTGAAGTTCCGCCATCTTGTAAAAATCATTTCGAAACATTATTAGATCAATTATTAGAATGTAAGTAGATGTGTTATGAGAGTTCGGCCTCAAAATCGACTTTTTTTGCATGTTAATCTCCATAAGGAAATCTAAGGTTCATTTTAGCGACAACGGTCCATTCCAAGGTCATCCACAATCACGCATGCGCAGTCATATCGATGGGGGGTAGGTAGTCTATGGTTCTGGAAGTCTGTGAACTAGTCATCTGTCTATGGTTATTGAAGTCTGTGAACTAGTCATCTGTCCATGGTTCTTCCCTAACTATGGCCAGGAAAATCTAAAGTCTGTGCACTAGCCATCTGTGTATGGTTCTACCCTAACTACGGTCTGGACAATCTGAAGAGTGTGAACTAATCATCTGTGTATGGTTCTTCTTTAACTATGGTCTGGATAATCTGAAGTCTGTGAACTAGTCATCTGTCCATGGTTCTTCCCTAACTATGGCCAGGAAAATCTAAAGTCTGTGAACTAGCCATCTGTGTATGGTTCTACCCTAACTACGGTCTGGACAATCTGAAGAGTGTGAACTAATCATCTGTGTATGGTTCTTCTTTAACTATGGTCTGGATAATCTGAAGTCTGTGAACTAGTCATCTGTGTACTCACATTCTACTGGAATAATTTTTTCTACACACACCGAGATTCGAACCCGGGAAATAAACCCCAAAGTTAGGCGGCTTAACCGCGGAGGATTTGAAACAATTTAATGTAGTATACAAACACTTCTACTAAAATGAAATATTTTTCTACACACGGGAATCGAACCTGAAAAATAAAATCCAAAGCCTTAACCGCTCAGCTATGGAGGACTTGAGAACAAGTGATTTTAATGTTGTAGATATAACCGAGGGGTATCCGGCCTGAGTGATAAGTGTGATTATATTGCAGTTTATGTGGTGCATATACAGGTAGTTGTTTGTACATGACGTCAGCCGTGTGGGTGTCTGAACACGAAGGGGACGAAGTGTATGTCACGGGGCCTACAGCGTGGTATGGAATGTGAGGCTGCTTCTTCATAGCGTCACAGGGTTTTTGAAAGAGTTATAACGGCTTTGTTTGCGTATGTCGACAGTCACGTGATTTTTGAAAGAGGCTGTCCCGCAGGTCTCCATCGAGGTATCGAGGGTGCATAGATGGAATGTTATACAGTATGGAAATGATATCTTCTGCATAAGTATTTCTCAAACGCGATGTTTATAAGGAAATTACTTTCATGACGTTTATTCAAGCTGTCTGTACAATATTTCAACTCGATTGCTTTATTACAAAATGCGATTTCAATCATCTTAAACATATGGATATGTGGATATTATTTTCAGTATATAATTGGAGTTGGAGGACTTCAAATAAGGTATGGAATGTGAGGTTATACAGATTGTTTACGCATGACGTTAGTCGCGTGGATTTGAATGAAGCTGTCAACGAGGTGCGGTCTCCAACGAGGCGGGTGTGTAGATGGAATGTGAGGTTATACGCAGGTCTTTAGCGAGGTATCTACCCTGCGTGAGTCTTCAATGGAATGTGAGGTTGTTTTTTGGAGTAAGTGGTGTTTTATCGAACTGAAGATTTGGCGATCATAGTTCACGAACGATGATGACGTCACTGCTTCAAGTCAATGACAGTAACTGATTCAATCCGGCGACCATAGTTTACGAACGATGATGACGTCGCTGCATTAAACCGCCGACAGTAACTGATTCAATCCGGCGACCATAGTTTACGAACGATGATGACGTCATCGGCGACTGATTCAACCCGGCGACCATAGTTCACAAACGATGATGACGTAGCTGCTTCAACCCGGTGACAGTGACTGATTCAACCCGGCGACCATAGCTCACGAATGAAAATGACGTCGCTGCATTGAACCGCCGACAGTAACTGATTCAATCCGGCTACCATAGTTTACGAACTATGATGGTCAGGTGAGGAATAAAATGCGAGTAATAATGATATCCACTGATCATTCATCACACTGATTTGAATTTTTACAAACTTCATATGTTGAAGCGTTTATATATACATACATACAGACAGTTACGTAAAAGTTATAATAATAAACAGATTTTTGCTTTCGCGGGTTCAATCAATTTCGGTGGAAACATATATGCAAGGAGTTTTATGGAGATCAAGTCCGTTTCTCAACCACCCAAGAGGTGGAACTTATGGCTCGTTGCTTTTTTTATAAAGTGGAAACCGTCCCCAGGCCTACAAACCACGTGTGAGGTGAATGAGAAATGAAATATCGATATTTATTATACCATTTATTTGAAAAAGCACATTTTCATTTTGGGAGTATGATATTGAGAAGCCAATCTTGCAGATTATCAACATGCTGGGCTGCATACACATATTTTCCTCCATCGTAAATGGAACGTCAACCAATCACAAATCTGTACTTGTCCTTCATATAAGCTGCTTACAACAGTTGTATAATTACGTTAAATGTGCTTCAAACTGATCAGAAATCATAAATCCCTACGATATAATATTGCAACTATATCTAAATGTTAATATATTTAACTAATAATCCTTAATCTATCTCCATCATCATATTTGAGATTGTATAATGCCCGCAGGGAAGCGTATCAAAAGTTTATCGTCGTTAGGAGATAAAGCGATCTTCTCTAGGCTTACGGAGAACACTTTGTTTTTCAGCCTTAATCAGATTTTGAGTGACCGATACTTCTTTTCACTTTTCGAGACACTCAATATAGTTGTCGAAATGGATAGTGTTTTTGACAACGGAAAATTTTACTCCTTTGGCTTTTTTCGTTACCCCATAATTCCGAATTATTTGCTCTATTTCGGTCTCGTCATATCCAGCTTCTCTCAGTGCTTGAAGCTTCACACCAACATCATCCTCAGTAGTTAAAACCTTCATTGCATATAATTTCGACCTCAGGCCCACAAAATCGGTCATGGGGGTTCCGGTGTGTTCGTCCTTCATCTTTCCTGATACTTTCTTATTAACGAGTGGAATATCATAGATGTTATCAGGCTGGTAGTCGCTGGTGTCAAAGTATTGATGGCAGTCGCGCTTCATCACATCATAAGGATCTTTTCCCAACTCATATATGAGAAGTCATAGATGGTTGTCTTAGCCAAGTCTAAAATTGATATACCAACATAAATTGGCTTATTCAACCATACTTCCAGCTTGTTGAGTTCAACAGCCATCAAATACTCGTTGAAAATGTAGCAACTCTTGAACTCCGGCTTCGAAATGTATGATTCAGCGCCATACCGCCCGCCCCCACTCGGTGAGTAGGCGAACGTTCACTTTTTTGGGAATATTCTCCATTGTCTTGCCGAACACCGCATTATTCATCAATTCTTCTTGAACTCATTTTTCGCAGCCTTTCGAAGGTTAGTATTCAGATCAATATACGATTTCAACCAAGCAGCTTGCTTGAATTTCAAGGCACGATGAATTTTAGTTAGGATCAAACCGTTTGCTAACGCTTGCTTGAGACTGCGGTAATGGATCACATACTTCTCCTTAGGGTGAAGCGTTGCCATCAATTTCGATGGTGCATTTGATGAAGCGGGGGCGTTACCCGTTTGAGGATCGATAGCAGAAAGGTGAATCTTTATGTTGGTCATGCAGATGTTTAGGGTGTTCTAAATAGACTTCTAAAATATATCCTACATCAGAATCATCTGGAACTGTAGTAACGTCAATACTTGTATCACACCATTCTAATCCGCCATATGGGAGAGCTTAGATCATGGCCCAACCATACTGGTTATTGACGTCATTGTAATATACTTCAGTATTATTGTATTATAGTGTATTGAACTTATATTAAACAAATAGTTGCACTGAAATGCAACTCTTGCAAATACTTGCTGACCCAACAGGTCACGGGTATAATGAACTGCTAAGTGATGTCGATTGTAATATGTATGTATTTAGAACAGTAATAAATCAGAGTTGAGATGGGGAAGAAGTTTGTCTTTTAATTATGATATATCCTCCCCATAGTGGGAATACTTTACATGGCCATCCTGCCTATTCGTACCTTATGAGTCCAGATCAGTTAGGTTAGATTAAGTGTAAAACAATTTGAAAAAAAAATGGGTTCATCGCAAACGAAAGAAGAAGTAGTGGTTGCTGCAGCCGGTAATAGTGGCGGACAAAGCATTACAACTATGCGAGATATTTTTGGACTTACCGGGACTGTCTTAGTAGTGGCAGTTATATTAGCATTCTGTTGTTACCGATGTCAAAAGAATTTCGAGAAGAAAATAAGAACAGAAATTGCAAGAAGTAGGGAACAAGTTTAGTTCAAATCCATAATTCCCTACAAGTGAAAAAAAAATTAGAACAATGAACACAATTATAAGCAATAGTGAAGTGTGCTCAAGTGTGCCGAACGTCCAAGAATGATGCTAATACCATAACAATTGTCACCAGTCCATGTCAGCTATCACCGAATTTCAACACCTATTGGAAGAAGTGAAAGTGCTACACCGAAACCTCAACAAGGATAATGACAGCCGACGGAAAGACATTCGAGTGACTAAACGTAAGATTAAGAAGTTAGATAATTTTAAATTAGAATTTGTAGAATTAAGGAAAAATTTTAATAGTAAGGGTTATGAAAAAACTATTGTACAAGAAGCAAAGGCATACGTAGAGTCAATTTCAAAATTTATTGAACATATTGAGGAAGTTTTGAAATACAGGTTAACAGAAAATGAGTTTGAGGAAAATAAGTCTTTGATCTCCTCTGAAACAGCTCAACATATATCAGAACATAGTAGCATAAATACAAAAAGAACGATGGCTGATAATTTTGATTTAAAAGCAGCTGTGGGTATGTTGCCTATTATGAACGGAACGGAAACAGTTACTCAACAGCTTATTGATGCCATAGAGTTATATGATGCGTTACTTGATAACAATGGTCAAGCTTTATTAACAACATATGTTATAAAAAGGTGTCTTTCAAAAAGCGCAAAACTAAGATTATTCCAAACTTATGCAACTAACACGAATTTAATTGCTGATCTTAAAAAGAACTTCATAACTACAAAATTTTCTGCAGTTTTAGCAGTACAATTAGGCAATGCTAGACAAGAGGGTAAGTCTATTGAAAAATTTGGAGAAAATATCGAAGAATTACTGGTGGATCTTACTATTACTCAAGCGGAAGGTAATCAAAATGCTGTGCAAATATTACGTTCAGCTAATGAAAAGATAGCAATCAATGCGTTTGCAAATGGATTACAAAATAAAGGAAGAATTGCGAACTATTATCAAAGCTAAGAATTATTCTAAATTAAACCAATCCATTTGTGGGGCAAAAGAGGAAGACGTGCCACAGAGAGACCAGAACGTTTTTTACATGCGTGGGCGTGCTTATTATGTTAAACGAGGTTGCAATTACCGCGGTAATTACAGAGTTCAAAATTCATCGTCAAGTAAGTTCACGGGAAACTACAAACCGCAATATAATAAACAAAGTTCAAATCAGTATAGAGGTCAAAATTCTCATAGAGGTAGATTTAGAAATAATATGCATATGTTATATCATGTAGAGAGTAGTATCAATCCAGGTACAAGGAACAATGGTGTACACGAGTTACAAGGTACTTCGGAAAACGAAACATTTTTTCGAGGCCCAAAGGAGGGAACAAATTAAAGATAACGTTGTAATTTTTAGTTTGAACGGTTTGAATTTTGTACGAATGATGTATGGAGATAAGGAGCTATCATTTCTGGTAGATACAGGAGCATCGGTGAGCATTATTTTTGAAAAATATTTAGAAAAGAATCAGATAATAAACTTTTCAAAAAAAGTGCGAGTCAAAGGAATTTCGGGATCAAAATATTCACATGGTTCTGCAAATTTAAAAATGCAAGTTAGCAACAATATAAAGGTATATCATGCATTTTTGGTGATGGATGAGTTTGAATGCGGTATGCACAGAGTGATTGGTTCAGATTTTTTCAGAAACATTCAGCGAATTTAGATTTCGAGAAATCTACATTTTCGTTTTGGTATAAGGAAGAAAGAATTTCATTACCCATGTACTCAAATTATGAAAAGAGCGTTACTTTACCAGCTCGATGTGAAGTAATTAAATTCTTTCAAGTTGATACTAGCAAGGATTGTGTGGTGTTAACAGATGAATTATGTGACGGTGTTTTTATTGCCGGTACATTAGCTAAACCTGATAACTGCAACATGATACCCATCAGATTACTCAACACGAGGGATCAAGATATTATAATAAAAAACTTCAGACCAAAAATCGACATGCTAGACAATTATCAAATATGTAACTTCAGTAAGGAAAATACAAAATCAGTAAGTCGCGTGGATGAGTTGTTTAACTTAATAAAAATGGATCATTTGAATAAAGAGGAAAAGTTTTCTCTACAAAGAGTTTGTGCAAAATATGCCGACGTTTTTCATTTGGAGATCGACCCTCTAAACGTAACGAACGTGTATAAACAAAAAATTTACCTACAAAAATCTACAACACCAGCGTATGTGAAACCTTATCGGTTACCTCAATCGCAAAAAGACGAAGTACATAAAGAAATAGAGAAGATGTTGAAAACCAAAATTATAGAAGAAGCTCAATCAGATTGGTCAGCACCATTATTAATTATTCCTAAAAAAGCTGATCAAACCGGAAAAAAGAAATGGCGTATAGTCATTGACTATAGAATTCTCAATAATAAAATTCAAGACGATAAATTTCCATTACCATGTATTAGACATTTTAGATTCACTTTCAGGTTCTGTTTATTTTTCACATCTAGACCTTGCTCTAGGTTACTTTCAAGTAGAATTAGATCGTAAAAGTAGACCATATACTGCCTTTAGTACCGATCGAGGGCAATATCAAATGACAAGGATCCCAATGGGATTAAAAAACAAGTCCAAGGAAATTTTCAAGAGCAATGAGTATTGCTATGACTGGATTAACCCACGACATTTGCTTTATTTACTTGGATGATTTGATTGTTTTTGGTAATAACTTACAAAATCACAACAAAAATTTAACTAAGGTTTTACAAAGATTGAAAGAGGTAGATTTAAAACTGAATCCTAGCAAGTGCGAATTTTTGAAAAAAGATATTTTATATCTAGGTCATATAATTTCGGCGGAAGGTGTCTCTCCTGATCATTCTAAAATTCAGACAATTCATAATTATCCAATTCCAAGTGATGGCAACGCCACCAAGCGATTTGTAGCATTTGCCAATTACTACAGAAAATATATTCAAGGATTTGCACATATTGCAGCTCCTTTGAATAACCTTACAAGAAAAGGTGTAACATTCAAGTGGACAGAAGAGTGTCAAATATCTTTCGAAACCCTCAAAAGGGCTTTAATTAACCACCCTCTATTGAAGTATCCCAATTTTTCGAAAGACAATTGTTTCATTTTGAAAACTGACGCATCCTGGTACGCGATTGGTTCGGTTCTTTGTAATGGGGACGATAAACCAGTGGCGTACGCCAGCAGATCTCTTAATAAATCAGAAAAAAATTACAGTACTATAGAAAAGGAACTACTTGCTATGTGGGCAGTCAAACATTTCAGACCTTATCTTTACTGGCGGACATTCACGATATACTGTGACCATAGACCTTTAATTTATTCATTTGGAATGACTAACCCATCAAGTAGACTGACAAAATTCCGATTGACTTTGCAAGAATACGATTTTACAGTTAAATATATAAAAGGCAAAGACAACGTAACAGCTGATGCATTATCAAGAATAGAAATAACCGCAAATGAACTCAAAACTATGAGTTATCAGATAACTGAGACTGAATGTCATGTTGTAACAAGATCTCGAAGCAGAAACATAGCATCAAATGTCACAGACACTTTTAGCAATACTCTTGACAAACGGATAGGCCACCCGGGAGTCGTGGAATTGTTAAAATACCCTGATAATTTTGCTGAATTACGTTTCATATCTAAGCGAGACTTCAAAACAATAAGCGAAACCAAAAATTATGAACAGGTGTTACATAATATAATTTATCATAAAAGTTTACAAATAATGTGTATTCCTCAAGAAACTCGATCAACGCTGACTTATAGAACATTGTTGAGAGACTTGAGAATAATTTGTATGAAATATAATATTCCGGAATTGTTAATTATTGAAAATGAAAGATTTGCACAAAGTATAAAAGATTTAATAAATATGTCACATGACATAAACAACGCAGGTGTAAAAATTTCTATTGTAAAAGGAATTACGAATATAACTGATCCAGACACAAGACAACTTATTTTAAATGACTCTCATATGTTACCTACAGGGGGACATGGGGGTATCAATCGTACGTACAACAACATCAAAAAATACTACCTATGGCCCGGTATGAGGAAAGACATTGAAAATTTTATAATACGATGTTACGACTGTCAGAGATACAAACATACTATACCTAACAGACAGCCTATGACAATAACGTCTACAGCATCATATCCTTTCCAAAAAAAAAAATTTCGATTTAGTTGGTCCTTTAGATTTAGACTAGGATGAAAATCGCTATATACTAACGCAGTGTGAGTTAACAAAATTTGTAGAAGGATATGCTTTGCCGAATAAGGAAGCGACAACAGTTGCTAAGGCTTTTGTTGATAATTTTATTTTACGATACGGAATTTCGGATGAAATAGCGACGGGCAGAGGAACTGCATTTTTGTCAAAAACGTTGAAGGAAACTTGCAAGTTATTACAAATTAATCAATTACACTCGACAGCATATCACCATCAATCTCTGGGTTAGAGAATTCACATAAATCGTTGGGAAACTATTTACGTATTCAAGTATCTAAAAATTCAAACACTTGGAGTTCGTGGGTACCATATTGGTGTTTCGCATTCAATAATACGGTACATACAGAAACGAAATATACCCCTTATGAACTAGTATTCGGTAAAACATGCAAATTACCATCCAATATTAGTAATAGTATTGACCCACTCTATAGTTTTGACGATTACTCACTCCAATTGAAGTATAGGTTGCAACAAGCATGGGATGATGCTAGAAATAATTTGATGGCATCAAAAGTTAAGAGAAAAAACCAATACGACTTTAAAACTAAAGATGTAAGTTATAGCATAGGGAGTACGGTTATGATCAAAAATGAATCAGGAAGTATATATGATTGTTTGTTCAAAGGTACTTTCGTAGTAGTAGAGGAACAAGACCCTAACATCATTGTAAATATTGAGGGCAAATTGGTAAAAGTTCACAAAAATAGAATCAAGTCATATTACACCTAACAGGATAATAATGAAAAAAAAAAAGTTTAATCATGTTTTTTTTTATGTTATGTTTGATTATTAATATGTATATGTATTTAGATATAATTATTGGGACTATCGTATATCAATTTTAAGTTAATGGTTTTGAAAAAATATTTTGATATGAAAACCAAAATCTTTTTATTTTTCCCGAGGGAGATGTAATATACTTCAATATTATTGTATTATAGTGTATTGAACTTATATTAAACAAATAGTTGCACTGAAATGCAACTCTTGCAAATACTTGCTGATCCAACAGGTCACGGGTATAATGAACTGCTATGTGGTGTCGATTGTCATATGTATGTATTTAGAACAGTAATAAATCAGAGTTGAGATGGGGAAGAAGTTTGTCTTTTAATTATGATATATCCTTTCCATAGTAGGAATACTTTACATCATAATACATCAAATAAGAATCAGTTTTCGATGGGTTATAATTAGGCACATATTCATTGTTGGCGTGGGCTCTACGCTTAGAACAAACTTGACTGAGTCCACCTCTAATCCCTTTCCAACGAATAGAAATATATCGAGATCTGTGAGAAGCTCTAATTCTTGTTTCGTATGTATCAGCATCGCATCCCAAGTAGAGCCGGACAGTGAAAGTAGTGCGCAGGATCAAGATTGTATGTTTGATGACAGCTAATTCTGAATTGTTCAAAAACATCGGCTAGTATCATTATGCCCGTCTTCATGTACAAATCGACATATTGTCATAAGTTTCGACATTCAAATTTTTCCCATATATGCTGAGCTCGCTGGTATAGTCTTCGAGGGCACGGTTTATCCTCCAATTTATTGTAGAAAGCATCAATAGGCGGTAAAAAAGATTCAAAAGAGTCGATGTAATCATAGGGCATTTTAAATTTGGATAATCATTCAAGTATGATGCCAACTTATCGAGGGACGAATTCATGAATCTATATGAATCTATGAACCTCAATTGAATGGAGGTATCATCCGCATGTTTAGTGAAACTTACATATTTCTCCTTGGTTATCGGGAGTAGGTCGATTTTACCCTCCATCCGCGAGGCTATATCTTCGATGATGAAGTTGGCATCATAATTGCTAAGATTATGAAAAACTACCGTAACAATATGCGTGTCCTGATAGTTCATATTGCAACCTTCATGTGCGGCCCCTCGATAATTTTTCAGCGGTAGCAAGTGGTTGTGATCTCGCACTTTATTATCAGCTTCCGAGAATGGCTGTTCGCAAATATGACAACAGCTCGCTCTTCTGAATGCAATTTCGTCATCCTGCGACATATCGATGTCATATGGACACCAGAAAACTACCCAAATCTTCTGCGAGAGCCTCCATCTGATCTGCGAACCAACTCATACAATCCTCGCCGCGATAGGCTCGATAGAAGGATAGGGAATCTTCATATGAACATTTCATATAATATCCGATAGCTGCAGGCATATGTTAGTAGATGTGCTATGAGAGTTCGGCACCAAAATCGACCTTTTTTACATGTAAATCCCCATAAGGAAATCTGAGATTCATTTTACCGAAAACGGTCCCCTTCAAGGTCATCCACAATCACGCATGCGCAGTCATATCGATGAGGATAGGTAGTCTATGGTTCTGGAAGTCTTTGAACTAGTCATCTGTCTATGGTTCTCGAAGTCTGTGAACTAGTCATCTGTCTATGGTTCTTCCCTAACTATGGCCAGATCAATCTAAAGTCTGTGAACTAGCCATCTGTGTATGGTTCTACCCTAACTATGGTCTGAACAATCTCTTAAGTCTGTGAACTAATCATCTGTGTATGGTTCTACCCTAACTATGGTCTGAACAATCTGAAGTCTGTGAACTAATCCTCTGTGTATGGTTCTTCCCTAACTATGATCCGGGTAATCTGAAGTCTGCGACTTAGTCATCTGTGTACTCACATTCTACACACACCGAGATTCGAACCCGGGAAATGAACTCCAGAGTTAGACGGCTTAACCGCGGAGGACTTGAACAATTTAATGTAGTATAAAAGCACTTCTACTGAAAATGAAATATTTTCTTACACACACACGGGAATCGAACCCGAGAAATACATTACAAAGCCGGCCCCTTAACCGCTCAGCTATAGAGGACTTGAGAACAAGTGATTTTAATGTTGTAGATATAACCCTCGGGTATCCGGTCCCCCGAGCGATAAGTGCGAGTATATTGCGGTCTATGTGGTGCATGTACAGGTAGCTGTTTGTACATGATTGGTACTAGCGAGTACAATATTCGTTATAATATTATGAGTATGCATCATTGGGGGTGGAGCTTACTTGAGTGATAGTAGCGATATTATGAAGCGTTTGCAGAAATAACTATTAAATCATCTAAGGACTTTTTGCTTGATTAGTACTAGCGAGTACAATATTCGTTATAATGTTATAAGTATGCATCATTAGCTTACTTGAGTGATAAGGTTGTGCTAAATCATCTCCAAGAGCAATGTATTCAACTTGGAATTATCGTAATGATGCGCGATCCTTCAATGTTGAAGTAGTTTCATAAGTTATCCTAAAGTAATACGAATATATAAAATGTTTCTTCTGAAATTAGTACCGAAGTAAACATAATTCGCTATAATATTATATTTTTAGTAATAATTCATTCATGTATGTTTCATAAATTATCCGATATAAATCAAATAAGTTTATGCTGAATTAGTAGCAGGTTGAACAATATCCGCTATCATATTTTGCGGTAGAGCGATAGCTAGCTCGAGTGATAAGAAAGTTACACCGATCACCTTCAAACGCAATGAGAATACTTTATTCCAAATCAAACATGTTGTATGTATATATTCAAATCATATTGATTGTAAATCGCATAATATGACCCGAAATCTAGCTGCTGGTGGTGGAAATATTGTTGATAATAACGTATTACCCTATAAGCGCTGTAAACGTTATATAATAAGATTTGCGGTGAATTCGGTAATTCGAGGTAAACAATATATAGGCGCGTACAAGAGGGAGGGTTGGAGCCCAGTACCTATACAGAATCTAGACGAAGCGGTGCCACGCGTCACGATGATTATTCGAACTGTCTGCACAGCTCGATTGCTATATTACAAAATACAATTTTAATCATCTTGAACATATAGATGTGCTAATATTTTTTTCGTCGGTATGCAAAATATACTAATGAAACGTTTTCATCGACACACATTTTTCATAAGAACAGACAGACAGACGGACAGCTTTTTATTCAATCAAGCGTTCCAGGGGAACATATATGCGGAGGAGTTTTATGGAGAACGAGCTCATTTCCTCAACCACTAAAGAGGTAGAACTATGATGAGTGGATGAGGAATAGATGTGGATAATAATAACACTCATATGAATAACTTCATAAGCGCTAATCTATATGACATTCAAGCACATGCTTCATAAAAGTAGGAGTATTGAGTAGAGGCGTAATATCTTCATAAGCGATCTTTATCAACATTCAGACACTTCTTAAGCACATGCTTCAACAGCCTGTGACGTCATCATCGTTTACGAACTAGGATGTTTCGATGAGGAATAAAATACCAATAATAATAATAATATAAATATCTCCATTAGCAATCTATACTATCTTCCTTCACGAGCACAACTTTTACAAACTCCATACGTTAAAGCGTTTCTATACTAGTTAAAAACATGTAGACAAACAGTCGCGTAAAAGTTATAATGATAAACACATTTTTTTCACGGGTTTACATAATCATTTCATTATCGAAAATTTATCATTCTTCAACACAACAGTTACAATGAATATTATTCCAAAAACTAAGTGTTGAATGTGCTTATATTCAAACTAATCGAGGGAAAAATAAATTCCTATTAGATTCTAATAATGAGAGATGAATATATTGTAACTACATATGGATAGATATCGATGATAATATTGCAGCTACATCTAAATGTAAATGAAACATCAATCAATCAGCTTCAACGATTTGATAGGTTATTTATTATTTTCATAGCCGTTGTTCTGAATGTGACAACTTTATCGGCTTCTGCACTCGAGAATTCTTCAATGACCACATATAAATCGTTTTATTATAATAACCATCAACATTTTTCTTTCTTTTATTATTAACATTAGATAGTATTATTTCACCAGAAACTAACTTATTATTACTAACTATACTTATTGTGTGTTTATATGTGTGTAAAAACAACTCAAAATGAACTACACTTCTCAATAGCTCACATGAGCTTCAGCATACATGAAAATCATTCCATTGTAAAAAGTATATTAGAACTGTATGTATTCGAGAAATAAATTCTAATTCTAATTCTAATTCTAATGAAGTTACCGCAAACTGTCTTATAACCGCTACTACATATTATAATAATTGAAAAGATAACATAATAACCTGAATCACTTTTTCGAGGAATATTATATGCAAACAAGTAATAAAACAAAAGTATATTTACATTTATTTATTAATTAGATAGTAACATAAATTTTTTTGTTTCTACCTCTGAAGCGATATTTATAATTTAGATTACAATCCTGATGGGTTGGTCCAGGGAACTGTACTTTACCAAACGGCTCGTTCATTATTGTGATGTCTTGCGGGACTGAGAGAAAATAAAATACCAAAAATAATAATAATAACATTTATTTAGAAAAATACATTTTAATATTACATCATTTAGAATTAAAATAATAACATTATGATTCATGGTTCTTCACACTAAACTCCGAACTGATCCTGTAATCGGGGAATACTCCATTATACGGTCGTTAATTATGATGCAATATGCCCGGGTGTTTATGGGGAAATTCAGGAAACTTTCCATCTCTAGTTTGACGTCAACTGTTGCTGACTTGATAGCATCGTTTTGCTCTGAACAATCAATCACAAAAATTGCTCTATTCTTGAATATATAATCTAACATCGGATCGCTTATTATTTTATCTGAAAATGATTTCTGGGAATCATAGTACATCTGGTATGCTTCCACGTATTGCTGGTCGGTGAAATTCAATTTCATTGCTTCATATGGATAACACTCTGAATTCAAGTATAATTTTACATTTAGCAAGTTTATATTATCGAAATATGCACTGTGCTTAACAGGATTATTTTTTCGATCAGTTTGGAAAGCTAAAATCACATATCTGGGTCGTTCTAAATTCATTGATGTTTTAACAGCCCAAATGTCACGAGTGCTCTCCTTCATCAACGGATTTTCATGCAGATCCCAACTACGGAATTGAATCAAAATAGGTTCCTCAGCACTCAAATTCTCCAACATTTGAAATTTAACTTGATCACTTGGAAACACATGTCGCACCTACAATGCTATCCTCTTCACATTTATTTTAGCCGTTTTTGTGCCTGTGCTATTAGTATAGCAATCGTTATCGGTTCGAGACCTTATCCAGCGCAGCTTAAGTTTTCCACTCAAAACTTTGTTATAGTCAATGAATAGGCCCAGTAGAAAATTCAACGGTATCCATAAATTGATTTTATTATTGTAGACTGAACTCAATGCATCCTTAAATGACCATCCAGAAATAGCTAGAGGTATAGATTCATGTTTGGCATATGTTAGATAAGCTCTGATGGTGCTGACAATACCAGGATCACGTACTTTGTCTATCTCTTTTCCATTCAATTCATAACTGATATATTCGAAGAGAAACGCTCCGAAATTATTCGTTAGTTTACATTCACCATCACCACTTGCTTCTGGCTGGAATTCTGCCTCGATGAATAAAGCAGACGAGGCCAAATCTACCAACACATCTTGTTGATTGATTAATATCTCAATTTCATCGCTGTTGCCAAAAGATGTTGTGTGTGGATAGTAGGTATGAGTTTCTTCTTGGATGATGTCTTCAATGAAGTTTGGCTCGTTGAATATTTGAAGTTTTTCCGACATTGTAACCAAGGGACTTCAAAAAATTTATATTTTCCAATGATAGTGATGCAGAAGCAACCTTATCCTTCTTCAATGACAGTGATGCAGAAGCAACCTTCTCCCTCGAGCTCGTTGTAGATAATGACTGATGACCACTATGGAGATGTCTTTTATTGCTAAAATCCAAACCCATGTTCTCAAGTGATGGCTACTGCAACAACAACCTCCTCAGATGAATTATTTCCATATAATGAGTGGTGGTGAGTATTGGATTATTATTTATTGTTGGAAGCCATAATCTCTTGTGGTCTTTTTCAACTCCAACCGTATAATAATTTCTTCCCCACGAAAATTATAATATGCTCCTGCGGTTAAGTTACACTCCACTCTGATAGTTTGAACTTCGATTATGTTTATAGGTCGATCAGATACGTGTAGTTCACGAGATGTCAATTTCTTTTTGCTGAACCCCAACAGTTCGTTTATACTATCTTGAGGAATAAAATTCACTTTAAAATCACTCTTCAGCTCTGTGTGTAGAGTGTTGTTAGATTTTATTGATAATTTCCGGTCACGCTCTTCTTGCTTCACTCCTATCCCACAAACTGTACTTTGTATGAAATCTTCGATGTCTGTCAACTCGTAGGACCCCGTAGGTATAGTAACTACTTTTCCCTCCCTTTCACATCTTCATAATAAAATTTATTAAAACCTTCTTCAATGTTCGGGATGCTATTGTACGTATACAAACCAACAAGTGCGATAGAATAATATGAATGAGGCTCTAGTTCTATGGGTGGGTGAAAATCTACAGATAAGCGGAAGCTCTTACCCGTGATAGTGAACGTCTGAGACATGATTGATGAAAACTTTATCAACAATCTATTTATATACTAATAAAATGCTATGTTAGTCGACCACAACCGAAGAGTTAGAGAGGAATTCCAAACATAACTGGCTACAATTACAGGTGTTATATTACATGAAATATCGTGTAGACGGCGAACTTCATCGAATGAATTGATACCCTGAATCTCCTCTTATCAACCGTTCTTCTAATTTTGCACCTGGTACTGATTACCAGGAATATGTTCAAACGGGAGCTTGTTTATAAGCGTATTGAGAACAACTTCTCCCATGCACGAATCCATACAGACTGATGAGAATTCAAGATTGCACCGTTATTTAACGAGGGGAAGGAGAAAGACCAAAGATCTCAAAATAATTTTTTATTAATTTTCTCAATACGAAAAAAAATGTTAGTATAATCTTAAAAATATTTTTAAAATATCACAATCTTGGCTCTTGATTCATCGTCTTAGTCGTATTGCATATTCCTACCCCTTCCATCTATATTGAAGTACTTTTATGTATGTTCGATGCTGGTAAAAGTTCTTTCTTCTCTGCAAAACTTGTTCTCTACTCATATTATCAATGTGGAAATCTAGTGTAGAATTAATTTTTTGGGTATATTCACAGGATTTGGAGTTATACGCTTCACAGAGGCCTGCTTTGTTGTTGTTGTGGATGATGAGGGTCTCTTCTTAGAAGGTTCCATAGATGTCATCCGTCATTCTAACGCCTCCACTTTACTAGTGATGTTATTTAGACGCATGTTCACACTGTTAAATGTGTTATTGATCTCTTCCAATTCATTTCTGTTTTCCCTCACACTATCACTGATTGTTTATACTCTGATTTTATATAGATTTCCTCCCATTCCATTATATTCATCCTGAATGTCCATCAGATGTTTATCAATGTTGAGAATAACCTTCTCATTCGTTAATTTATGTTCATCCAGATCCTTGTTGATATCTTTGATCAAATTATCAACCCTAACATTGAAGGTATCTTTAAGACTGGTTTCCGTTTTCAGATTCAGTTTGTGTGTTAATTCATCAACATATACTTTATTTGCAACATCTCCATCATCATTCGGTGATTTTACGTTGCACAATCTACGATTTTCCATATCATAACTTCCATCGCTCGTTAGGAATAATCCTTGTCCGTGAACTTGTTTGAAATTATTATTAAATATATTTGTATCATATATCCACATGGAAGAGGAGGCTCTGTCAAACTTATCCATTGAAACCATCTTTATAACTGTGATGAATTTGTCTTACACCTGGTTTTTATTCAATTACCCCTGCCTCTATCAATTCTTCTATTATAGAGATTATCTCGTTATTGTTACCGGCATGCGAGGATTCAACAAGAAGTCTCAGCCTATCCACAATTTCGTTAACGTCATCCCATTAAACATGTTCGATAGGTTTCTCGTTATATTCAAGCATATCATTTTTCATATATGCACTTCCAGTGTATGTTTTGGCTCTGGGTCTTTTCATGGAATTAATCAAAGGTTTCAGTACATGTTTGTATTTTACTGTGTATCTTATTCGATCAGCTGGATCGTTATTACGTCTATGGGCACTAGTCATTTCAATCATTTGACTGTAATTTTTCCCATCTTCCGCAGTGTTAGTATCAGGTAGAAAATCTCTGTAAAATATCAAATTATACAGTCCTGTGGTACCCTTGAACGGAGTACCCTTGATAATTATAATACTCTCACTATCAATTTCTATAGGTTGATTACCCATGAACCATTTGTCTAAAGTTGAATTATATTGCAAACCCATTTTATCATCGTATCTCTTGACATCATCATACAATAGGAATCCTTCCAAGTAATAACGTGCTAATGTGGGGTATTGTTGCAGAAACTCCTCTGTAGCCGCTGCATTATCTTTCTTATGTTTTCTGAATTCTTTACGAATCTGATCGATAGTAGGTTCGGGTGTAAACACATCTTCCTTAGTATCTTATATACGAATTCTTCAACTTCAGTTACAATATTTGGGATTGGTATGTTCTCCATTTGTGTTGCTGTAGAAACAATACTTTTAGGTTTAACCAACGAATTTTGTTTGACTATTTCAGCATTTCTCGCAATTTCCTCTAGGGGTTTAGATACATTACTGAACATATTATCTAGAATCTCATCATTTTCAGCTTTACCCAATTTCACAGCCATATATTTTTTCCTCACAACGTTTGCTAACACCCAAATTTTTTTCTTCAATTGTTGTTTTTCTTTTAGCATGTTACTCACACCCACGTCCATGCTGAGCGGGTTGTCTATTTCAAATGAAGGTATATATACATGTTAGATGTATATATAACTATCAAACCCTTTGCGATAACGTACTTTGTTCATATCACAGTCTTTGTTTATCATAAGGAATCCATATTTATCTTTCCAACATACGCTACATATCTCTTTGAATTTCTCGAGTGACATGTCAGTACTTACATGATCGATGAATATATGTTTTAAATTGAGTTCATCCTGTTTGAAAATAATCAAGCAATTGGCATTGTCGCGCAATCCATGTTTTGGACATTTAGCAAAAGACTGACAAAGATAGAAACTATCAATTGAGTTGTGTCTCCCTCTTGAAAAATAAGCACGAATTTTCTCCTGTTTCTCAAACATCACGTCATCGAATATTATTATCGAATTAGGCTTCGCTTCTGTGGGGTCTATGACCTCATCCTTTTCGGTACAAGGAAAATATCCAAGCCCCTCAATTTTCTTCAATGTCTCCTTTAGTAACTTGTATTTTGGTTGGTGTAAAGACTTTGAATATATGTACACGTTTTCAAATTTCAGGCCGTTAGCATCCAACAATAGAGATAACATCACATTTGTTTTCCCACAATTACTTGGACCACAGATTATTGTTCGTAGAGTATTAGGCAGCAAAGAGCTGTGACGTTGTGGTTGTTCAACATTCTCATTGCTTGACCCTAATTTCATAATACTAAACGAGTCTTTTTGCTTAACTATCTTCATCATGCCTGAAGGCGAATCGAAATCATACTGAAACTTATGTTAATAAGCATTTGTTTATATACTAGTTGATGATGTTATATTGTGTATGTCTGATCACGCGGTTAGGTACTTCTACGCTTCTGTCAAAATCAGGTATCAAATACGTGTTAAATAGGTATGAATGTTGAAACACGTGTCTGGATATTGAAACACGTGTCTGAGTACTGAAGCACTTGTCTGAATCACGTGTCTGAATGCTGAAACACGTGTCTGAATGTTGAAACACGTGTCTGAATGCTGAAACACGTGTCTGCATGCTGAAACACGTGTCTGTATGTTGAAACACGTGTCTGAAACACGTTTCTGAATGCTGAAACACGTGTCTGAATGTTGAAACACGTGTCTGAATGCTGGTACACGTGTCTGAATGTTGAAACACGAGTCTGAATACTGAAGCACGTGTCTGAAACACGTGTCTGAATGCTGAAACACGTTTCTGAATGTTGAAACACGTGTCTCAAACACGTCTCCGAATGCTGAAACACGTGTCTAAATGTTGAAACACGTGTCTGAATGCTGAAACACGTGTCTGAATGCTGAAACACGTGTCTGAATGCTGAAACATGTGTCTGAATGCTGAAACACGTGTCTGAATGCTGAAACACTTGTCTGAATGTTGAAACACGTGTCTGAATACTGAAGCACGTGTCTGAAACACGTGTCTGAATGCTGTAACACGTGTCTGAATGTTGGAACACGTGTCTGAATGCTGAAACACGTGTCTGAATGTTGAAAAACGTGTCTGAATGCTGAAACGCATGTCTGAATGCTGAAACACGTGTCCGAATGCTGATACACGTGTCTGAATGCTGAAACACGTGCCTGAAACACGTGTCTGAATGCTGAAACACGTGTCTGAAACACGTGTCTGAATGCTGAAACACGTGTCTGAATGTTGAAACACGTGTCTGAATGTTGAAACACGTGTCTGAAACACGTGTCTGAATGCTGAATCACATCTCTGAATGTTGAATCACGTGTTGAATCATGCGATAAAACATGTGCATGAATGAATTACAATCATTATGATTATTCACATGATGATTTATTCCTCATCAGCTCATCATAGTTTAGTTATATTATTAGTGATTGATTGATGTTTCATTTATATTTAGATATAGTTGCAATATTATTATTATCGATATACACTTTTCGTTCTATTTATTAGAATATATTTTATATTCCCCGATTAATATTTGAGCATAAGCATATTTAACATTTAGCTATAAGAATAATAATTATTGTAAGCATAATCAGTGATTGATTGTTGTTTCATTTACATTTAGAAGTTAAAATATATTCATTTCTCATTATTAGAATCTAATAGGAATTCATTTTTCCCTCGATTAGTTTGAATATAAGCACATTCAACACTTAGTTATTGGAATAATATTCATTGTAACTGTTGTGTTGAAGAATGATAAATTTTCGATAATGAAATGATTATGTAAACCCGTGAAAAAAATGTGTTTATCATTATACTGTTTGTCTACATGTTTTTAACTAGTATATATATATATATATATATATATATATATATATATATATATATATATATGCTGTATTGGGTTGCCGGGATATACTCCGCGTTGTCGTAGATTGGTTTCGATAGAAACCGTTGATATGACGACGTTTCGGCACAATCTCATGTGCCATCTTCAGGTCTTCTCTTCAGGGCTGCTGCTCTGCTTCGAGTTAACTTGAAACTGATCTCCGTTGATCCTGTTGGTGTTTTTTGTATCTGTTGTATCAACGGAGATCAGTTTCAAGTTAACTCGAAGCAGAGCAGCAGCCCTGAAGAGAAGACCTGAAGATGGCACATGAGATTGTGCCGAAACGTCGTCATATCAACGGTTTCTATCGAAACCAATCTACGACAACGCAGAGTATATCCCGGCAACCCAATACAGCATACAACGCCCGCGGAAACCTGAAGCAGAACATATATATATATATATATATATATATATATATATATATATATATATATATATATATATATATATATATATATATATATATATAAACAAGTTTAAAGTTTCTTTGCCTAATTGGCCACTATCGTGTATGTAACTTAAGAGATATAGAATTAAATTTTCTGAATTATGAAGATAACTTAGATAATTTAACATAGGATTATAAAGATGAATAAACGTAAAAGATTGAACCATAGGCGGGATTCGAACCCACATTTCTGGATTTCTAGTCCAGGGTGTTTACCAATTACACCACTTCGGTCCTGTTAGATTTTTATATTTTTGTAAATATAAACCTCTGAAAGGATAGTAGATCATTGATGAACACAATGCGATTCGATGCCCTACCATAGATCAACTATTCACGCACATTCATCTGAAGTTCAGTCGTTTTTTGAAGTAAGGATTGTAGGTTAGTACTGCTATGGTTGGCAGTTACTTGACAGTTCTTATTCAAATGACAGCATCCCGGTTCTTATATATTTCAATAGAACTGACTGAGAATTGTTCTGGTTAATTATAAACAAGTTTAAAGTTTCTTTGCCTAATTGGCCACTATCGTGTATGTAACTTAAGAGATATAGAATTAAATTTTCTGAATTATGAAGATAACTTAGATAATTTAACATAGGATTATAAAGATGAATAAACGTAAAAGATTGAACCATAGGCGGGATTCGAACCCACATTTCTGGATTTCTAGTCCAGGGTGTTTACCAATTACACCACTTCGGTCCTGTTAGATTTTTATATTTTTGTAAATATAAACCTCTGAAAGGATAGTAGATCATTGATGAACACAATGCGATTCGATGCCCTACCATAGATCAACTATTCACGCACATTCATCTGAAGTTCAGTCGTTTTTTGAAGTAAGGATTGTAGGTTAGTACTGCTATGGTTGGCAGTTACTTGACAGTTCTTATTCAAATGACAGCATCCCGGTTCTTATATATTTCAATAGAACTGACTGAGAATTGTTCTGGTTAATTATAAACAAGTTTAAAGTTTCTTTGCCTAATTGGCCACTATCGTGTATGTAACTTAAGAGATATAGAATTAAATTTTCTGAATTATGAAGATAACTTAGATAATTTAACATAGGATTATAAAGATGAATAAACGTAAAAGATTGAACCATAGGCGGGATTCGAACCCACATTTCTGGATTTCTAGTCCAGGGTGTTTACCAATTACATCACTTCGGTCCTGTTAGATTTTTATATTTTTGTAAATATAAACCTCTGAAAGGATAGTAGATCATTGATGAACACAATGCGATTCGATGCCCTACCATAGATCAACTATTCACGCACATTCATCTGAAGTTCAGTCGTTTTTTGAAGTAAGGATTGTAGGTTAGTACTGCTATGGTTGGCAGTTACTTGACAGTTCTTATTCAAATGACAGCATCCCGGTTCTTATATATTTCAATAGAACTGACTGAGAATTGTTCTGGTTAATTATAAACAAGTTTAAAGTTTCTTTGCCTAATTGGCCACTATCGTGTATGTAACTTAAGAGATATAGAATTAAATTTTCTGAATTATGAAGATAACTTAGATAATTTAACATAGGATTATAAAGATGAATAAACGTAAAAGATTGAACCATAGGCGGGATTCGAACCCACATTTCTGGATTTCTAGTCCAGGGTGTTTACCAATTACACCACTTCGGTCCTGTCAGTTCTATTGAAATATATAAGAACCGGGATGCTGTCATTTGAATAAGAACTGTCAAGTAACTGCCAACCATAGCAGTACTAACCTACAATCCTTACTTCAAAAAACGACTGAACTTCAGATGAATGTGCGTGAATAGTTGATCTATGGTAGGGCATCGAATCGCATTGTGTTCATCAATGATCTACTATCCTTTCAGAGGTTTATATTTACAAAAATATAAAAATCTAACAGGACCGAAGTGGTGTAATTGGTAAACACCCTGGACTAGAAATCCAGAAATGTGGGTTCGAATCCCGCCTATGGTTCAATCTTTTACGTTTATTCATCTTTATAATCCTATGTTAAATTATCTAAGTTATCTTCATAATTCAGAAAATTTAATTCTATATCTCTTAAGTTACATACACGATAGTGGCCAATTAGGCAAAGAAACTTTAAACTTGTTTATAATTAACCAGAACAATTCTCAGTCAGTTCTATTGAAATATATAAGAACCGGGATGCTGTCATTTGAATAAGAACTGTCAAGTAACTGCCAACCATAGCAGTACTAACCTACAATCCTTACTTCAAAAAACGACTGAACTTCAGATGAATGTGCGTGAATAGTTGATCTATGGTAGGGCATCGAATCGCATTGTGTTCATCAATGATCTACTATCCTTTCAGAGGTTTATATTTACAAAAATATAAAAATCTAACAGGACCGAAGTGGTGTAATTGGTAAACACCCTGGACTAGAAATCCAGAAATGTGGGTTCGAATCCCGCCTATGGTTCAATCTTTTACGTTTATTCATCTTTATAATCCTATGTTAAATTATCTAAGTTATCTTCATAATTCAGAAAATTTAATTCTATATCTCTTAAGTTACATACACGATAGTGGCCAATTAGGCAAAGAAACTTTAAACTTGTTTATAATTAACCAGAACAATTCTCAGTCAGTTCTATTGAAATATATAAGAACCGGGATGCTGTCATTTGAATAAGAACTGTCAAGTAACTGCCAACCATAGCAGTACTAACCTACAATCCTTACTTCAAAAAACGACTGAACTTCAGATGAATGTGCGTGAATAGTTGATCTATGGTAGGGCATCGAATCGCATTGTGTTCATCAATGATCTACTATCCTTTCAGAGGTTTATATTTACAAAAATATAAAAATCTAACAGGACCGAAGTGGTGTAATTGGTAAACACCCTGGACTAGAAATCCAGAAATGTGGGTTCGAATCCCGCCTATGGTTCAATCTTTTACGTTTATTCATCTTTATAATCCTATGTTAAATTATCTAAGTTATCTTCATAATTCAGAAAATTTAATTCTATATCTCTTAAGTTACATACACGATAGTGGCCAATTAGGCAAAGAAACTTTAAACTTGTTTATAATTAACCAGAACAATTCTCAGTCAGTTCTATTGAAATATATAAGAACCGGGATGCTGTCATTTGAATAAGAACTGTCAAGTAACTGCCAACCATAGCAGTACTAACCTACAATCCTTACTTCAAAAAACGACTGAACTTCAGATGAATGTGCGTGAATAGTTGATCTATGGTAGGGCATCGAATCGCATTGTGTTCATCAATGATCTACTATCCTTTCAGAGGTTTATATTTACAAAAATATAAAAATCTAACAGGACCGAAGTGGTGTAATTGGTAAACACCCTGGACTAGAAATCCAGAAATGTGGGTTCGAATCCCGCCTATGGTTCAATCTTTTACGTTTATTCATCTTTATAATCCTATGTTAAATTATCTAAGTTATCTTCATAATTCAGAAAATTTAATTCTATATCTCTTATATATATATATATATATATATATATATATATATATATATATATATATATATATATATATATTTGTATGTTTTCTTGGTATATTGGTTCGTATATATACTGATAATGAAATAAAAATTCTGTTTTGACGTTTCGACAATGTTTATTGCCTTTATCAAAATTGTTAATTGAATTAGTGTTTCCATGTAATTTAGAAAAGAATAGATGATTTCGATTAATGAAATGCGTCTGCAGCCGACTTGTGTTCTAAGATCCAATTAAAACTGCAGAGAACATTGGATCGGTTGTGTGTGAAAGAGTAATGTATGGCTAATTACAATTTGAAATAAATTGAATTTGATTAAATACAAGACATTTTAAGAATGTACAATTATAAATATCTATGAATTATTGTATGAATTAGTTATTCTACGATAAGCATTTCAGATCTATCACAATCAACTATTCAAGTTTAAGATAATTCTATGGAATTAAACCTCAAAATTGTTACTCCATAGTGTCATAGTTAAATAATACTTCATCTTTTTTAGGTTGAATTTTAAATAGACAAATGGAAAGTGGCACTTCAAATTAATAAAATTTTGTTAAGTTTGAATTAGATTATTGTAAAGTTTCGAAAGATTGGAATCTATTTTGTCATTTACACAATGGTTCTTTTTAATTTGAATATATTCTAACATCAAACGTTTGTTGTCGTTTGTTTCAATATTTAAAATTTTTGTATTGTTGTAGTCGAAAGTATGGTTAGTGTCTTTCACATGTTTATTGAGCGCAGTTGATGAATTTTTGGTATATTTGTGGCCATTTAATCTTTTTTCGAGGTATTGTGAAGATTGGCCAATATATACCTTTTCGCAATCTTTGCAAGGGATGGAATAAACAGTATGGGTTATTCTTTTGAAAGGTACGCTGCTTTTTAATTTTGTAAAGAGACTTTTCTGATTTAAATAACTCTTATGACATATATGTAGGTCATAAGGTTTCACTATATTACAAATTTTTTTCTGAAAGTCCATTAATATATGGTAGTGATATGTAATGCCTATCATTCGTTTTCTCATTATTGGTATTGATTTCACCAAATGAGTTATAAAATTTATGAATTTTGTCTTTAGTTATCGAATTTACTAAATCAATGGGATAACCATTTCTTATTAAAGTTTCTTTTGTTTTTGTAATAGATATAGTTCTCAGTTCAGGAGAACTTAGTCGAATAGCTCTATCTATTAGATTTATAATAACATTTTTCTTATATTTTTTGGTATATTAGAATTGAAATTAGTATACCTTCCTGACCAAGTAGGTTTGGTATACCATTTTGTTAGAATTTTGTTATCATTTGATTTTCTTACTAAAGTTAAATCTAAAAAATTTATTTCATCATGATTTTCTAATTCAATCGTGAATTGTAACTTATGGTGAAAGGAATTGAAAGAATTCAAAAATTCATTACATTTGTTTTCAGGGATTGCAGCAATACAATCATCAACATATCTTCTGAAGAAGGCTATATTATAATTTAGTTGAGATACTACTTTTTCTTCAAGGAATTCCATTACTAATTGGGCTATGATACTTGATATTGGAGAGCCCATTGCACAACCATCTAATTGTTTATAACAATCATCTTTATATCGTAAGAAATTAGCGGTGAATGTATATAGTTTCACTTCATCCCATTTATTTTGAATTATTTGTTTAGCTAATTCTAAAGGGATATTACTATATAAAGATGTGACATCTAGTGATACTAAGATATAGTTTTGATTGAATGCTGCATACTACAGGTCGCATCGGTATATTAGGTTTATGAATTTCGGGTGAACCATATATTTTTGGAGGATGAGCATTATGTATCGTTAATTGTCTATGAATGAATTTTGAAATATATTTCTTTTCAAACCATTTTTTTACTAAGTTATTATTTTTAGTTTGGTAAATATTAGTTGGGTTGTTATTTATTTTCTTATATACTTCTGGATCATTCAACATTGTAGACATTTTATCCTCATATTCATTTGTGTCCATGATGACAGTTTTATTACCTTTATCTGCTTTTTTTTAAGATAGTGATTTGTGGGTTAGATTTGATGAATTGTTTGGTTTCTTTGAAATTTTTGATTGATTTGTTATTTTTATTATTAAATTTATTATTTTTAACTGTTTGTTTGAAATTAGTTATTGTGTTTATACATTTTGATCTTATTTCATTTGCTATTTGAGTAGGTTTTTTAGCAATTTCAGTTTCAAGTGAAGAAATTATATATATATATATATATATATATATATATATATATTTGTATGTTTTCTTGGTATATTGGTTCGTATATATACGAACCAATATACCAAGAAAACATACAAATATTACAAATGGTTCAAGAATATCAACAAAAGAATATATATATATATATATATATATATATATATATATATATATATATATATATATATATATATATATATACATATATGAACGCTTTAACGTATGGAGTTTGTAAAAGTTGTGCTCGTGAAGGAAGATAATATAGATTGCTAATGGAGATATTTATATTATTATTATTATTGGTATTTTATTCCTCATCGAACCATCATAGTTCGTAAACGATGATGACGTCACAGGCTGTTGAAGCATGTGCTAAAGAAGTGTCTGAATGTTGATAAAGATCGCTTATGAAAATATTACGGCTCTACTCAATACTCCTAACTTTTATGAAGCATGTGCTTGAATGTCATATAGATTAGCGCTTATGAAATTATTCATATGATTGTTATTATTATCCACATCTATTCCTCATCCACTCATCATAGTTCTACCTCTTTAGTGGTTGAGGAAATGAGCTCGTTCTCCATAAAACTCCTCCGCATATATGTTTCCCTGGAACGCTTGATTGAATTTTATGAAAGCTGTCTGTCCGTCTGTCTGTCTGTTCCTATGAAAAATGTGTGTCGATGAAAACGTTTCATTAGCATATTTTGCATACCGGAAGAAAAAATATATTAGCACATCCATATGTTAAAGATGATTAAAATTGTATTTTGTAATATAGCAATCGAGCTGTACAGACAGTTCGAGTAATCATCGTGACGCGTGGCACCGCTTCGTCTAGATTCTGTATAGGTACTGGGCTCCAACCCTCCCTCTTGTACGCACCTATATATTATATACCTCGAATTACCGAATTCACAGCAAATCTTATTACATAACGTTTACAGAGCTTATAGGGTACTACGTTAATAATTATTAACAATATTTCCACCACCAGCAGCTAGATTTCGGGTCATATTATGCGATTTACAATCAATATGATTTGAATATATACATACAACATGTTTGATTTGAAATAAAGTATTCTCATTGCGTTTGAAGGTGATCGGTGTAACTTCCTTATCACTCGAGCTAGCTATCGCTCTACCGCAAAATATGATAGCGGATATTGTTCAACCTGCTAATAACTTAGCATAAACTTATTTGATTTGTATCGGATAATTTATGAAACATACATGAATGAATTATTACGAAAAATATAATATTATAGCGAATTATGTTTACTTCGGTACTAATTTTGGAAAAAACATTTTATATATTCGTATTACTTTCGGATAACTTATGAAACTACTCTAACGTTGAAGGATCGCGCATCATTACGATAATTCCAAGTTGAATACATTGCTCTTGGAGATGATTTAGCACAACCTTATCACTCAAGTAAGCTCCACCCCCAATGATGCATACTCATAATATTATAACGAATATTGTACTCGCTATTATGAGAAGCAGCATTTTTCTTTGTAACTACCACATGTTAGATGTTATGACCCCTTATTGAAGACTTGTGGGGCAGCCGATGTACCGCGATCGATATCATTATAACTCTGACAAACCCCTTGACTAACGTCATATACAAACAACCCCACATTTCATTGAAGACTCGCGCGGGGTAGATACCTCGCTGAAGCTCTGCGTGATGGACATCATTATAACCACACACTCTGTATAACCTCACATTCCATCTACACACCCGCCTCGTTGTAGACCGCACCTCGTTGACAGCTTCATTTAAATCCACGCGACTAACATCATGCATAAACAATCTGTATAACCCCACATTCCATATCTTATTTGAAGTCCCCCAACTCCATTTTGTATACTGAAAATGATATCAGCATACCCATATGTTCAAGATGATTGAAATCGCATTTTGTAATATAGCAATCGAGTTGAAATAAGGTACAGACAGCTTGAATAAACGTCATGAAAGTTTCGGTATAAACATCGCGTTTAAGAAATGCGTATGCAGAAGATATCATTTCCATATTGTATAACATTCCATCTATGCACCCCATTCCAATGAAGGAGCAGCAGCAGCCCTCCAATGATACCTCGATGAAGACTTGCGTGACAGCCTCTTTCAAAAATCACGTGACTGACGACATGCACAAACAACTCTATTATAGCTCTTTCAAAACCCTGCGACTGACGCTATGAAGAAGCAGCCTCACATTCCATACCTCGCTGTAGGCCTCCCGCGACATACACTTCATCCCCACATGTTCAGGCACCCGCACGACTGAGGTCATGTACAAACAGCTACCTGTACATGCACCACATAGACCGCAATATACTCGCACTTATTGCTCGGGGGACCGGATACCCGGGGGTTAAATCTACAACATTAAAATCACTTGTTCTCAAGTCCTCCATAGCTGAGCGGTTAAGGGGCCGGCTTTGGAATTTATTTCTCGGGTTCGATTCCCGTGTGTGTGTGTAGGAAAATATTTCATTTTCAGTAGAGGTGCTTATATACTACATTAAATTGGTCAAGACCCCCGCGGTTAAGCCGTCTAACTCTGGAGTTTATTTCCCGGGTTCGAATCTCGGTGTGTGTAGAATGTGAGTACACAGATGACTAAATCACAGACTTCAGATTTACCGGATCATAGTTAGGGAAGAACCATACACAGATGATTAGTTCACAGACTTCAGATTGTTCAGACCATAGTTAGGGTAGAACCATACACAGATGATTAGTTCACAGACTTCAGATTGTTCAGACCATAGTTGGGGTAGAACCATACACAGATGGCTAGTTCACAGACTTTAGATTGTCCTGGCCATAGTTAGGGAAGAACCATAGACAGATGACTAGTTCACAGACTTCGAGAACCATAGACAGATGACTAGATCAAAGACTTCCAGGACCATAGACTACCTACCTCACGCATGATTGTGGATGACCTTGAAGGGGACCGTTTCCGGTAAAATGAACGTTAGATTTCCTTATGGGGATTTACATGTAAAAAAGGTCGATTTTGGTGCCGAACTCTCATAGCACATCTACTTATGTTGCTGCGGCTTTTTCGGGTCCGAAGTGGGGCTTTCCAGATCAGCATATATCACAAATGGAGCTTTCACTCTATTCTTAAAATTTTTGGATCTCAGGATATTCATCTCAACTTCAGGCATCTTAACCTTACAGCTATTCAGCTTCTCACTGTCTTCAGTATGTTTACCTAACTTTTCCTGAGTGTGGAAGTAATGGAGGCATCGTTCGCAAAAATATTTATGTCCGTTATGTTTACTCAGCTGCGAAGAAACCAGGCGTGATAGGTCTTTGATCCATACGTAATGAAATCGAATTGGGGTCGCATCATCGCTATCTTCTTCTTCTCCTTCCTTCCCAAAGTAACGATCTTGAATAAGCAGCACATGTCTATCCCTCTTCTTCTTCGTGAGGTAGGTAGGTAATGTAACGAATGACTTTCAACTTTTATTTAAGATGTATACGTTGATGGAGACTTCATTCTGCTTCTCAAAGTTAGGGATCTGGCGCATTGTCACCGGAAATTGAATTCCTTCCAATTTTAAGACTTCCGTGTAGTGAGGGTAAGAATCAGCTCTATCTGAATTAGCATGGATCGGATATAGAGCTGAAGTCACTGCCCATGCGAAGCATGCATCATCATCATTTGTTACATTAATGCGTTTTACGTTTGATCTGGACCGGTAAATCGATATAAGATGACCCTAGTTGAGGGGTGAACTTGTTGATATTCACCCCAAATTGATAATCTTCGTCAACGCCCAACCACTATCTCTCTCTCTTGGAACTCTTCCAATTGGGCCAATATCGGCTTCACTATCTTATCGTCGAACCAACTATCTAAGCGGTGTCCCGAAAGATTGGTGAATTGGAGGTTGTAGAGTACTTGTTATCTGCTCCGCTTTGACGAGTTGGAATTCTCCACAGAATACGGCATTAACTTTAACTGCCTCGTCATTCTTGAAGGCATTCCTAATTCTACTCTTGAACAGAGCTTTACAGTCCCCTAGAAACGCTTTAGGATCCTTATGTTTCTAGTTTGAAAGGATCCCAGTACGGATGCGACTGTTGAATGCAGACATGGAATCAATCCAATGAACTCGATCCCGCGCTGTTTCTTTTCTCGAATCCACACCAGAACCCCTCTTCTGCTCAGATTTTATCTGGATTCGTAACGTCTTCAGAGCTCCCAATGCTGATAGCAGCTCCTGCTTCTCGCCAATATTTTTAGCCGTTTTGAGGGCATTATTTATCCTCCTTATTCCTAAGGTGCATTCCCGCAATCCCTCGGCAGCCACTATTCCATCATGGTGGGCTGTTAGAAGTCCGAGTAGAGCCGCGATATGCTTCACCAAATCAGTAAAAATGAACATCTTGATCTGCGGTAGAATTGAAAATTAGTAAATGTTATCGTTTAAAAAAAATTGGATGGAGATCTTCTCCAACTGATTACTTCCGCCTGAGAATTATTGAGGGGTTAATAAAAACTCGATCGATATATACCTAGGGAAATTATTCGGAATCCGGTTTTCTATTGAGATTATAGGTGACATATATGGAAACAGCAGGATGATATTAATGTATCCAAAAAATTTTTTTTGCTTCCGAAATCGCTCCTTTATTTAAACTCTCGAAAGATATGTACCGGTGGATTATGAGGTTGTATGTTGCTATATAATTACCTATATGCAGCAGGATGATATTAATGTATCTAATTTTTTTGCTTTCGAAATCGCTCCTTTATATAAACTTTCGAACGATATGTACCGGTGGTATATAAGGTTGTATGTTGCTATATAATAACCTATATGCAGCAGGATGGTATTAATGTATCAAATTTTTTTGCTTTCGAAATCGCTCCTTTATATAAACTCTCGAACAATATGTACCGGTGGATTATAAGGTTGTATGTTGCTGTATAATTACCTGTATGCAGCAGGATGATATTAATGTATCTAATTTTTTGCTCATGAAATCACTCCTTTATATAAACTCTCGAACGATATGTACCGGTGGATTATAAGGTTTTATGTTGCTGTATAATCACCAGTATGACTTAAACTGAGATTATGAGTATATTACACGCTGGTATATTACTCCATTGACGACCGAATATTGAACTTTTTCAAAATTTGTTTATATCGGCCCATACGCAAAATTTTTACAAATGTAAACTGTGTAGTCACTAATTCTACACCTACAGATATATGTGATATCAAACAGTTGCACCTTGGCTATGGTTGCAACAAAATTTACAGTTTTTCCTGTTTATATCCGGGATATCAGATTTTTCCCTACGTAAATCATAAAATTCATACTCTACTTATTAAGACCTTTCATTTGATACCCATGACGCTACTTTGAAAAATAAAAATGTCAAACCCTTATCGTGGAAGATCGGTTAAACTGATCGATATATAAATAGAATATTATTACCCAGAACGTCATGAAGATTTCGAATATTCAATAAAACCACCACTTCCAGTCTAACTTCCGGTGTGAGACTGTGCTACCTATATAATCTACTTCCGCCGGATGCACATGAATGTCTGATTTTTTCGATGGAAAAAGATAAAATTCATATTCTACTCATCAAGCTCTTTCATTTGATACCCATGAAGCTATGGTTGCCACAAAATTTCAGGTTTTTCCTGTTTATATCTGCGATATTGGATTTTTCCCCATGTAAATCATAAAATTCATACTCTACTTATTAAGACCTTTCATTTTACCCATAACGCTATACTTTGAAAAATAAAAATTTCAAACCCTTATCGCGGAAGATCGGTCAAACTGATCGATATATAAATAGAATATCCTTATTCAGCACATCACGTAGATTCAGAATATGCAATAAAATCGCCACTTCCAGTCTTACTTCCGGTGTGACAATGTGGCGTCTATATAATCTACTTCCGCCAGATGCACATAAATGTCTGATTTTTTGAAATTAATTAATTTAATATATGTGTAAAGCAACATTTTTGAATGCAAAGTCACAAGGCGGTTCTTTCATAGCCGTCAGACAACAATTCCTTGCTGCTAAAGCGAATAAAAAACACTGTATATACCTAACCTCTGATGATAACAACCTATTTCGTAGGTGGGAATTACAGATACCGAAGTTGATACTATCTCTCCCCAAAAGGAGATACTTGTCGTGTTTCCATTTGGGAAAAGTCGACCACCCTTTAGACCTCGGGATGGGGGGTGAAGCAAAAAGTATGGTTTGAAGCAACATTTTTTGAATGCAAAGTCACAAGGCGGTTCTTTCATAGCCGTCAGGCAACAGTTCCCCTTAATGCTGCTAAAGCAAATGGATAACACTGTATTTACTTAACCTCTGATGGTAACAACCCATTTTGTAGGTGGGAATTACAGATACCGAAGATGATACTATCTCTCCTCAAAAGGAGATACCTGTCATGTTTCCATTTGGGAAAAGTCGACCACCCTTTAGAGCTTAAGATGGAGGGTGAAGCATAAAAGTAAGGAATAAAATATGTTAACTTACATTATTATTGCACTAAAGCACTGGCACTTGATTGAATGTTTTTCACAAAATATATTTAATGCGCTAACACAGAGCACAGGTAATGTATATCCCAGGATTCTGGAATATGTAATTTCAATAAAGATTAATGCATATGAAGAGTTTTATTCCTCCTATCATGTGTAACGATCCTTTTTTCTCTACAACTCGCACGCGTATCATAGGGTTTTATTTTTTTTCCTCCGATTAGTTTGAATATAAGCATATTTATCATTTAGTTATACGATTAGTGATTGATTGATGTTTCATTTACATCTACATATAGTTGCAATATTATTATTATCGATATACACTTTTCGTTTTATTTATTAGAATATATTTTATATTTCATAATTAATATTATTAGCTATAAGAATAATAATTATTGTAAGCATAATTAGTGATTGATTGATGTTTCATTTACATTTAGATGTAGCTGCAATTTTATTATCGATATCTATCCATATGTTGGGCCCCATGTATTGGGGCCCTCTAGTACTAATCTAGCAGAAAAACGTCCTTAGATGATTTAATAGTTATTTTCTGCAAACACAGATAATTCATAATATCGCTATTATGAGAAGCAGTATTTTTGTAACTACCACATGTTAGATGTTATGGCCCCTTATTGAAGACCTGTGGGGCAGACGATGCACCGTAACCGATATCATCATAACTCAAACAAAACCCTGCGACTAACTTCATGTACAAACAACCCCACATTTCATTGAAGACTCGCGCGGGGTAGATACCTCGCTGAAGACTTGCGTGACAGACATCATTATACCTGCACACTCTGTATAACCTCACATGCCATCTACACACCCGCCTCGTTGGAGACCGCACCTCGTTGACAGCTTCATTCAAATCCACGCGACTAACGTCATGCATAAACAATCTGTATAACCTCACATTCCATACCTTATTTGAAGTCCCCCAACTCCATTTTGTATACTGAAAATAATATCCACATATCTATATGTTTAAGATGATATTAATCGCATTTTGTGATATAGCAATCGAGTTGAAATATGGTACAGACAATTTGAATAAACGTCATGAAAGTAATTTCCTTATGAACATCGCGTTTGAGAAATGCTTATGCAGAAGATATCATTTCCATACTGTATAACATTCCATCTATGCAGCAGCAGCCCTCCCATGATACCTCGATGGAGACCTGCGTGACAGCCTCTTTCAAAAATCACGTGACTGTCGACATACACAAACAACGCCATTAAAACTCTTTCAAAAACCCTGTGACTGACGCTATGAAGAAGCAGCCTCACATTCCATACCTCGCTGTAGGCCCCGTGACATACACTTCGCACCCTTCGTGTTCAGACACCCACACGGCTGACGTCATGTACGAACAACTACCTGTATATGCACCACATAGACTGCAATATAATCACACTTATCACTCAGGCCGGATACCCTTATCTACAACATTAAAATCACTTGTTCTCAAGTCCTCCATAGCTGAGCGGTTAAGGGATCGGCTTTGGATTTTATTTCTCGGGTTCCATTCCCGTGTGTAGAACGATATTTCCTTTTAGTAGAAGTGTTTGTATACTACTCCGCGGTTAAGCCGCCTAACTTTGGGGTTTATTTCCCGGGTTCGAATCTCGGTGTGTAGAAAAAATCATTTCAGTAGAATGTGAGTACACAGATGACTAGTTCACAGACTTCAGATTATCCAGACCATAGTTAGGGAAGAACCATACACAGATGATTAGTTCACAGACTTCAGATTGTCCAGACCGTAGTTAGGATAGAACCATGCACAGATGGCTATTTCACAGACTTTAGATTGTCCTGGTCATAGTTAGGGAAGATCCATAGACAGATGACTAGTTCACAGACTTCGAGAACCATAGACAGATGACTAGTTCACAGACTTCCAGAACCATAGACTACCTACCCCCATCGATATGACTGCGCATGCGTGATTGTGGATGACCTTGGAATGGACCGTTTTCGCTATAATGAACCTTAGATTTCCTTATGGAGATTTACATGCAAAAAAGGTCGATTTTGAGGCCGAACTCTCATCGCACATCTACTGATATAAATTATACAAATAATGTGACACAGATCCATTTTCTCATGAACATAAAACTGAATTGTCCATATTAAATAATATTTAAAACATTAATAATTATGTTGAGTTATACTTCGTATTTCTACTGTAAATTATTGAGACCGCAAAGTAGTCATACTCTAATCAAAAACATCTTTTATTTCGACGCTATCAATGAATTGAAATTTCCCTCAATACTGTTCTATTACATAAAAGTAATTTTGGGTAAACCTAAATAAAATAACCAGATATATTCATTTCAAGTTATTACAATTGTAGGGTCGCAGTTTCATACTTTTAAGTCAAACAATTAGTCCAGTAAATGAAGGTTTCTACATACGAATATTTTTATACAGGTTCAAAATGTATGAAACTTGTTGGGCAGGTTCAGGGAATGTCCCAGATGATTTGTGGTTCGTTTGTTGGTAAGCTTTTACCTTCCTGTCCTTTTGAAACAAAAACGTGCTCACCTGAAAAAAAAATCTACAAATGGTAAGAATGGTAAGAAAATTCTTTTTTGTGTTTTTTGGTTCCTAATGCACCTTTTTTATGATTGTCATTTATTCGAAAACTCACCCGTTTCAAGTGAGAGGGCTTCGAAAAAAGAGCCGTCATAACCCAGATCAGTCAGTAATGAAATAATTGCAAACTTTATAATTGGAAGTTGTTTATTCTAGAGAGACTTTCAATTTTTTACAAATTCTTACTCTCGACCAATATTTCCCGTGTTATTCCGAAAAAAACTTTTTTACCAAGGAGTGAAACAGCTGGGTGTATAAGCGCTGACTCAAGATAAAAAAAATTATACTTGATCATTTTCTCAAAAATCACAGACTTCAGATTTACCGGATCATAGTTAGGGAAGAACCATACACAGATGATTAGTTCACAGACTTCAGATTGTTCAGACCATAGTTAGGGTAGAACCATACACAGATGATTAGTTCACAGACTTCAGATTGTTCAGACCATAGTTGGGGTAGAACCATACACAGATGGCTAGTTCACAGACTTTAGATTGTCCTGGCCATAGTTAGGGAAGAACCATAGACAGATGACTAGTTCACAGACTTCGAGAACCATAGACAGATGACTAGATCAAAGACTTCCAGGACCATAGACTACCTACCTCACGCATGATTGTGGATGACCTTGAAGGGGACCGTTTCCGGTAAAATGAACGTTAGATTTCCTTATGGGGATTTACATGTAAAAAAGGTCGATTTTGGTGCCGAACTCTCATAGCACATCTACTTATGTTGCTGCGGCTTTTTCGGGTCCGAAGTGGGGCTTTCCAGATCAGCATATATCACAAATGGAGCTTTCACTCTATTCTTAAAATTTTTGGATCTCAGGATATTCATCTCAACTTCAGGCATCTTAACCTTACAGCTATTCAGCTTCTCACTGTCTTCAGTATGTTTACCTAACTTTTCCTGAGTGTGGAAGTAATGGAGGCATCGTTCGCAAAAATATTTATGTCCGTTATGTTTACTCAGCTGCGAAGAAACCAGGCGTGATAGGTCTTTGATCCATACGTAATGAAATCGAATTGGGGTCGCATCATCGCTATCTTCTTCTTCTCCTTCCTTCCCAAAGTAACGATCTTGAATAAGCAGCACATGTCTATCCCTCTTCTTCTTCGTGAGGTAGGTAGGTAATGTAACGAATGACTTTCAACTTTTATTTAAGATGTATACGTTGATGGAGACTTCATTCTGCTTCTCAAAGTTAGGGATCTGGCGCATTGTCACCGGAAATTGAATTCCTTCCAATTTTAAGACTTCCGTGTAGTGAGGGTAAGAATCAGCTCTATCTGAATTAGCATGGATCGGATATAGAGCTGAAGTCACTGCCCATGCGAAGCATGCATCATCATCATTTGTTACATTAATGCGTTTTACGTTTGATCTGGACCGGTAAATCGATATAAGATGACCCTAGTTGAGGGGTGAACTTGTTGATATTCACCCCAAATTGATAATCTTCGTCAACGCCCAACCACTATCTCTCTCTCTTGGAACTCTTCCAATTGGGCCAATATCGGCTTCACTATCTTATCGTCGAACCAACTATCTAAGCGGTGTCCCGAAAGATTGGTGAATTGGAGGTTGTAGAGTACTTGTTATCTGCTCCGCTTTGACGAGTTGGAATTCTCCACAGAATACGGCATTAACTTTAACTGCCTCGTCATTCTTGAAGGCATTCCTAATTCTACTCTTGAACAGAGCTTTACAGTCCCCTAGAAACGCTTTAGGATCCTTATGTTTCTAGTTTGAAAGGATCCCAGTACGGATGCGACTGTTGAATGCAGACATGGAATCAATCCAATGAACTCGATCCCGCGCTGTTTCTTTTCTCGAATCCACACCAGAACCCCTCTTCTGCTCAGATTTTATCTGGATTCGTAACGTCTTCAGAGCTCCCAATGCTGATAGCAGCTCCTGCTTCTCGCCAATATTTTTAGCCGTTTTGAGGGCATTATTTATCCTCCTTATTCCTAAGGTGCATTCCCGCAATCCCTCGGCAGCCACTATTCCATCATGGTGGGCTGTTAGAAGTCCGAGTAGAGCCGCGATATGCTTCACCAAATCAGTAAAAATGAACATCTTGATCTGCGGTAGAATTGAAAATTAGTAAATGTTATCGTTTAAAAAAAATTGGATGGAGATCTTCTCCAACTGATTACTTCCGCCTGAGAATTATTGAGGGGTTAATAAAAACTCGATCGATATATACCTAGGGAAATTATTCGGAATCCGGTTTTCTATTGAGATTATAGGTGACATATATGGAAACAGCAGGATGATATTAATGTATCCAAAAAATTTTTTTTGCTTCCGAAATCGCTCCTTTATTTAAACTCTCGAAAGATATGTACCGGTGGATTATGAGGTTGTATGTTGCTATATAATTACCTATATGCAGCAGGATGATATTAATGTATCTAATTTTTTTGCTTTCGAAATCGCTCCTTTATATAAACTTTCGAACGATATGTACCGGTGGTATATAAGGTTGTATGTTGCTATATAATAACCTATATGCAGCAGGATGGTATTAATGTATCAAATTTTTTTGCTTTCGAAATCGCTCCTTTATATAAACTCTCGAACAATATGTACCGGTGGATTATAAGGTTGTATGTTGCTGTATAATTACCTGTATGCAGCAGGATGATATTAATGTATCTAATTTTTTGCTCATGAAATCACTCCTTTATATAAACTCTCGAACGATATGTACCGGTGGATTATAAGGTTTTATGTTGCTGTATAATCACCAGTATGACTTAAACTGAGATTATGAGTATATTACACGCTGGTATATTACTCCATTGACGACCGAATATTGAACTTTTTCAAAATTTGTTTATATCGGCCCATACGCAAAATTTTTACAAATGTAAACTGTGTAGTCACTAATTCTACACCTACAGATATATGTGATATCAAACAGTTGCACCTTGGCTATGGTTGCAACAAAATTTACAGTTTTTCCTGTTTATATCCGGGATATCAGATTTTTCCCTACGTAAATCATAAAATTCATACTCTACTTATTAAGACCTTTCATTTGATACCCATGACGCTACTTTGAAAAATAAAAATGTCAAACCCTTATCGTGGAAGATCGGTTAAACTGATCGATATATAAATAGAATATTATTACCCAGAACGTCATGAAGATTTCGAATATTCAATAAAACCACCACTTCCAGTCTAACTTCCGGTGTGAGACTGTGCTACCTATATAATCTACTTCCGCCGGATGCACATGTATGTCTGATTTTTTCGATGGAAAAAGATAAAATTCATATTCTACTCATCAAGCTCTTTCATTTGATACCCATGAAGCTATGGTTGCCACAAAATTTCAGGTTTTTCCTGTTTATATCTGCGATATTGGATTTTTCCCCATGTAAATCATAAAATTCATACTCTACTTATTAAGACCTTTCATTTTACCCATAACGCTATACTTTGAAAAATAAAAATTTCAAACCCTTATCGCGGAAGATCGGTCAAACTGATCGATATATAAATAGAATATCCTTATTCAGCACATCACGTAGATTCAGAATATGCAATAAAATCGCCACTTCCAGTCTTACTTCCGGTGTGACAATGTGGCGTCTATATAATCTACTTCCGCCAGATGCACATAAATGTCTGATTTTTTGAAATTAATTAATTTAATATATGTGTAAAGCAACATTTTTGAATGCAAAGTCACAAGGCGGTTCTTTCATAGCCGTCAGACAACAATTCCTTGCTGCTAAAGCAAATAAAAAACACTGTATATACCTAACCTCTGATGATAACAACCTATTTCGTAGGTGGGAATTACAGATACCGAAGTTGATACTATCTCTCCCCAAAAGGAGATACTTGTCGTGTTTCCATTTGGGAAAAGTCGACCACCCTTTAGACCTCGGGATGGGGGGTGAAGCAAAAAGTATGGTTTGAAGCAACATTTTTTGAATGCAAAGTCACAAGGCGGTTCTTTCATAGCCGTCAGGCAACAGTTCCCCTTAATGCTGCTAAAGCAAATGGATAACACTGTATTTACTTAACCTCTGATGGTAACAACCCATTTTGTAGGTGGGAATTACAGATACCGAAGATGATACTATCTCTCCTCAAAAGGAGATACCTGTCATGTTTCCATTTGGGAAAAGTCGACCACCCTTTAGAGCTTAAGATGGAGGGTGAAGCATAAAAGTAAGGAATAAAATATGTTAACTTACATTATTATTGCACTAAAGCACTGGCACTTGATTGAATGTTTTTCACAAAATATATTTAATGCGCTAACACAGAGCACAGGTAATGTATATCCCAGGATTCTGGAATATGTAATTTCAATAAAGATTAATGCATATGAAGAGTTTTATTCCTCCTATCATGTGTAACGATCCTTTTTTCTCTACAACTCGCACGCGTATCATAGGGTTTTATTTTTTTTCCTCCGATTAGTTTGAATATAAGCATATTTATCATTTAGTTATACGATTAGTGATTGATTGATGTTTCATTTACATCTACATATAGTTGCAATATTATTATTATCGATATACACTTTTCGTTTTATTTATTAGAATATATTTTATATTTCATAATTAATATTATTAGCTATAAGAATAATAATTATTGTAAGCATAATTAGTGATTGATTGATGTTTCATTTACATTTAGATGTAGCTGCAATTTTATTATCGATATCTATCCATATGTAGTTACAATATATTCATTTCACATTTATACATTAGAATCTAATATTATATCATAGGGGGTTTATTTTCCCTCGAATAATGTTCGAGTATGAACACATTTAACATTTAGCTATAAGAATAATAATTATGTAACTGTTGTGTTGAAGAATGATAAATTTTTTCGATAATGAAATGATTATGTATTCTTTCAGAATCTGACAAACCCCTGATTTTGGGGATTAGTGATCGTGCTGCAGCCATCCTCCTCCGATAAGCATTTTGGTGAATTAATAATCCACCCTAATCAATTTTGGAGGGTGTGCAGTCATACTCATCTGAAAACTGGCGAGGAAACAAAAACCTTAGCGATTATTAGAAGGAACATGTTTTATATAATTATTTTGTTATCCATTGCTAGTGGTTTGTAGACCTCCTGGAGGACGCTTTCCACTTCATCAAAAAAGCAACGAACCATAAGTTCTACCTCTTGGGTGGTTGAGAAACGGACCTGATCTCCATAAAACTTCTTGCATATATGTTTCCGCTGAAAATTGATTGAAAAACCCGCAAAAATAAAAAATGTGATCATCATTATAACTTTTACACGACTGTCTGTCTGTATGTTTTTAACTAGTATATATATATATATATATATATATATATATATATATATATATATATATATATATATATATATATGTATAAACGCTTTAACATGTAAAGTTTGTAAAAGTCGCGCTCGTGAAGGAAAATAGTATAGATTGATAATGTAGATATTTATATAATTATTATTATTATTCCTCATCCGACCATCATAGTTCGTGAACGATGATGATGTCACAGACTGTTGAAGCACATGCTAAACAAGTGTCTGAATGTTGATAAAGATCGCTTATGAAGATATTATGGCTCTATTCAATGCTCCTACTTTTATGAAGCATGTGCTTGAATGTCATATAGACTAGCGCTTATGAAGATATTCATATGATAATTATTATCATCCACATCTATTCCTCATCCTACCATCATAGTTCTACCTCTTGGGTGGTTGGGAAACAAGCTCGATGTCCATAAAACTCCCCCGCACATAAGTTTCCCTGGAACGCTTGAAATTGATTGAATGAGTATCAATGAAAATGTTTTATCATTATCAGTATATTTTGCAAACCGAGAAAATAATATTAGCACATCCATATGTTCAAGATGATTAAAATTGTATTTTGTAATATAGCAATCGAGCTGTACAGACAGTTCGAATATTCATCGTGACGCGTGACACCGCTTCGTCTAGATTCTGTTTAGGTACTGGGCTCCAACCTTCCCTCTTGTACGTACCTATATATTATAGGTGATTGAAGGTGATCGACTTGAACGTGACTTCCTTATCACTAGAGCTAGCTATCGCTCTACCGCAAAATATGATAGCGGATATTGTTCAACCTGCTACTAATTTAGCATAAACTTATTTCATTTATATCGGATAATTTATGAAACATGAATGAATTATTACGATAAAATATAATATTATAGCGAATTATTTCAATTCTCATTCTACTTTTAGAAAAACATTTTTATATATTCGTAATGCTTTCGGATAATTTATGAAACTACTTTAACATTGGAGGATTGCGCATCATTACAATAATGAATATTCCAAGTTGAATACATTGCTTTTGGAGACGATTTAGCGCAACCTTATCACTCAAGTGAGCTATCTCTTCATCTCCAATGATGCATACTCATAATATTATAATGAATATTGGGGCCCTCTAGTACTAATCTAGCAGAAAAACGTCCTTAGATGATTTAATAGTTATTTTCTGCAAACACAGATAATTCATAATATCGCTATTATGAGAAGCAGTATTTTTGTAACTACCACATGTTAGATGTTATGGCCCCTTATTGAAGACCTGTGGGGCAGACGATGCACCGTAACCGATATCATCATAACTCAAACAAAACCCTGCGACTAACTTCATGTACAAACAACCCCACATTTCATTGAAGACTCGCGCGGGGTAGATACCTCGCTGAAGACTTGCGTGACAGACATCATTATACCTGCACACTCTGTATAACCTCACATGCCATCTACACACCCGCCTCGTTGGAGACCGCACCTCGTTGACAGCTTCATTCAAATCCACGCGACTAACGTCATGCATAAACAATCTGTATAACCTCACATTCCATACCTTATTTGAAGTCCCCCAACTCCATTTTGTATACTGAAAATAATATCCACATATCTATATGTTTAAGATGATATTAATCGCATTTTGTGATATAGCAATCGAGTTGAAATATGGTACAGACAATTTGAATAAACGTCATGAAAGTAATTTCCTTATGAACATCGCGTTTGAGAAATGCTTATGCAGAAGATATCATTTCCATACTGTATAACATTCCATCTATGCAGCAGCAGCCCTCCCATGATACCTCGATGGAGACCTGCGTGACAGCCTCTTTCAAAAATCACGTGACTGTCGACATACACAAACAACGCCATTAAAACTCTTTCAAAAACCCTGTGACTGACGCTATGAAGAAGCAGCCTCACATTCCATACCTCGCTGTAGGCCCCGTGACATACACTTCGCACCCTTCGTGTTCAGACACCCACACGGCTGACGTCATGTACGAACAACTACCTGTATATGCACCACATAGACTGCAATATAATCACACTTATCACTCAGGCCGGATACCCTTATCTACAACATTAAAATCACTTGTTCTCAAGTCCTCCATAGCTGAGCGGTTAAGGGATCGGCTTTGGATTTTATTTCTCGGGTTCCATTCCCGTGTGTAGAACGATATTTCCTTTTAGTAGAAGTGTTTGTATACTACTCCGCGGTTAAGCCGCCTAACTTTGGGGTTTATTTCCCGGGTTCGAATCTCGGTGTGTAGAAAAAATCATTTCAGTAGAATGTGAGTACACAGATGACTAGTTCACAGACTTCAGATTATCCAGACCATAGTTAGGGAAGAACCATACACAGATGATTAGTTCACAGACTTCAGATTGTCCAGACCGTAGTTAGGATAGAACCATGCACAGATGGCTATTTCACAGACTTTAGATTGTCCTGGTCATAGTTAGGGAAGATCCATAGACAGATGACTAGTTCACAGACTTCGAGAACCATAGACAGATGACTAGTTCACAGACTTCCAGAACCATAGACTACCTACCCCCATCGATATGACTGCGCATGCGTGATTGTGGATGACCTTGGAATGGACCGTTTTCGCTATAATGAACCTTAGATTTCCTTATGGAGATTTACATGCAAAAAAGGTCGATTTTGAGGCCGAACTCTCATCGCACATCTACTGATATAAATTATACAAATAATGTGACACAGATCCATTTTCTCATGAACATAAAACTGAATTGTCCATATTAAATAATATTTAAAACATTAATAATTATGTTGAGTTATACTTCGTATTTCTACTGTAAATTATTGAGACCGCAAAGTAGTCATACTCTAATCAAAAACATCTTTTATTTCGACGCTATCAATGAATTGAAATTTCCCTCAATACTGTTCTATTACATAAAAGTAATTTTGGGTAAACCTAAATAAAATAACCAGATATATTCATTTCAAGTTATTACAATTGTAGGGTCGCAGTTTCATACTTTTAAGTCAAACAATTAGTCCAGTAAATGAAGGTTTCTACATACGAATATTTTTATACAGGTTCAAAATGTATGAAACTTGTTGGGCAGGTTCAGGGAATGTCCCAGATGATTTGTGGTTCGTTTGTTGGTAAGCTTTTACCTTCCTGTCCTTTTGAAACAAAAACGTGCTCACCTGAAAAAAAAATCTACAAATGGTAAGAATGGTAAGAAAATTCTTTTTTGTGTTTTTTGGTTCCTAATGCACCTTTTTTATGATTGTCATTTATTCGAAAACTCACCCGTTTCAAGTGAGAGGGCTTCGAAAAAAGAGCCGTCATAACCCAGATCAGTCAGTAATGAAATAATTGCAAACTTTATAATTGGAAGTTGTTTATTCTAGAGAGACTTTCAATTTTTTACAAATTCTTACTCTCGACCAATATTTCCCGTGTTATTCCGAAAAAAACTTTTTTACCAAGGAGTGAAACAGCTGGGTGTATAAGCGCTGACTCAAGATAAAAAAAATTATACTTGATCATTTTCTCAAAAACGCATAGTAACAACAATAAAAACAATTACAACTAAAATACAGCAAGCAAAAAAATTTTCAAATGCTTGTTTCGAATCTTATCCAAGCAACATATTTTGCGATCTAGGTATCTCACAAGCTTAATGAGTGGATGTACCAAGAGAACTTCTCATAAGATATGTCTTCCAAACTCGGAAGTCCCAAATCGACTGAAACTTCTCCGATTTTTTGAGAACATGAACTATAAGTAACAGCGGAGAATAAACAAGATGAATACGATAAATATTTTAATTTTTCACCTAACAATTTGTCAATTTATTGAAATTTGATATCAATCACCTTCTTACAGTATTAATGTAAGTTACCAAAGTTATCTGTGTTTTATTAATAACCCCTGTAGCATAATGAAACTGTGATCAGTTTTATATTTTCAATTGGAAGAGAGTATCTAATGAACCATTGCTTGATGTGTTTGAATCATGAATGAACCAAGACATTCAATAACTTTTCATGTCTAAAACGGGATTTCTTGAAACTAATTGTATTAGCACGAAACATCCTTATCGCACCAGTTTCTATTAAAAATGCTAACGTGGCCGAAACGAACAGAACCACGAATAATCGAAATTGATGTGGTAGAGTTTCGATTAATTGCTTTGTGTTAATACAATTAGTTTTAAGAAATCCCGTTTTGGACATAATGAGCCTTCTGATGGTCGTGAGAAGTGTTAATGAAACCCATTTCCCAAGTATTCATATATACCTGAGTCAAGAATCTTTATTATAATAACTTTTCAGGAACTAGTGATTTTCGGTACTTCACAATTAAATAATTTTTCAATAGATTTTAATTTGTATCAACAACTCCTTGGCCAAGACCATTATGAGAGAATTACATAATTATTCAATTTGCATATTGTTGACGAAATAATGATTGCAAATAGAGTGATTAATTATTGCTGAAAATTATCTATTATATATCCGTTTCCAATAATCAAGGAACAATATTAAAAGATAAAAACTCGTAGCTTCCCAGCAACATCACTTTGCCGTTAAGATTGGGTCACTTTAGGACGTAACGACGTCAGCGAATAACAATTGAAAGACGTCATTATCTAACGTCATTATTGACGTTGTAATGACGTTATGAAGATGTGAAATACACATATCTTGTCGTTGTTCAGTATACATATGGAAACACATCATTCCCTCTTTATATAGTCAAATTGACGTTAATATGTTTTCATACGTACACATAACAAGAATAAATAGTTGTTTGGACTTATTCAGTATAAATATGGATATCTTTTTTCGTTAGTACAATAGATATACATTGAACATATTTAGCCCTTTTATATTGATTAAATCAAAACTTATATAATTCATGTTGGAGTTGCATGTTATATAGAATGTAATGAATGAAAAAATAATTTCAAAATGATTTATTATCAACACTAGATTTACATTTCAAAAGGATAACAATAATAAATATATTTAGGTTTATCACGGTGATATATTAATGATAATAACAATAACATAAATATTTATTCACCACCAAAAATCTTAAATTACATAAGCATGAAATTGGGGAATAAATAATATAGGTTTACCACAAAAGGAGACCCTTGAATGTGGCTTTCCCAGGTATTCAAAACCTGTTAGCATACAATAAATTTTACCGTGTGATACTTTTTTGTTTTTATAAACAACGATACGATTATTTTCACTATAAACACTCACACACATATATTTATATAGGGTAATAATTGTGTAATATACCCTGACATTTGCTTACAAATGATAAGTTGCTCCCCACGCTATAATAACATAATATAAGTTGCTTCCCACAATTGTACAATTTATAATCCGAAGGTGTTTGCGGTGATAAATATTTGAGCTTATAAAAGATGTAGCGAAATTATTTTATCATATAATTGATATTGTGGGGATCAGCTCTTAAAGTCGGGCGGTTTGCCCTGAGCTGACCAGTGGTCCTGGTGGAGGCATAGGAATAGAAAGACACTTTTATAAAAAGAGTTAAGTTTTACTAAATGTAGAGCTTGACGTTATTTAGAATTAATGTCTTGCTCTACATAATAACAATTGGTACATATACAAATCAATGACAATACCGTCAATAACAATTGATGACAATTACCTCTCTGAATGATGATGTATGAATATTCTATGAATGCCCTATATTATATCATATACTGTTATTGTTATTGTCCTAGTTAATCTAGTCTAAGATGTCAAGGTAGCTAAGAATATGTCCAATATATCGCATCAGTAAACATATTGTTAAGTGGGTTAGCTATGAGATCTTAACATATACTTGATAACATTACTACTAAAAATAAGGTCGCATTCTATAATTTAGGAATATTAGGTAATCTCGTATAGGGATGAAAGATTCCTATACTACACCTCCCAACGCGAGGTAAAAAAATGTTCAGTTGCCAGATTAACATTTTTTTTCCATTGACGTACCTTATTTTTATTTTACAAACAAAAATTTCCCTTATCTAGTCATATTTAATACATACATATATCCTTTACAAACTTTGTTCTTAGTTAATGGTCACACATATTATTATTATACTGTGGGATTTGCGCATACTTTTTAATTTCAAGGCTTTTTGCCTGAAATTATTTTATTTACTTGTATATATAAAAACATGTTATTTTTGTACCGTCTTCATGTCTTCCCTCATTTACTACATTCTTCATCATCAATTGTTAATACGTCTGGTATAACATTTATTTTCAATCCTATTTTAATACCGACTGATTTTATTTCCATTTTTTCCTTATTCAAAGCGCTTATCAGTTCCTTATCCTTGGAATTCTTCATTATGCATATTTCGGCAATAATGAAATTTTACACAAATTGACTACATTTCTCAACAATGCCCTTAGGTACAATGCCGATCGAAAGTGCAGTTTCATTAACAAAAAAAATCATTTGTAACTCATATTACTGCTGTCATACTTTTCCACAACGTACCTAAGTATGCGGATCAAAGCTACAGACTTACGTATGTTACAATTCAGCTCTATTTCTTCTCTATATACTTCAATACTGCGCCTACCTTCATCTTCTCACTTTCTATTTACGTTCTCTGATGACATATATGTTATTCAGCCTATTTAGTATTTAATATTTCAATTGTTCCGTGACGTACTGGTTGGTCATTCCTGTAGTCACTGGATTGCCCTTGAAAAATCGAATGAACTATTCGCTCGCAATTATTTTGCTGATTCAAATTTTTGGTAGTATGTTTACTATAATATGAATGAAATATGCTTTGTTTCAATATTTATATTATTGTTATGACTAAATGAAGTTATTTCATTGTATGCAAATCGCATTTCTGAATAATATGTATCCATGATTCTAAACCTATATTCCCTCTCCGTATCCCTGGTCGTGGCGAGGGGGCTTGTGAGATTCAATGAACTGCAAGGCGTTCACTGGCACCTGGGGGCAACCTTAGGGCAGAAAGAAGGCTGCGGCGTAAAAACCGTCATGCCGGACTCTTAAACGCCTTACGACGACTTGTAGGGAGAATTCAGACTAATAGGTGGGTCAAACCGTAAACCGCTTTGCCGGCACGACTCCCAACGGGAATAGTACTGGCGAGGGGCATGGGGACCTTGGCTCAAACGCCCGGGTCGCGTGGTGAGGCCACTCTAACACCTCCCAATTCTCACGGTGCGCGCCAAAGAGATGCAAGGCTGAGGGGAAGCTCAGTCAGACCTTGGAGCACCGAGGAACACCCCATTGTATAAGCCTTACCCATGCATGCCGGGCTCTGCATGGGTGGACCATTATTTCCCTTGCCACTCGTGGGACCAAAATGGACACCAACAAACAAAAATAACAACAACAAGGGGACTCTTCGCAGAACCCCACAGCCTCCGGTATGACAACGCCAGGGAGCGAGATGAAACGCAAGGGACACAAACCAACGCAAAGCCGTTGGGGAACAGGCTTCCACTTCCGGCACGCAAAAGCGACACCGATCTGATGGACGCACACCCACCACCAAACCGCAGCCGAAGAGGAGCTGCGACGGGGCCGCTGTAAAAGCAGGAACCGCCCGCAAATCCTCCAAGGAAGCGGTGGTCGAGATCACTGAAGCAATAATCTCGGAAGAGCAGGCGGGGCTAATGAAGAACCTCCTGTTCGAAGAGATTGACAAACTGCAAAAGGGGGAGATCGCCCCAAAGTTTGCAGAATGCCGTTACCAGGGGGGAGCACTGCTTATCACCTGTCTGGACGATCCCACTAGGGATTGGCTAGCGGGTGTGGTGGCTGTGGCTAAACCCTGGGAGGGAGTTGAGCTACTTATGGCCATACATTCTTTTTTGTAAATATTGTTCAGAGATTCCAGTATAAGTCCCATCACAATATAAACAATTCAACTTATATACTGGTAATTTAGGTAATACCTAAAGATAAACAAACCCACACAGTATATAAATTGAATTGTTTATATTCTGATGGGACTTATACTGGAATCTCTAAACAATATTTACAAAAAGAATGTGCCTATGGCCATAAGTATAGCACAAGAAATAATAACTTAGAAAATTCCACCGCCCTTGCCGAGCACTGCTTTGATTATAACCATCAATTTGATTACAAAAATGTTAATATTTGAACTAAGGAAACCAATTATTATAAAAAAATCCAATTCTGTAAATCATAAGACTGACGTTCAAACACTAAGTCATATTTATACTAATTTAATCAAATAATATTCTTGCAAATTCCTACTTGCGTCCTTATAATGTTAAAAGTTTATTTTAGGTAGAATTGTCTAAAGTATTTCTCAGAGGCCAGAGACCGTCTTTTATTACCTAATAAATCATGACATCTGGTTCGTAAATGAACACTTGAGATGGTCTCGTCTGTTTAGTCTCTCGTAGACATTTATGAACTGTGGTTGTATTTGTTGATAATTCTACTAAATAGTGGATTTTTAATATTACGCTGCAACATTCCTGTGTTATAATTCTGATTTCATGTTTCTGTTCGTTTCGGCGACGTTGGCATTTAAACGAAATTTGTGCGATAAGGACGCTTTGTGTTAATACAATTAGTTCTAAGTAATCGGGTTATTGAAGTAATAAGTCTTCTGATGATGGTCGTGAGACCGAAACGTACGTAAAGACGAAAATATTTAAAACAGAGTGTTAATGTGACCTATTTCCCGAGAATTTTTATATATAATTCATACTGGGTCAAGAATCTTTATTATTATGATTATATACAAAACTTTAATCATTTAAAAAATACTTCACGCTGTTCTTACCTATTCCAATATATTAATATCTTTAATACTTTTAAATGCAATTTCTAATTAGTTCCAATTAATTAAAATTTGATAATATTTATGTACTTAAAATACTTATCTCTTTAATAACGTAATTTCAATTAAATTTAACTATTAGAAGTTATATACCATTAAAATTACTTCAATATTTTATCAATACCTCTAAATTTATAATCAATGAATTAAAATTCATATCAACATGACACTATTTCAAATTTCACACAGCGGCGCATATTTGCGTGCTGTTCTTCAAAAGAAAACAAATAAACCTAAAATTGTCTGGAACAGTCATTACTCACATGGTACAATACATTTCGAAGCACTACAATTATGTTGGTTGACTTCTTCTGATGCTTTTTTTTCCATCGCTTGCAGCCTGGATGTTTGCGTTCCAATTTGCAATTTCCAATTCCAGTTCCCGTTCTCCAATTCCAATTCCATAGTCCAAATCCATTATGTATCCTTGTTAAGCCATGTGGGAATCACATATAGCCATGTGGATAGGAAACGGCCATGTGGGAATCACATATATACATATTCTTACTTTCGCTTGACAGATCGCCATGTGGGGATCACATGGCGATATGGACATCAAAAAAAAAAATTTACTGCCTTTCCATCCTTGAATTTCTCCTTTCCATCCCATTCCAATCCAAGTTGCCTTCCCTTAAGGAAAGGGACTGGCAGAGATTGCCATGTGGGGATCACTGCCGTATGCGTTCCTGTGGTTCGTTTTCGTATTTTCCGTAGAAAAAACTGGTAGAGATCACCATGTGGGGATCACATATAGCCATGTGGATAGGGAACGGCCATGTGGGAATCACTTCCATACATACATATTCTTACTTTCACTTGACAGATCGCAATGTGAGGATCACAAATGACGATGTTGACATCAAAAAAAAATTTTTTTACTACCATTCAAACTTAAATTTCCATTTCCATTCCAATCCAAGTTCCCTTCCCTTAAAGAAAGGGACTGGCGTCTCTTTTTTTTCTTCCCTCAGAAGAGACTGGCAAATGTCGCCATGTGGAGATCAGCTCTTAAAGTCGGGCGGTTTGCCCTAAGCTGACCCGTGGTCCTGGTGGAGGCATAGGAATAGAAACTCACACTTATAAAAAGAGTTAAACTTTACTTAATGTAGAGCTTGACGTCATTTAGACTTAATGTCTTGCTCTACATAATAACAATTGGTACATATACAAATCAATGACAATACCGTCAATAACGATTGATGGCTATTATCTCTCTGAATGATGAATATGTATGAATATTCTATGAATGCCCTACATAAGTATACATATATATTATGTCATAAACTGTTATTGTTATTGTCCTAGTTAATCTAGTCTAAGATGTCAAGGTAGCTAACAATGTTTAATATATCGCATCAGTAAACATATTGTTAAGTGAGTTAGCTATGAGATCTAAACTTATACTTGATAACATTACTAATAGAAATAAGGTCACATTCTATAATTTAGGGATTTTAGGTAATCTCGTATAGGGATGGAAGATTCCTATACTACAATATGTACAATTCACGTCAAGGTGTTATCGACAAATATACTCAAGTATTTTGTATTTTCGACACTATTTATGGAAATGATTTCATATCTATCAATGTTGAACATTGATAGTTTGGTAAGTATTTGGAATATGATATGAATCGAAGGAAGTGTGTTTTGTCCAAGTTAACTATTAGTAGAGGGCCTTTGAACCAATTTAAAATTTTGGTCAAATCACTTTCTGCTTTAGTTTTAAGGAATTTAGTTGTTGTCCTTCAAGGTGTCATCGGCAAAACTCACTCCTCCATTTAGTGGTAGTTTGAACAAGTCCTTTATGTATATGGTAAATGAAAGTGAACCAAGAACCATCCCTTGGGTACTTCATATTCCACAAATTTCGAATGACTCTTGGTATCATTTACTTTGACTTGCTGCATTGTCAGTTAAGTAATCTGTCATTAAATGAAACGCTTGTCCTCTAATTCGTACGTTGTCCAAAATTTTCAAAACGTGATTAGTATCAAATGCTTTCGCGAAATTGATAAGAACACAATGTTGAAATTTTAATCACTGATTTTCGACGTGAGATAAGTAATTGCGTCATCTGTTGATCTATTTTCCCTGAGGCCGTAATGGTTATCTGCCAGAATTTTAAATTTATTAAGGGAGTTGAGGTGCGAGTTTTAATGATCATTTTGAAAATTTTAGTTGGAAATCAATGTAATCGGGCGGTAGTTAGATACAATCAGCCTATTTCATTTCTTGAAGAATGCTTTCACTATAGCAGTTTTGAAAGCATTGGGAAATTTGCCGCATCTGATGCCCCAGTTTATAATAAATTCTAAGGGTGCGGCTATGTTATCAACAAGATACCTTACGATTCCAGCTGTTCATTTATCGCCACCGGGCAATTTTTCATTCCCGTTAAAAAATATAATTTTATTTCGTGTTGATTTGTTTCTAGGAAACTAATTGGTGTTTGGGATATAAGTCTCAGTAGCTGGTTGTATTATCCATTTTTTTTTCTATTTCTTCTGCTGTCTTTTTCCAATACTTGAGAAGAAATCATTGGAAGTATTTGCAATTTGGTTGGTATCAGTTATTGAGCGTCCATTTTCAGACTCTTACACAATGTTTATTTCCACCGATTTCATCAACTACCAGTGGCGGCTCTTCGAAGGAGGCTAAGGAGGCCTCCTCACCAATTTATCTTGTTGATGACTGAGGCTAGACTCTATATATTTCAAACCATAAGCTGTAAACACGTGTTGCTCAACACATTTGCCGTTTTTCCGACCTGTTCATGTTCAATTGCTGAATACCGTAAAACATAGCTCTCAGTAGGCTAGTCTGCCTTTAAGTTCAGAACGGTCGGTGTGGTACGTAATACGACACATGCGTGTTGCGTCGGTGCTTGTTTTGTTTTATGCGGGTATAATAGTTGGGTGACGCCATGCGAAATAAAGTTAGATTAAAATTTGTCTGTTCGGTAAATTATTAATTGTAAAAAATGGACCACTGGTGGAAGGATTTTCAGAGCTTTACGATGTTAGTTCGGGAAGAACAGCAGTCAATTTATTCAATTTTTCAATGGAAACATTTCAACGATTTGACTTAGGACGGCGCATCTGTAATGGCGGGACATTTAAACGGTCTTCAAATAAACGAACGTAAGTTTTAAATAACAAAGTAAGAAACAGAATTCCCTGTAATGTTCCAACTCTATGGAATTTCACATCACGTGCAGTATTTACCATCAGTAGATGTGCTATGACAGTTCTCCACCACAATCGACCTTTTTTGCATGTAAATCTCCATAAGGAAATCTAAGGTTCATTTTAGCGAAAACTGTCCATTCCAAGGTTATCCACAATCGCGCATGCGCAGTCATAGAAGTATATGGTTAACCAATCGATGGTCTATGGTTTGGTAATCTATGGTGCAACCGACTATGCTCTATGGTTCATCAATCGATGGACAGGTAGGCTATGGTTTGGTGATCTATGATTCCTCCAACTATGGTCTGGTAAATCTATGTTTTTTCCAATCTGCAGTCTGTGAACTAGTCATCTGTGTACCCGCATTCTACTGAAATGAATATTTTGTTATCCTACACCGGATTCGAACCCGAGAAATTAATTCCAAAGTTAGGTGGCTTAACCGCCCAGCTATGGAGGACTTGAATTAATCAATTTAAATGTAGTATATAACCTGAGTCACTTCTACTGAAATGAATTTTTGTTCTACACCAGATTCGAACCCGAGAAATAAATTCTAAAGTCAACGGCTTAACCGCTCAGCTATGGAGGACTTGAGAATGAGTGATTTTAATGTAGTATATATAATCTGAGTCAACTCTACTGAAAAATGAATTTTGTCCTACACCAGATTCGAACCCGGGAAACAAATTCCAAAATCGGCTCCTTAACCGCTGAGCTGTGGAGGACATGATAACAATCGTCTTTAATGTAGTAGATATAGCTCCGGTGCACCCTAGGTTTGTCACGTGGGTCTAGCCTAATGTCACCTGTTTCATCTTGATTATAGGTAAAGGTGAGCCTAACCTCATCCATAATAAGTTTAAATCGAAAGAATGTGATTTTTGTGTCACACAATTAGTTTGAAAGTTGAAAATAGTAATTCTGAACACGTGCTTCAATATTCAAAAAGTATGTCATTCAAAATATCAGTAATTGTCGAATTGAATACACATCGTATAAAATTAATAATCTAATTCTATAAAATAAAAAAATAGTTATGATATCACACATATTTTATTTACGATTCAGAATAATCTCTCTTGCTATAGAGAGTTCAGTAAAGGTCAAGAAGCGATATGAATATGATAAATTCAAATTATTAATAGAAAATAATTCTAACATCTCATATCCATATTTGTTTAATCTGTGTGTGTGTGTGTGTGTGTGTGTGTGTGTTTGTGCTGCTATTCACCTTCTCGTGGTCTTCGATATGTTTGTCTACGAAAAAAGTGGATGCTTGCGATTCCGGATAGAAATCGTGTTAACGAGGCCTTCTATGTGTGCGAGCATGTATAACGAAAAAAGAGAAGTTATTTTTGAGGTGAGTAATACATTTTGACAAGAGTAAAAACAAGCCCCTCTATATAACAATTTTTACGTAAGTAAGTATTTAGAGGATATATTCCCCTCCTAATTTCTCATTTATTGATATTTATAATTCCTTCTAGCAAATGCGTCAATGCATCAAGTTTAGTTTAGTTATCGCTGAAAATATTTTTCCCTTGAGAATTTCACCCATGTTTTAACACATCCAATTTATTTTTTATCTATTTACGTTTCTTGTATCCATATCAACAGAGAACATTTATTAGATTCAGTATAATTTCCTTATGATCCACCGTTACATATCGTTCGAGAGTTTTTATAAACAAACCCCTCTATTTAACAATTTTTACGTAAGTAAGCATTTAGAGGATATATCCCCTCCTGTATTTTCAAGTGATATTTTATCATTCAATGTTAGGTTTCATAAAATAGTTTATAGATGTATGAAATTATCAAAACACTTTCTATATCTTCCTTTATCGAAAGCATATTCATAGAGAAAATCAAAAATATAGACTTCTTGAGAAATTATTTATTGTTATTATTATTATTATAAGAGGGAAAAAGATTCAATACAAAAATATTTATCCTCAAAATATCATTTGTAAAATACATAAAACCATATAAACAATCAATATAAAAAACTTCATCACTTGGTTCTTCACACTAAACTCCGAACTAATCCGTTAATCGGGGAATACTCCATGATACGATCGTTTATGATGATACAATAAGCGCGGGTGTTTTTAGGAAAATTCAGGATACTTTCCATCTCTAGTTTAACGTCAACTGTTGATGACTTTATAGCATCATTCTGTTTCGAGCAATCAATCACGAAAATTGCTTTGTTCTTGAATGCTACATAATCTGGCATCGGTTCGCTCATAATTTTATTCGAAAATGATTTCTGGAAATCATAGTACATCTGGTACGCTTCCACGTATTGTTGATCGTTGAAATTCATTTTCATTGCTTCATATGGATAACATTCTGAATTCAAGAATAATTTTACATTTAGCAAGTTTATATTATCGAAATATGTACTTTGCTTAACAGGATTATTTTTTCGATCAGTTTGGAAAGCTAGAATCACATATCTGGGGCGTTCCAAATTCATTGATGTTTTAACAGCCCAAATGTCGCGAGTGCTCTCCTTCATCAACGGATTTTCATGCAGATCCCAGCTGCGAAATGGAATCAAAATAGGCTTCTCAGCACTCAAATTTCCCAACATTTGAAATTTAACTTGATCACTTGGAAACACATGTCGCACTTTTAATGCTATCGTCTTCACATTTATTTTAGCCCTCTTCGTACCTGTGCTATTGGTATAACAATCGTTATCGGTTCGAGACCTTATCAAGCGCAGCTTATGTTTACCACTCAAGACTTTGTTATAGTCAATGAATAGGCCTAGTAGAAAATTCAGAGGTATCCATAAATTGATTTTATTCTTGTAGACTGAACTCATTGCATCCTTATATGACCATCCAGAGATAGCTAGAGGTACAGATTCGTGTTCGGCATATGTTAGATAAGCTCTGATGGTGCTGACAATACCAGGATCGCGTACTTTGTCTATCTCTTTCCCATTCAATTCATAACTGATATATTCAAAGAGAAACGCTCCAAAATTATTAGTTAGGGTACATTCACCATCACCACTTGCTTCTGGCTGGAATTCTGCCTCGATGAATAAAGCAGACGAGGCTAAATCTACCAACACATCTTGTTGATTGATTGATATCTCAATTTCATCGCTGTAGCCGAAAGATGTTGTATGTGGATAGTAGGTGTGAATTTCTTCTCGAATGATGTCTTCATTAAAGGTTGGTTCGTTGAATATTTGAAGTTTTTCGGACATGGTAACCAAGGGACTTCAAAAAATTTATATTTTCCAATGATAGTGCTGCAGCAACCTTCTCCTTTGAACTCGTTGTAGATAATGACTGATGGTCAATATGAAGATGTCTTTTATTGCTGAAATCCAAACCCATGTCCTCTAGTGACGTCGACTGTAACAACCTTCTCAGATGAATTCTTTTCATATAATGAATGCTGGTGAGTATTGGATTATTATTTATTGTTGGAAGCCATAATCTCTTGCGATCTTTTTCAACTCCAACCGTATAATGATTTCTTCTCCACGAAAATTTACCCGTTTCCAATTCTGATCTAAAATATTCAGTGTGATGTTATCGAAGGACGTCTTGTTGATTATCGGTAGATAAATAAGATTCTTCGGCTCTATATCAATGGAAAACTCAGGTGGTACAAGAGGTGAAAACTCATATATCGTATGAGCTAACTTATTGTTATAATATGCTCCTGCGGTTAAGTTACACTCCACTCTAATAGTTTGAACTTTGATTATGTTTATAGGTCGGTCAGATACATGTACTTCACGAGATGGCAATTTCTTTTTGCTGAATTCCAGCAGTTCGCTTATACTATCTTTAGGAATAAAATGTACTTCAAAATCACTCCTTAGTTCTGTGTGTAGAGTGTTGTTGTTGGATTTTATTGATAATTTCCGGTCGCGTTCTTCTTGCTTCACTCCTATCCCACAAACTGCACTTTGTATGAAATCCTCGATGTCTGTCAACTCGTAGGACCCTGTAGGTATAGTTACTACTTCTTCCTCACCCTTCACATTTTTATAATAAAATTCATTAAAACCTTCTTCAATGTTCGGAATGCTATTGTACGTATGCAAACCAACAAGTGCAATAGAATAATTTGAATAAGGATCTAGTTCTATTGGTGGGTGAAAATCTACAGACAAGCGGGAGCTCTTACCAGTGATAGTGAACGTCTGAGACATGATTGATGAAAACTTTATCAACAATGTATTTATATACTAATAAATACAATTTTAGTCGACCACAACTGAAGAATTAGAGAGGAATTTCAAACATAACTGGCCACAATTATAAGTGTTATATTGCTGAAAATTGTCGTGATTGAATAATATTTTACATTTTTTGAAATAATCCACCAGTTCGTGAGGGGGGCGTAAATTGCCAAAACTATCATAATAAAAGACTGTATCACCGACTTTCTTAAACCCAACCCAGTGAGTGCCTTCATTGTCCGAGCTATCTAAATTAACTATTCCACGCTCGTTTTTCCATGGTCCGTTGGATGGCAGTTCATCACGCATAAATACTCCTCTAAAATGGGGAATTTTCAGAGCTTTTGCTAGTTTTCGTAGATCGAGATCGGTCAGAGGTCTTCTGGGTAGGTTTACTGGCAGTTTTTTGGATGTTTATTTAAATATAGACCAAGACCTTTGCGATACTTTTTCAAATATAGACCAGATCCTTGTTTTCCCAAAGCTATAGCTTCCATTGTTTTATTATGTCTTTCCGTTTCGTCCAAGGTTTTCCGAGCTGCTTTGCTGTCGTTGACGGCCTTAGCGATGCCAGCACCACCTCCCGCCAATGCTCCAGCAGCTGATAAACCGGCAAATAGAGGTATTAAAGATGGTAAAAATCCTCCAGTCTTTGGAATAGGAATTACTCTTGGTAATCGAACATTTTTCCGACCACTTGTTTTTTTGAATTGTTTTCGTGCAACTTTCAACGCTGTTTGAGATGTTCTCTTCAGATTGGTGGGGTCAAACTTTTTCTTCAAAACTTTTCTTACCCCATCGACAATTGCACTTCCGAACCCAACCTTCTTTCTCATGCCCATCCCCAATTTCCTCTTTGCCTTCATAATTTTATTCACACCGAAAGCGGCAATCCTCTCTCCAAATTTTGTGTCTTTAGATTTGACACGTTGCCAAGCAGCGTTCTCTAATATTTTATCCGCCTCGTGACGTCCTTCCAAACTAGCGTTTCGCAGATATGAAATATCGTGTTGGCGGCAAGCTTTATCGAGTGGATTGATACCTGAATCTCCTCTTCTCAACCGTTCTTCTAATTTTGTACCGGGACCACAGAATTGATAACCAGGAATATGAAGTTCAAACGGGAGCTTGTTTATAAGCGTATTGAGAACACCTTCTCCTACGTAAGCTTCCATACAGACTGATGAGAATTCAAGATTGCACCGTTATTTAACGAGGGGAGGGAGAAAAACTAAAGATCTCAAAGTAATATTTTTTACTAATTTCAAAATTTTCTCAATACAAAAGACTTAAGTATAATCTTAACAATATATGTTTCAAATATTATAATCTTCACTCTTGATTCACCCTCATATTCACGGAATTTTGTTCTATTATAATATCCATACCCTCGAGTCAATAATATTCCAGCTATTTGTTTGTTCCTAATGATCTCCAAATGTTTAATGATGGGTTCATTGAACGAGATCCGAATTATTAATCCAACTGTTGTGATTATTATCTAGACCCAACCATTTCACATACTGTTGACCCCTCCTCTTTCGTAATATTTTTTCGACTAAATGCACTTCGGGTTGTTTTGTTTTCTGTAATTCTTCCTCATAGAAACAGCCGCTGATTGGTGCGTTGGTCATATCTTCTAGTAGATATGTGACCGTGCTGGTAATTTTTACTTTGATGATTTTAAATAATTCCGTACTCCAATTGGGCGTAAATCCCTTCTCAAAAATATGTTCAGCTTCACTTATTCGTACCACATCTCCAACGTTGTATTTGTGAGGCAGAGCTAACTTGATGTGTGAGTAGGATCGCTTCAATATCTCGCTCTCAATCTGTTTCGTCACTTTTATTGGAGCCATATTTATAGTACTATGTTTACGTTTATTATATTTTTCTGTGGTTTCTTCAAGTATATCAAGCCATTTGTATTTCCCGCTAAGACTGAAATGTTTGTAGAGCGATTCCTTTAATGTTCGAATGACACGTTCAGCAATGGCTGCTTTTTTCACACTATACGTATTATAATGATTGATATTATGTTTCTTCATTAGATCGTTAAAGTGTTTATTGAAGAATTCTTTTCCCTGATCGCTTTGCAGATTCCTAGGCTTACGATGTCCTTCTAGCAATATAGAACTGACCGCTTTCCGAACCTCTTCGGCTGATTTCGTTTTCAGCGGGCGTGTCCATAGAAATTTCGAGAAACAATCGATCATAACCAAAATGTATTTGAATCCTCTATTTTCACGAGCGTAATTACCCATTTCAGCCAGATCCATTTGCCACAAATCATCCGAACCTTTTATGATCGTTCTGCGCCGTTTGAAATTCTTCCTACTAGGCTTATGAAGCACATGCACAACTTGTTCTCTACTCATCTTATCAATGCGGAAATCTAGTTTAGAATTAACTTTTTGGGTATATTCACAGGATTTGGAGTAATACGTTTCACAGAGCCCTGCTTTGTTGTTGTTGTGGATGATGAGGGTCTCTACTTAGAAGGTTCCACAGATGTCATCCGTCGTTCTAACGCCTCCACTTTACTAGTAATGTCATTTAGACGCATGTTCACAATGTTAAATGTGTTATTGATCTCTTTCAATTCATTTCTGTTTTCCCTCACACTATCACTGATTGTTTTATACTCTGATTTCATATAGATCCCCATTCCATTATATTTATTCTGAATGTCCATCAGATGTTTATCAATGTTGAGAATAACCTTCTCATTAGTTAATTTATGTTCATCCAGATCCTTGTTGATATCTTTGATCAAATTATCAACCCTAACATTGAAGGTATCTTTAAGACTGGTTTCCGTTTTCAGATTCAGTTTGTATGTTAATTTATCAACATATACTTTATTTGCAACATCTCCATCATCATTCGGTGATTTTACGTTGCACAATCTACGATTTTCCATATCATGACTTCCATCACTCGTTAGGAATAATCCTTGTCCGTGAACTTGTTTGAAATTATTATTAAATACATTTGTATCATATATCCACATGGAAGAGGAGGCTCTGCCAAACTTATCCATTGAAACCATCTTTATAACTGTGATGAATTTGTCTTACACTCGGTTTTTGTTCGATTACACCAGCCTCTATCAATTCTTCTATTATAGAGACTATCTCGTTGTGATGGTTATTGTTACCAGCGAGCGAGGATGCAACAAGAAGTCTCAGTCTATCCACAATTTCGTTAACGTCATCCCAATAAACATATTCGATTGGTTTCTCGTTATATTCAAGCATATCATTTTTGATATATGCATTTCCAGTGTATGTTTTGGACCTTGGTCTTTTAATGGAATTAATCAAAGGTTTCAGTACATGTTTGTATTTTACAGTGTTTCTTATTCGATCAGCGGGATCGTTATTACGTCTATGGGCACTAGTCATTTCCATCATTTGACTGTAATTTTTTCCATCTTCCACGGTGTAGGTGTCAAGTAGAACATCTCTGTAGAATATCAAATTATACAGTCCTGTGGTACCCTTGAACGGAGTTCCCTTAATAATTATATTACTCTCACTATCAATTTCAATAGGTTGATTACCTATGAACCATTTATCTAAAGTCGAATTATATTGCAAACCCATTTTATCATCGTATCTCTTGACATCATCATCCAATAGAAATCCTTCCAAGTAATAACGTGCTAATGTGGGGTATTGTTGCAGAAACTCCTCTGTAGCCGCTGCATTATCTTTCTTAAGTTTTCTGAATTCTTCACGAATCTGATCGATAGTAGGTTCGGGGGTAAACACATCCTCTTCAGTATCTGGGGGGTTATATACGAATTCTTCCCCTTCAGTTACAATATTTGGGATTGGTATGTTCTCCATTTGTGTTGCTGTAGAAACAATACTTTTAGGCTTAATCAACGAATTTTGTTTGATTATTTCAGCATTTTTCGCAATTTCCTCCAGAGGCTTAGATACATTCTTGAACATATTATCTAGAATTGCATCATTTTCAGCTTTACTCAATTTCAGAGCCATATATTTTTTCCTCACAACGTTTGCTAACTCCCAAATTTTTCTCTTCAATTGTTGTTTTTCTTTTAACATGTTACTCACACGCACGTCCATGCTGAGCGGTTTGTCTATTTCAAATGATAGTATATATACATGTTAGATGTATATATAGCTATCAAAACTTTTGCGATAACGTCCTTTGTTCGTAGCACAGTCTTTGTTTATCATAAGGAATCCATATTTATCTTTCCAACATGCGCTACATATCTCTTTGAATTTCTCGAGTGACATGTCGGTACTTACATGATCGGTAAATATATGTTTCAAATTGAGTTCATCCTGTTTGAAAATAATCAAGCAATTGGCATTGTCGCGCAATCCATGTTTTGGACATTTTGCAAAAGACTGACAAAGATAGAAACTATCAATTGAGTTGTGTCTCCCTCTTGAAAAATAAGAACGAATTTTGTCCTGTTTCTCATCCATTACATCATCGAATATTATTACCGAATTAGGTTTCGCTTCTGTGGGGTCTATGACGTTATCACTTTCAGTGTATGGAAAATATCCAAGCCCAGCAATTTTCTTCAATGTTTCCTCCAGTAACTGGTATTTTGGTTGGTGTAAAGACTTCGAATAGATGTACACGTTTTCAAATTTCAAGCCGTTTGCATCTAACAATAGAGATAACATAACATTTGTTTTCCCACAATTACTTGGACCACAGATTATTGTTCGTAGAGTATTTGGCAGCAAAGAGCTGTGACGTTGTGGTTGTTCAACATTCTCAATGCTTGACCCTAAGTTCATAATATTCAACGAGTCTTTTTGCTTAACAATCTTCATCATGCCTGAAGGCGAATAGAAATCATACTGAAACATATGTTAATAAGCATTTGTTTATATACTAGTTGATGATGTTATATTGTGTATGTCCGAGCACTTCTACCATGTAGCTGTCAAAAGCAAGTATCAAAGACGTGTTAAATTTGTCCGAATGTTGAAACACGTGTATAAATGTTGAAGCACACGTCTGAATGTTGACGCACGTGTCTGAATATTAAAGCATGTGTTAAACACGTGTCTGAATTTTGGAGCACTTGTCACTCAATAGAACTAGATGCTCATTCATAGTATTCTATTGCACAAGACGATCTAAATTTAAAGCATATATATAATGATCACGTGGGGACTGATATGACTTTTGGAGAATTCAAAAATATATGTTCATACTGTTTGGAAGGAACCATATGAATTTTTATGTATTGTTAAAGATGATGCTATTGATAAAGGAAGATATAGAAAGTGTTTTGATAATTTCATACATCTATAAACTATTTTATAAAAGAAAAAACTAATGAGAAACTATTCAATAGTTGTTTGATGCTGTTCAATACCTGTTAGAAGCTGTTTAATAGCTGTTTTAAGCTGTTCAAAAGCTGTTCTTAAGCTGTTTAATAACTGTTTGAAACTGTTTAATTCTTGGTTAATTCGATATATATGAACCTACTTTATTCAATCTTGTAAATATACTGGAAAATTATATATTTTGAAAATTAACGAATCAGTCTATTCTGATAATTCGATAATAAAACCCAAAAATTAATTAGATCTCATAATCATAATATTTACACTATTGAGCAAAATGAAATTGTTTTAAGCGCTTGTGATAATAAACGCTATATTATTGAAAATTATAAAACGTTACCTTAGGGATATCATTCTATTCCAGAGGTGGAGGAGGAAGAAAACGATTAGTTTTATATTAAATATTGTATATTACTTATAAATATGCCTTATCTATATTTTTATTATAATAATTATTTTATATAACATATAATATTTGGTTTTCTTAGTTACTTATTTTCAGATAATTAGACGTATGAGTTATATGATTGTAATATATGTATAATTGGGTACGTTTTTAAGAAAATTCAAATTATTTATATGATCATCCAATTTCTTCTTGAATATCATTTTTCATGATGCGGGTTGAATTAATTTTGCTTCCAACATGCAATTTGATAATTTAGTTTTTGTTCGATGCAGCTCTTGGTAACAGCTCATATAATTCCACTCTAAATTTTTTATTGAAATATTTAACGGTTCAGATAGGACAGGTTCAGGTAGAACATCACTTTTATCTTTGTCAACTATATTCAAACTGGATGATTTCGTTTTATTACATTCATAATATTTAGATGCCCAAGTATCTGATTCAAATTTCAATCCGAGATTGTTTGCAACACATGTAGATGAATCTGATCTACACTCTTGCAGAAGATTATTAGCGGGGGCATCTATGTTTGTAGAAATGGTAGTGGCGGTAGGAGAACTTTCACAATATTTCTCGATATATATACGTTCTAATATATATTTACTATTCACATCCAATAATTCCAAGGTTAAATTTTTCAATCTACTTTTACAAGTTGTGAGTTGAACATTTATAAAAGATATACGATGTTCATAATCATTCCTCACTTCTTCTTCTCTGGATAAGTTTCAGGGTGGGTAGAAACTCTATGATGTGGAGAATGATTTTTCCTCGATGCGAAAATAGTAAAGGTAGGTCTTTGTTGATTCAAATTTTCATATTCTAAATGAATGGAATCACTTCGATTTAAATTATGATTGAATGATGCACTTCCATTATCAGAATTAAATGTAGACTTATATTATATTCGATGAGAAAGTTCCAAGAAGTAAGGTTAGAGTTAACACAAACTGTACAAGTAACATACTATATGAATACATTTTTCATAATGATATATTTCTAACATTACATCTATTTAATTATCCTGGAGAAGAGTAGGGATGGAACACAATACCACGATAGTTATCTATAGATATTTTCGATATTATTTTTCTCTTATCAGCACACTCAAAGCAGTATATAATCTTTAAATTGAATATACACTCTGAACAATACAATCTATGTTTACAAGGGATAAAACTTGTATTAATCTCTTTTTTATTACAAATTCCACAAAGCTTCATCATTTTGTTTCTCATATGAGTTCAGGATATAGACTGAGGGAAATAAAAAATCAACCTATTATTTATATCATTTATTATCATCGGTTTACAATGGTAGTAAATTTATAAGATAATTATGAATATGTAAGCTATTATTCACAGCACAGTAACAATTATTTGAAGTATGATTGTTCAAACAAAGAGGTTCACCCATTATCAGTTTTGGACAGTTGACATCATTTTCTAAATCTATAACAACTATCGATCCTCCATTAATTTCTTCCAAAAGTTGACTTATAGCTTTCGATTTTTCTTTTCCTCTAACATATATACGATCGATATTCATCTCAACTGTATGTTTTTTTAAAATATTCTTCAGTTCCCTATTCTTGATAAACCCACTAACATATGGAATACAATGATGATTCCTCTCGAGATATCGAATTTGTCTCTTACAGTTTTCATCTAACTCGCTATATGGTTTGGGATAATTGAATAGGTAGTGAATTGATTGTTTCCCATTCGTAATACACATTTCTTTTATTCTAAATTCAGGCACTTTGAAGCCTTGTACATCTATCACAATGAACCTCATATTGGTGAATGTCGAATATCGAAGAGAGAATAAACTTATCAAATCAATCTTGGTCCCCTACTATTGAGGTTAGTGTATAATTATAACATCTCATATCATATTTGCTTGATCTTTGTGACCTCGTCAGAGATAATCATAACAACAACATATTTGTTTCACTTGAAGCACATGTCTGAATGTTGAAGCATGTGTCTGAACACGTGTCTGAATGTTGAAGCACGTGTCTGAACACGTGTCTGAATATTGAAGCACGTGTCTGAACACGTGTCTGAATATTGAAGCACGTGTTGGAATGATGAATCACGCGTTAAAACATGTGCAAATCACTATTTTCAACTTTCAAACTAATTGTGTTACACAAAAATCACATTCTTTCGATTTAAACTTATTATGGATGAGGTTAGGCTCACCTTTACCTATAATCAAGATGAAACAGGTGACATTAGGCTAGACCCACGTGACAAACCTAGGGTGCACCGGAGCTATATCTACTACATTAAAGACGATTGTTATCATGTCCTCCATAGCTCAGCGGTTATGGAGCCGATTTTGGAATTTGTTTCCCGGGTTCGAATCTGGTGTAGGACAAAATTCATTTTTCAGTAGAGTTGAATCAGATTATATATACTACATTAAAATCACTCATCCTCAAGTCCTCCATAGCTGAGCGGTTAAGCCGTTGACTTTAGAATTTATTTCTCGGGTTCGAATCTGGTGTAGAACAAAAATTCATTTCAGTAGAAGTGACTCAGGTTATATACTACATTTAAATTGATTAATTCAAGTCCTCCATAGCTGGGCGGTTAAGCCACCTAACTTTGGAATTAATTTCTCGGGTTCGAATCCGGTGTAGGATAACAAAATATTCATTTCAGTAGAATGCGAGTACACAGATGACTAGTTCACAGACTGCAGATTGGAAAAAACATAGATTTACCAGACCATAGTTGGAGGAATCATAGATCACCAAACCATAGCCTACCTGTCCATCGATTGATGAACCATAGAGCATAGTCGGGTGCACCATAGATTACCAAACCATAGACCATCGATTGGTGAACCATATACTTCTATGACTGCGCATGCGCGATTGTGGATGACCTTGGAATGGACAGTTTTCGCTAAAATGAACCTTAGATTTCCTTATGGAGATTTACATGCAAAAAAGGTCGATTGTGGTGGAGAACTGTCATAGCACATCTACTACCATCCATAAAAATAAAAAGAAATTAATTGAAACATTTGATTTTATATTAAACAGTGATGACTTTTCAACAGATCAGGTTTCATTAAATGCTTGGTAGGTTTAAAATCGTATTTAGAAAATGAAGAATTTTTGTTATTTCTTGATACTTTTAAATTAATATTTGAACAAACTGATCTTATTTTTCAACAAATTCAAATTGTACAACATAAATTCACTTATATAATTTATTCAAAAGATCGTTTGAAACATCTCATTAATAAAATTTCAAGTTTCCTTAATACAAAATTTCATTTCAATATTTTATTTGAAAATTTTTCAACTGATCAGGCTCCTCCCGCGAAAAGGAGGAAACAATATAATTTGGTAGACAAGAAACTACATTATAAACAACTCTTTTATGAAATTGTAGATACTATTTAAAGGTTAAATTTAGATTTGATTTTCCGATTTACCTGAATTGAAGTTTTTCAACTTGAAGAATAGAAGATTTTTCTAATCTTTTTCAAAAGTGTTTCCCAATACACTTTCAGATAACTTAGTTCTAAAATATCAATTTTTTGATAAAATAATGAATGCACAATGAATTTTGCGTTGTATACTCGGATGAAAATATTTTAGGCCAGTGTCTAAATAATATCTATTGAAAAAGATTTAGTAAAACACTTAAAACATAATGATACATTTTATGATCATTTTTCGCAAATTAAAGACCGTAGAATTCCGTTAATATATAAAAAAAGTTGATACAAATGATTAAAAAAAAATATGAAAAATTCTAAAAAAAAGTAAAAATATTGAAAATCAAGAAAAATAAAAAACACTAAATGAACGAAAAAAAAATTGTTGGCAAGAGAAATTGAAATTTGAGTTCTAGAATCATTTCGGTGGTTCTCTAGAGCTAGCTGGTGGTCTGTACAATGCTGTAAGCAATATATTTCCATTTCCATTTTTAATTATGATTTGTAGGGATTTCAATTTACCAATCTCTATAATTTCATATTGATAAGTAATTTTTTGCCTGATATAAATTACAAGACCATCATTTTGGTTAATGCAACCACCATCATATAATAAATCGTATCAATCTAATTTGAAACTAGATGTATCCCCAAGTTGCCAGTTTCAGACAGCACTATAAGACCAAAATCGAATTTGATAGTACTGAAGAGAATTATTAATTCATCTGAGTTTTTATTTATCGTTCGAATAATAGTATGAAAAGTTTTTTGTGTTTGAATGTTAAAAATTTAAGTTATTTGGTTAATTGAGTTTGCTTGTAATGTATTTATTTTTCGTTCTCTGAAAACTCTTATATACCTATCCAGGATTTTTTTAATAGAGTATATACACCTGCATACAGAGAAAGTATAATTGGAAAATGGTATAATTAAAGTAAATGCAAAAAATTGTATTTGTTATTTGAGTGAAAATGAGGCAATAGTTCAAGACTGAACTGATTTCCTTGAATTATGATTAAATGTACATCAGGCAAAATTTTTCTAAAACAATGGAGGTAAAATTCAGAGTAAAGTGAGGTGATAAAGGAGAAACATTCTAAATTAAATTATATTATATAGCTGAAGTATTATTTTTTGAATTAAGATCTAGTATTAATTCCAGTTGTTTTTTTTTAGGACTTCTTTCTAATTTTCTTTTTTTCGGTCGATTAGCTGAGCTGAGATGTTTGGTTGAAGTAATGCATACAACATTTTTTGTTTTCCGTATCACAGTTTATGCGACATGCAATTTTAATTTGTTGGATTTTAATATAATTATCACCTTGATTATGGATGGAATAGACACATTTTATTCATAGGTAGTACGGTACTCGACACACATTTTACAACTTTTAATAAACAATAAACAATTTTTCTTCACTGTTGTATTTCGATTACTAGTACAGACAGTTATTGACAATGTTCGTTCCACCGCTACAGTATCAAAAAGATGAACAAATTTGAGACTACATAAATATCTAGATTCTTTGAGTCAAATGGGTACGTATACAGAGAAGAATAAGAACAAGTAGCTATGTGCATTAGATAAAATAATTAACATTCTCATAGAAATTACCATAATAAATATTACAGAATAAAAAAGCAATGCGCTCAGCAAAATAAACAATAAAAACTAATTCCTTACCAACGACAGTTCTTAAGTTAAGATCACAGAACGCTTTTTCCATAATAGATGTAGGCACATGCGAATTTATTTGCTACACATATTTTTCTAATATTATTAATATAGTCACTAAATTTCTTCCCCATAGACAGGATAGATATAACACCTGAAACCAATGAGTACACATTAAAACATTTATGAAGAAAGTTCTGGAATACTTTCAATTTACCAATGCTCGTTTATTGTGATTGTTCAATAAATATACCTCCAGCTCAGCTATGCTTTCTACTGTATCTGAAAGCAAATGTATGAGAAAATTTTTAGGTAAAACTTCTGATTAATGGATCTTTCTAGTTCAAGATTGAATTTACTTATATGGGCTAATATTTGTTCATTTTGTTCCCTTATTTGTAATAATAACGTAAATAATTTTTCATTTTATACTATAAATGAAAATAAGCGGTCAGGTTTAATATTTCTGGTTGAAATAATCTGGAGAAGATATTGAAGGAGGAACACCAGTTGTTTCAGGAAAGATGTAATCACAAAAGTATTGGATTCCACCATCATTATGAACTATAAGCTTTGCTTGTTCATCATGTTAAAATATAACAATAGCCTCATTTTACCCACTGAACTTTTCCAATTCATTCTCCAATGCAATAGTACTAATTTGAAGCCATCTTGGTATATTACATTTTTTTTTTAGAAAGAAACTCACCAACACAATAGCTAAGATCTGATGTGAATATTCAATTTTACCTGAGTTCTCAGAAATATTTCTTTGAGAAGGTTCTTCCGAAAATAAAGTTACCAACTTAACACTCTACTGTAGTGAGATAGATGATGCTAAAGATACCACTTCATCTTCATATTTAATATACAAATGTGAATGAGTCTATTTCTTAAATATGAGATCGAGTAGCAATTTTAATTCCATTACCCTGCTACTTTTCATTAAAAAGTTTAAATTAAAACTCAGAATCAATAAGTAAATACCTAGGTTAACAAAACTTAAAGAAATATAGAGTTGTAGGATAATGACACCTTATTCGTGGGGTATAGAAAGAAACATACCATGTTCGGCTTAACAACAGGTCAAATTCTGTGAAGATGGAGTTTGCAGATCTCACTTTTCAACTGTTGTGGGAATATCCAAAATTCTTCGCTGAAAACTACCAATCAACTGTTAGGGTTGATTTTTTTGAAATGGAGTGGACATCCTGGAATCTTATGAGATGAAAGCTCATCAGTATCACTATCTTCTTCCAAATGCAACGGTTTAGATTGTTTCCTATTTTTCAAAAAGCTTCCTCTGCATCAGTTTGTAAATCATATGTCAGTTCTGCCTTCTTCAATTTTTCCAATGCTTCATCAAAATCATCTACTAATTTTCATGAAACTGTGGAAATTATTATCAAGGATAGGTAAGTCATCAGATTATAAGAAGTTACAATATTGTCAATTAACTGCAAATTCATGATGTAGATATATTTTAAGCCACATTTTGAAAACGCGATGCAAGGAGAATTAAATTACATATCTAATACTCACGTCAAATTTAAACAAAGCACTATTCATGAAATAGTGGAATATCAAAAACATGGGTATCTAAATCTAAATCAGCAACATTCTTGAGTACAATAATTTGGTAATTATGACGTTTATGGGAACCAGCTCCGATTTTGACGAAATTTTTTTTATAGACTATTTACATGTTCCTTATGTAGAATTGAAAAAGAAAACTCTCCGCTAAAGTGCCTTTTTCCCAAAAAATAAAAAAATTGTCCCAAATCTAGACATATTCTGTCACGTTTTGCTTCTACATATATGGTCACAATTTGCACGAAACTGTTATTTTCAGCAACCTATGGCATTGTTTTCGTAAATAAATGCTAATTAGAGGTTCAACAGTATTTAGAAACCGTATAATTCGCGAAATAAAATTGTAAACAGTAACCGCCATTAAATTGCATTTTATGAAGTGACGTTACGTCGTAACTAGATTCTCTTGACAGCCAACATTTGCAGTTTGTCACATGTTGACTGATTCATTCCACATTCACATAATATATATTTACATATGCTTTCAATAATTTCTTTTCTGGAATTACCACCAATGGGACTCAGCTCCACAGCCTAAAATAAATGATTATACATATTAATTTGCTGGTAATCTGAATGCTGAACTGAATGTTACCATGTTTTCCATATTGTCCAAGTTAGATGAGGAATTTTTAGAAAATGTCAATATTGCCATTCTGTATAGGCAATAGTTACATCACTTCTAATGGAATGTTTTCGTTCTGTGTGTAATCATGTACGTTTCTCAATAACATAAAGCTTCTCAAATATGTCGTAAAGTTTTAAATAGAGCACATTAATCTCTCTCAATACTTGTCTCTAAGATTCTTTAAAAGCAAAAAAACAATAACAAACAATACTCATCAAACACCTACCAGTTTATTGATTTCCTCTCACAGTTTCAGGATATTCTTACAAGTTTTCTGATTTGAGTCCTGAAAATCTTTTGCAGGCAAATTTATTCAAAAACAAACTTGATTAGTTGAAAATCAAAGTTGGTAAGCATGCAATATATTTTTCTGTAAGTGTTTTTATTAAACTTATAATTAGAATATATTTTCCACATCATAGACAGGAAATAAGTAAAACCGACAGTAAAACTAAGTGTACCGGTCTATGATAATAGCGGACATGGTTGCTTCGTACTTCTAAAGTTGAAGCTGTAAGAACTGAATTAATTGTACTTTCCTATTTCGCAGATTATTTCTTAATATTACTCAAGAAACGGCGGCACTACTAAAAAAAGTTTGTGTGAAGTTAGCCACGTTTTATGACGTGTAGACTGTCGTAATTGTGATAGACTAGAAATTGCGTGCGATGTTGCCAAACTTTCAGATAATTACTAGCCACGCTTTTAACACAATTTCGCAGATATATTTGTTATTATTGCATTTTCATAGATGATTCCTTTACTAAAATACTCAAAATAATGAACCCGATATATACAGAGTCTTGAAACAATGTATAGTGCCTTAGGAAAGATATTAACAAGAAATCATGTTTTTCAACACATTTTCGCGAATGTCTCCCATGATGGTTCAGAATTTATTCCATTTCGGTCTACGAGGGTTCGCGTTCCTTGATAGTTTCTACACAGGAATAGAGTAATACAGAAAGAACAGGAATTAAATTTCACAAATTTATTCCATTTCAGTCTATGTCTTCTTTAGGGTTGCGTGTACGTTAATAGTTTCTCAACAGTAATATTCAAGAATAAAAAAGGAATTGGAAAAAAAATATTATCGAATTTGTACCACCGTAGGGGGGAGAGAAAAAATTAAAATCAACAAATTTATAGGGGTGCGTGTTCGTTAATAGTTTCTCAACAGTAATATTCAAGAACACAAAAGGAATTGGAAAAAAAATATTATCGAATTTGTACCACCGTAGGGGGGACAGGAAAAATGAAAATCCACAAAATTATTTCATTTCAGTCTATATCTTCTTTAGGGGTGCGTGTTCGTTAATAGATTCTCAACAGTAATATTCAAGAATACAAAAGAAACTGGAAAAAAATATTATCGAATTTGTACCACCGTAGGGGGGACATGAAAAATTAAAATCCACAAATTTATTTCATTTCAGTCTATATCTTCTTTAGGGGTGCGTGTTCGTTAATAGATTCTCAACAGTAATATTCAAGAACACGAAAGGAATTGGAAACAAAATATTATCGAATTTGTACCACCGTAGGGGGGACAGGAAAAATTAAAATCCACAAATTTATTCCATTTCACTCTATATCTTCTTTAGGGGTGCGTGTTCGTTAATAGTTTCTCAACAGTAATATTCAAGAACACAAAAGGAATTGGAAAAAAAATATTATCGAATTTGTACCACCGTAGGGGGGACAGGAAAAATTAAAATCCACAAATTTATTTCATTTCAGTCTATATCTTCTTTAGGGGTGCGTGTTCGTTAATAGTTTCTCAACAGTAATATTCAAGAACACGAAAGGAATTGGAAACAAAATATTATCGAATTTGTACCACCGTAGGGGGGACAGGAAAAATTAAAATCCACAAATTTATTTCATTTCATTCTATATCTTCTTTAGAGGTGCGTGTTCGTTGATAGATTCTCAACAGTAATATTCAGGAACACAAAAGGAACTGGAAAAAAAATATTATCGAATTTGTACCACCGTAGGGGGGACAGGAAAAATTTAAATCCGCAAATTTATTTCATTTCAGTCTATATCTTCTTTAGGGGTGCGTGTTCGTTAATAGATTCTCAACAGTAATATTCAAGAACACGAAAGGAATTGGAAAAAGAATATTATCGAATTTGTACCACCGTAGGGGGGACAGGACAAATTAAAATCCACAAATTTACTTCATTTCATTCTATATCTTCTTTAGGGGTGCGTGTTTGTTAATAGTTTCTCAACAGTAATATTCAAGAACACCAAAGGAATTGGAAACAAAATATTATCGAATTTGAACAGCCGTAGGGGGGACAGGAAAAATTAAAATCCACAAATTCATTACATTTCAGTCTATATCTTCTTTAGGGGTGCGTGTTCGTTGATAGATTCTCAACAGTAATATTCAAGAACACAAAAGGAACTGGAAAAAATATATTATCGAATTTGTACCACCGTAGGGGGGACAGGAAAAATTTAAATCCACAAATTTATTCCATTTCAGTCTACATCTTCTTTAGGGGTGCGTGTTCGTTAATAGTTTCTCAACAGTAATATTCAAGAACACAAAAGGGATTGGAAAGAAAATATTATCGAATTTGTACCACCGTAGGGGGGACAGGACAAATTAAAATCCACAAATTTACTTCATTTCATTCTATATCTTCTTTAGGGGTGCGTGTTCGTTAATAGTTTCTCAACAGTAATATTCAAGAACACCAAAGGAATTGGAAACAAAATATTATCGAATTTGTACAGCCGTAGGGGGGACAGGAAAAATTAAAATCCACAAATTCATTACATTTCAGTCTATATCTTCTTTAGGGGTGCGTGTTCGTTGATAGATTCTCAACAGTAATATTCAAGAACACAAAAGGAACTGGAAAAAATATATTATCGAATTTGTACCACCGTAGGGGGGACAGGAAAAATTTAAATCCACAAATTTCATTTCAGTCTATATCTTCTTTAGGGGTGCGTGTTCGTTAATAGATTCTCAACAGTAATATTCAAGAACACAAAAGGAACTGGAAAAAAAATATTATCGAATTTGTACCACCGTAGGGGGGACAGGAAAAATTAAAATCCACAAATTTATCCCATTTCAGTCTATATCTTCTTTAGGGGTGCGTGTTCGTTAATAGTTTCTCAACAGTAATATTCAAGAACACAAAAGGAATTGGAAAAAAAATATTATCGAATTTGTATCACCGTAGGGAAGACAGGAAAAATTAAAATCCACAAATTTATTCCATTTCAGTCTATATCTTCTTTAGGGGTGCGTGTTCGTTAATAGTTTCTCAACAGTAATATTCAAGAACACGAAAGGAATTGGAAACAAAATATTATCGAATTTGTATCACCGTAGAGGGGACAGGAAAAATTAAAATCCACAAATTTATTTCATTTCAGTCTATATCTTCTTTAGAGGTGCGTGTTCGTTGATAGATTCTCAACAGTAATATTCAGGAACACAAAAGGAACTGGAAAAAAAATATTATCGAATTTGTACCACCGTAGGGGGGACAGGAAAAATTTAAATCCACAAATTTATTTCATTTCAGTCTATATCTTCTTTAGGGGTGCGTGTTCGTTAATAGATTCTCAACAGTAATATTCAAGAACACGAAAGGAATTGGAAAAAGAATATTATCGAATTTGTACCACCGTAGGGGGGATAGGAAAAATTAAAATCCACAAATTTACTTCATTTCATTCTATATCTTCTTTAGGGGTGCGTGTTCGTTAATAGTTTCTCAATAGTAATATTCAAGAACACCAAAGGAATTGGAAACAAAATATTATCGAATTTGTACAGCCGTAGGGGGGACAGGAAAAATTAAAATCCACAAATTCATTACATTTCAGTCTATATCTTCTTTAGGGGTGCGTGTTCGTTGATAGATTCTCAACAGTAATATTCAAGAACACAAAAGGAACTGGAAAAAAAATATTATCGAATTTGTACCACCGTAGGGGGGACAGGAAAAATTTAAATCCACAAATTTCATTTCAGTCTATATCTTCTTTAGGGGTGCGTGTATGTTAATAGATTCTCAACAGTAATATTCAAGAACACAAAAGGAACTGGAAAAAAAATATTATCGAATTTGTACCACCGTAGGGGGGACAGGAAAAATTAAAATCCACAAATTCATTACATTTCAGTCTATATCTTCTTTAGGGGTGCGTGTTCGTTGATAGATTCTCAACAGTAATATTCAAGAACACAAAAGGAACTGGAAAAAATATATTATCGAATTTGTACCACCGTAGGGGGGACAGGAAAAATTTAAATCCACAAATTTCATTTCAGTCTATATCTTCTTTAGGGGTGCGTGTTCGTTAATAGATTCTCAACAGTAATATTCAAGAACACAAAAGGAACTGGAAAAAAAATATTATCGAATTTGTACCACCGTAGGGGGGACAGGAAAAATTAAAATCCACAAATTTATTCCATTTCAGTCTATATCTTCTTTAGGGGTGCGTGTTCGTTAATAGTTTCTCAACAGTAATATTCAAGAACACAAAAGGAATTGGAAAAAAAATATTATCGAATTTGTATCACCGTAGGGGGGACAGGAAAAATTAAAATCCACAAATTTATTCCATTTCAGTCTATATCTTCTTTAGGGGTGCGTGTTCGTTAATAGTTTCTCAACAGTAATATTCAAGAACACGAAAGGAATTGGAAACAAAATATTATCGAATTTGTATCACCGTAGAAGGGAAAAGGAAAAATTAAAATCCACAAATTTATTTCATTTCAGTCTATATCTTCTTTAGAGGTGCGTGTTCGTTGATAGATTCTCAACAGTAATATTCAGGAACACAAAAGGAACTGGAAAAAAAATATTATCGAATTTGTACCACCGTAGGGGGGACAGGAAAAATTTAAATCCACAAATTTATTTCATTTCAGTCTATATCTTCTTTAGGGGTGCGTGTTCGTTAATAGATTCTCAACAGTAATATTCAAGAACACGAAAGGAATTGGAAAAAGAATATTATCGAATTTGTACCACCGTAGGGGGGATAGGAAAAATTAAAATCCACAAATTTACTTCATTTCATTCTATATCTTCTTTAGGGGTGCGTGTTCGTTAATAGTTTCTCAATAGTAATATTCAAGAACACCAAAGGAATTGGAAACAAAATATTATCGAATTTGTACAGCCGTAGGGGGGACAGGAAAAATTAAAATCCACAAATTCATTACATTTCAGTCTATATCTTCTTTAGGGGTGCGTGTTCGTTGATAGATTCTCAACAGTAATATTCAAGAACACAAAAGGAACTGGAAAAAAAATATTATCGAATTTGTACCACCGTAGGGGGGACAGGAAAAATTTAAATCCACAAATTTCATTTCAGTCTATATCTTCTTTAGGGGTGCGTGTATGTTAATAGATTCTCAACAGTAATATTCAAGAACACAAAAGGAACTGGAAAAAAAATATTATCGAATTTGTACCACCGTAGGGGGGACAGGAAAAATTAAAATCCACAAATTTATTTAATTTCAGTCTATATCTTCTTTAGAAGTGCGTGTTCCTTAATAGATTCTCAACAGTAATATTCAAGAATACAAAAGGAAGTGGAAAAAAAATATCATCGAATTTGTACCAGCGAAGGGGGGACAGGAAGAATTAAAGTCCGCGAAATTTGCTTACTGTTAGCTTGAATCTTCTTGTTTATTTTTAGGTTTCTGACGAATGCAGGTATTCTGGAAATGTTTGCCAGCGTTGAATAGATAGGAAACCGTATAGCAAGAAAACCCTATTTCTTATTGTATTTCGTTTGAAATTTTCAGTAGAATTTTTTGAATTGATTAACAATATGATAACATGAAAGTTTCCACACCACCCAGGAGGTCCCACGCAGACTCCTCCAACCTCTCATTGAAACCTTACCCTCACGTCAAAAATACCGCAAAGAAGTTCCACATATAATTTCCGCAAAGTTCTGCAGGTAATTTCCGATAGGTTCCGCGTTTTCAAACCGCTTAGACAAACATGGAAATTTCAGGTACAATATTAACAGGCAGGTAACAGTAGTTTAAATATATAACAGTCTTATAAATATTGATAATAATAGTAATAACAAAAATAACAATACCTACTTCTGAATAAATAATAACAAAAATAAAAATAATTTTGAATAATACTAAGAAAAATAACAGTAATTCTTAATAATAATAGCAATATATAAATACATAATATAATAATAATCTAAATAATAATTGTAACGAGAGGTACATTTTCTTAAAAATTTAAAAACCCAATACGTGGACTTTCTTTCATTGCGAATATTTCTCTCAGTTTTTATCGCATAAATCGCAAATATCATATTTATATTCTAATGAATTTAATATATTTTGATCGTTTTGATGAGGTAAAATACACTTGACGTGACTCTTTCTTAAACAACTGTTACATGTAACAGCGCGATAGTTACTATTATTAGTGTCATTTCCGCAAAATAGGCATTTTTCTGACATATTATCTGATGATTTAATAATTGTACTTTTTAGGCTACGTCTGTAATTCATTATATTTACGCCATTATTTAAAGGTGCACCACTGGCAATTTTATTGAAATAATGGATTATATAAACTCCACAGTTGAATGTGTCATCTCGATTATCATGATACATTACGTCGACGGTTCAGTTACTAGTTTCAATATAATTTTGGTGATTTTGATTAAAGTAATTTTCCGCAAATGTTAAGAACTTCGATAAATATATCTTCGTTTCTGATAAGGAACTTCCAAATGGATTCAAAAATGTGAATGTCTTATTTCTTAAATTAGCTAAAGCCAGACAAAAGTGATGTTGCTGAGAATTATCCTTCTTGTCGGAATAATTTTGAATAATTGGGAACACTAAGATATCTGCTTGAATATTGAAAGATGTGGTTCTCCGTCAGCATATAGAAAAATTCTTGTTGCAAGCATGCAGCTTACAAGCTGATACAGTTTTATTTCGCCTTTGAAAATATTTAAACATATGTCTACAATGAAGTTGGTCAACCACTCATTACTCGATAAAATTTGGGAGTCATATTGAGTTATTTCCGTGATTTCACAAGTGAAAGAAGAAAAATATGCTATATGATACCTCCTTCCAATATCTTTATAGTAATAGGGGTCCGAAACTAATCCGTTTTGTAAAATTTGTAGCTGATTTCCCGACTTCCATTTGAGATACGTTGGCTCAGTCACTGCACCAGCGAGAATTGGCAGCATGGCAAAATTGAAGAAACGTTCAATTTTAGGCAGCATTTCCCTCCAGCAAATTCTGTCCCTAAAGATTCGTTCGATTTTTATACCGCAAAATGTGTAAATAACTAAATCGCACCAATCCCTATCAGTAATTTCAAGAAGACATTGAATTTGATAATAATAAATATGTGTCTTCGAGAGATTTCCTGTTTTATCGCAAAATTTAATCAAACCTTGTTTGGACGCGCTATTCGGATTCAAATTTCGACAGCTATATGGACATTTGACTTCTACCAAACCGTCATCAGCAACCAGACCATCGGGTGATCCACAAATAAATTGGTAGGTTTGATGAACATGCAAACCAGACGATATACACTGGCAATCGGTTTTCTGTTCATATAGCGCAATTGCTTGTCCCTCGAATTCAATTCCATGTTTTATGGGTTCAGACTGAATATTAACTGGTTTAATTATTCTATTAGAGATATTTATTAACGTTTTCTCCGACTTGCTTTTATAGATCGCTCCGGAATGAGATGCTGTTACCCCAATGCGTCTCTCCTCAAACCACCTTGATATGTCTCTCTGACCTTTCGTCATAATCTCAATTTCTGCCAATTCAGTTTTCCCTTTCTTGTAATTTTTATCAAAATAAGTCCTACATAGAGTACTGAGTCTTGTGCTAGATTCATGAGAACTGGCAATTCTATATGAAATTTGAATACCCTCATCCTTCTTATCCTCACAAAATCTACTGAAAAATTAACCGCTGTGAGAATTTTCCAATTCTTCGACACAAACTTGGTGCACACAACCATCACATTTATCGCACTGTATCCCAGAAGCAGTGAAATCTAAATTGCCTTTTTTGCAGTAAGTGCATAAATCAGCATCGGCACTTCTCTTGGACAAAGATTGAGATTTCAACGCGAGTTTCAGTGATGTCCCCAGAAAATTATTGTGAGGTTCTTTAACCTTTTTGTCCCAAATTTCTAGAGAATCAAGACCTCTTTCGATTTTGCTCTAAGGTTGAATCTTACAACATCTTTTCCTGGGAATGTCGGCATTGAATTCTTTCAAAAGGAAGAGGACATGGCGTCTCAGTTTCCTAATGATGCGGGAAGTTTATTGGCGCATTATTTTTTTCGCTAAAATATTTTTAACAATTCCGAACCATCTTTCAACAGGAGCATCACTGGACCGTTCTTTATTCTCTAACAAAATACCACTCCATAAGGAAACAAAAGGAACATATTCTTTGATAAATTTTTGAAAAAAAAGGACATTTTGATATTCGTTCATATTTCCTGAATCTGAAATCAAATGGCAATTCAAATTTGAACAAAATTGTTTGAAAAACTGACAAAATGAAGTAGACTGGAATGTCCCCATTGAATTCGTCTGAAACTCAATCTCGTGATCTACTTTTAGATACTCAAGATTTTCATTATAACATAATTTCAATAATTTCTTGAATTCACTTACAAAACTTACATTTTTCGTACCTGAATTTGTAAAAATATAAAAATTCTTAAACCATTCGCAAAACTGCCCCCAATCATTGATATTATATGCCGCGCCTAAAATTTCTCTTAAATGTATTTTAACTTGAAGATTTTCATAAAAATTATCTACATCAGCCGCCATTAATTTGAACATATGAAAGCAACAGATATGCAACTGAATTTTATTGACAGGAAATTGTTTATTATTATGTACGCAATCGAAAGTCATATTGATGTACTCCTTGAGCTCCATGCTATTAAAATATATAGATATGGCATTTAAAAAAGCAAAACTAAAATCTGTAACAATTTTACGGCAAATTGGCCATTTCCTAAAATTACTAATACAAAACGTTCTAAATTTAAGCAGCCAAGATCCGATACTTCCAGCATCATGTTCGTTCGAAATCATTTCCAATACTGCACATACTCTATTTGATTGAGAAATTTGTACAACACCGGCGTAATAATAGACTTTGGTACCAATATTATAAGGCCTTCTTATAATATTCCCTGTGGCATCTAAATGAAGCACCCCCTCCTTTAACGAATTTAATAAAATGACTTGCTCCGTACTATACATATAGACATGTAAAGGAATTCCTGCGAATTGAATATAATTAGAGTGATCCTTCTGCATCAATATTATATCAAGAATATCATCCATGTGCCTATCATTTTTCGCGAATGCCTCTGTACGCATTTTCCTATAAACCGCATCCGATTTAACACCGTCTAAGTTCAAATTGTTCATTGATTCGTTATTCAAATTTAAAACATCGTTTTGTCGTTGCTCTAAGGGTTGTATGTTTACCATTTCCCTTTTTCTGATTTTCCGTTCAACACCTATTACTTGTGTCGTAATTTTACTCAAATGTCTGAAATTTTTTGAAGAACTATAAACGTCTACTTTATGTTCTGAAGATTGTTCCGCAGAAATACATTTGATAATCAAAATAAACTTTTTACATTTTGGATGCACACAGTACGCGTATATTTTCATGGAGTCTTTTTTTTTGAATATCGGTTATGTTTAAACTAAAGATTGCTTGTGTTATTCACAGATTTGATTTTTCTATTTAGCAAAAGAGGGTATTTTTCCTTGATTAAAGTTTTATTACGACATATGGTAGAGAATTCCTCGCCTGTTAAAACAAATTCTCCCTCTTTGAAAATGCAGTTATTATAAGTTAAATGTCCTAAATTATCCTCCAGTATATTTTTAGTTCCCGGCGGAAGTCGAACGCGTACTTCACTTTTCATTTCAAAAAATTTTTTCAACTCTGGCGATACTACATCGAAATCTGAACTGACTTCTTTTCTCTTCAATGAAGTTGATGATGTGACAGTGAGAGATGATTCTCTAGCTTTTGGAGTCGAGTGTACTAATATATAAGCATATTTATCTTATTTTTATTATAAATTTTAGAGGAACTACAAGAAATAGGAGATTTGATATCATAGTCAAGATCTGATTTAGCTTTACTTTCATCATTTATCTGCGCAGGTTCGGGAGAACATTGAAGTGATGCTTCTTGGATTGATTCTAAATTATTTAGTTCCTGAACCGAAACTTCGAGAGAAGAGGATATACTCTTATAATCAAATGTACTCTTTATGGAATGAACATGTCTTTTTATGAAATAAAATAGTTTCCTGCGATTTTTTTCGCTATTTTTTATATCCATAGCGTGACATAAACGAGAATAGATAGATGAAACTGTAAAGTAGGATTCAATTAACAGGTCGTTTTTCAGAATATTTTTCGTAATCATGGATTATTAATACGAGACAAATATGATGTTTTGTCCCTCTCATTATTTTCATCATTCACGAATTCAACGGCATTATTTCGGTTACAACTCAATAGTTCCCGTATGTTACCCGTGTTTCTTCGGAGAACCATATAAATTGCACGTCGCGTCCTACGGTCGTTCTTAGAAAATATAAACATTGCCGATTTTTGGATTATATTATCGTTCAATTTTAGTTTACTAAGATCTTCAGAAGAAGTGTCTGAAAAATGTCCATTCAAGTATTCCGCTAATTTTCCAACAGGAAATTTGATTGGTTTACCGACCATTTTTATTCCCTATGATTCTATTACCTTACTGAGAGAAATTTGATAAATATGAATATATAGTGTTGCCTGGATGAATATGATAGAATCGAGTAATGGAATGTGTCACTTTCTTATTTAACGTTTCTAATAGAAAATTTAAATATTCATAAAGATACCCACTCACCAAAGAACAGTCGAACTAGTGTCATTGCAAAATTTACGCTTAGATGTTTAGAGCTCAAACACAGATATTTCATAGAGAAACTTGTGTTGACCTTCAGATATTATGCGAATGTGGCTTTGTGCGGCCTTTTATTTGTTTTAGTTCGTTCTACCATTATATTCTGACTTTTGTCTTGTTAATTGGTGTGTTAAGTGTTATTTTATGGATATTTGATTATATTTATTGTGTAATTATGATCTACTGTTGGTGTTGGAATCTATGTTCAATTGCTCATAGAAATGCCACCGCCACCGAGTGAATTGTGGTGTTTATTCCGTAAGAAAAGCGGCAATGTCGCTACTCGCAAGCATCGCTACCCGCAAGCAACATTCTGATAACAGAACTAACCTTTCTAAACATATTTCAAATTACCACTTGAAAGACAGAATTACAGAAATGCAAATGTTAGAATTTTACTCCCTGCGAAAGAGAGTAGTAATCCTGCTTCTACTTCTATGCATTGAGATCATATAGAACTGAGGCGTAAAGCCCGTATATACAGTGTGTAAACGCCAAATGGAATAAATTCATTATCTCGGTTACTGTACATATTTATAAAAAATCCCGAAACAAGTCAAATTCAAATTACAAATTGACATTCTTCAACGTGAAAATGCGACCCCTACCTTCAACCCCCTTCGAATGACAGGTACAACCCCCAATTTCTTAAATGGGAAGTATAGAATTGTGATATATCGTTTGAAAGGTCTCTTCATTCTCTATTAAAAGATGTTATCTAAAACACTAAAGAGAACTATGAGTTTTAATGAAGTAGATGTTCAAAATATTCACCGCGAACGTCTTGGCAACATCCTAATCTTGAATAAAACTGTCTTTTAACATTATTGAACATATCAGGCCTGATCGACCTCATCGCAAGCGTTATTCGTTCTTTCAAGTCATTTAAATCAAAAGGTTTATTTTTGTACACAACGCTCTTCACATATCCCCATAAAAAGAAATCTAATAATGTAACATCAGGTGATCGCGCTGGCCATTCAATCGATCCTCGCCTCCCTATCCCCCGATTGGGAAATATTGTATCGAGGTACTGCCGGACATTAAATTGGTAATGTGGTGGTGCTCCATCCTGCTGAAACCATATCGTATTCTCTGGAACTTCAGGGTTTCCTGGATCAGGATATAAATTTGTTAAAGTTGGAATGACATCATTTTGAAGTAGTGCCAAATAATGATCCCCATTCAAATTGCCCTCAATGAAAAAGGGACCAATGATACGGTTTACAACAATCCCTGCCCAAACATTAATCTTTTGAGGGTATTGCGTGTGTTCTTCTCTTATCCAGTGAGGATTTTCCGTTGACCAGTAGCGGCAATTTTGACGATTAGCATAACCGGTAAATGAAAAAGTACACTCATCAGAAAACATAACGTTTTCTTATTGGATAATATTGTTATCCAACAAGTCCATCATTCCCTCACAAAAATAAGTTCTCCCATCAAAATCGTCTTCCATGAGCTCCTGAGTAGGTATCATTTTGTATGCAAGCATTTTATTTTCTTTTAATATGTTTACTATCGATGTATGGCTAACATTGAATGTATGTCTACACGATGTATGTGCGTTTTCTTCAAACTCAAGCATCACATCTAATTTGATGTCATCACTCAGTGCATTGGCAGGTTGTTTTTTTATCTGCCTTACATGACCAAACTCGCGAAACTGCTTCTCAATTTTACTAACTGTTCCTTGGGATATAGGCGATGAATCAGGAAATTTCTCATGAAATAGGCGAGTTACTTCCTGTTGTGTTCGGGTTTTATCTCCGTAACTAATCATTTGTACAACTGTTATTTCATGCATTTCCATTACTCTAACCATTTTTCACAATTGAAATTAACGAATTTCAAACTTAAATTATAATACTGACAACTTAAATGACAACTTATATAAAACAATTTGCTAAGGCGTTTTAATCTAACTAACGTTACCACGGAAACTTTTTAAAGTATTTTTAATGAATACCATCTAAAACACACATTGCTATGGTTTTTGCTTACTTTCTTATTATCAAGACCTAAAAGGGAAATAAGTATTGAGTATATTGTAATAAGTTTTTAGTATATCTTAGCGAATTTCGGTAACCACATAATTTTATTTTATTCTATCTTAATTGTTTTGCAAAAAACTTGAAAGCGATAACATTTTTTAATAGAGAATGAAGAGACCTTTCAAACGATATATCACAAGCCTATACTTCCCATTTAAAAAATTGGGGGTTGTAACTGTCATTCGAAGGGGGTTGAGGCTAGGGGTCGCATTTTCACGTTGAAGAATGTCTATTTGTAATTTGAATTTGGAGTGTTTCGGAATTTTTTATAAATATGTACAGTAACCGAAATAATGAATTTATTCCATTTGGCGTTTACACACTGTGTATAGTAAAGATTCTTGACCCAGTATGAATTACATATAAAAATTCTTGGGAAATAGGTCACATTAACACTCTGTTTTAATTTTTTTGTCTTAAATTCTCAAAACAGAGTGTTAATGTGACCTATTTCCCAAGATAGACCTCGTTGGATAAACCATCATGTAGTGGAGTGACTCTTATGGCAGAAACTATTGTTGAATGTGCACCTGAGTTAAGATTACTATATATAAAAATTTTCGGGAAATAGGTCACATTAACACTCTGTTTTAAATATTTTCGTCTTTACGTACGTTTCGGTCTCACGACCATCATCAGAAGACTTATTACTTCAATAACCCGAATACTTAGAACTAATATTTAAAACAGAGTGTTATTGTGACCTATTTCCCGAGAATTTTTATATATAATTCATACTGGGTCAAGAATCTTTATTATAGATAAGATTACTGATAATCGAGGCGCTCAGTTTAGAGCTTCCTCTTACTCTGAAGGGGAATTTCAACATGCACGTATTGTCTGATGCTTCCTATACTTTATATGCGGCAACCGGCCATTTGACATACTCAAAGGTAACGGTTGTAAAAATTGTATGATATTTTTTCTCCAGTTCCTTTTGTGTTCTTGAATATTACTGTTGAGAATCTATTAACGAACACGCACCCCTAAAGAAGATATAGGCTGAAATGAAATAAATTTGTGGATTTTAATTTTTCCTGTCCCCCCTACGGTGGTACAAATTCGATAATATTCTTTTTCCAATTCCTTTCGTGTTCTTGAATATTACTGTTGATAATCTATTAACGAACACGCACTCCTAAAGAAGATATAGGCTGAAATGAAATAAATTTGTGGATTTTAGTTTTTCCTGTCCCCCCTACGGTGGTACAAATTCGATAATATTTTTTTTCCAATTTCTTCTGTGTTCTTGAATATTACTGTTGAGAATCTATTAACGAACACGCACCCCTAAAGAAGATATAGGCTGAAATGAAATAAGTTTGTGGATTTTAATTTTTCCTGTCCCCCCTACGGTGGTACAAATTCAGTAATATTTTGTTTCCAATTCCTTTCGTGTTCTTGAATATTACTGTGGAGAAACTATTAACGAACACGCACCCCTGAAGAAGATATAGGCTGAAATGAAATAAATTTGTGGATTTTATTTTTTCCTGTCCCCCCTACGGTGGTACAAATTCGGTAATATTTTGTTTCCAATTCCTTTCGTGTTCTTGAATATTTCTGTTGAGAAACTATTAACGAACACGCACCCCTAAAGAAGATATAGACTGAAATGGAGTAAATTTGTGGATTTTAATTTTTCCTGCCCCCCCTACGGTGGTACAAATTCGATAATATTTTTTCTCCAGTTCCTTTTGTGTTCTTGAATATTACTGTTGAGAATCTATTAACGAACACGCACCCCTAAAGAAGATATAGCCTGAAATGAAATAAATTTGTGGATTTTAATTTTTCCTGTCCCCCCTACGGTGGTACAAATTCGATAATATTTTTTTCCAGTTCCTTTTGTATTCTTGAATATTACTGTTGAGAATCTATCAACGAACACGCACCCCTAAAGAAGATATAGCCTGAAATGAAATAAATTTGTGGATTTTAATTTTTCCTGTCCCCCATACGGTGGTACAAATTCGATAATATTTTGTTTCCAATTTCTTTCGTGTTCTTGAATATTACTGTTGAGAAACTATTAACGAACACGCACCCCTAAAGAAGATATAGACTGAAATGAAATAAATTTGTGGATTTTAATTTTTCCTGTCCCCCCTACGGTGGTACAAATTTGATAAAAAAAAATTTCCAGTTCCGTTTGTGTTCTTGAATATTACTGTTGAGAATCTATCAACGAACACGCACCCCTAAAGAAGATATAGACTGAAATGAAATAAATTTGTGGATTTTAATTTTTCCTGTCCCCCCTACGGTGGTACAAATTCGATAATATTTTTTTTCCAATTCCTTTTGTGTTCTTGAATATTACTGTTGAGAAACTATTAACGAACACGCACCCCTAAAGAAGATATATACTGAAATGAAGTAAATTTGTGGATTTTAATTTTTCAGTGGTACAAATTCGATAATATTTTTTTTCCAATTCCTTTTGTGTTCTTGAATATTACTGTTGAGAATCTATTAACGAACACACACCCCTAAAGAGGATATAGACTGAAATGAAATAAATTTGTGGATTTTAATTTTTCCTGTCCCCCCTACGGTGGTACAAATTCGATATTTTTTTTCCAGTTCCTTTTGTGTTCTTGAATATTACTGTTGAGAATCTATTAACGAACACGCACCCCTAAAGAAGATATAGACTGAAATGAAATAAATTTGTGGATTTTAATTTTTCCTGTCCCCCCTACGGTGGTACAATTCCGATAATATTTTTTTTCCAATTCCTTTTGTGTTCTTGAATATTACTGTTGAGAAACTATCAACGAACACACACCCCTAAAGAAGATATAGAATGAAATGAAGTAAATTTTTTGATTTTAATTTTTCCTGTCCCCCCTACGGTGGTACAAATTCGATAATATTCTTTTTCCAATTTCTTTTGTGTTCTTGAATATTACTGTCTAGAATCTATTAACGAACACGCACCCCTAAAGAAGATATAGACTGAAATGAAATAAATTTGTGGATTTTAATTTTTCCTGTCCCCCCTACGGTGGTACAAATTCGATAATAGTTTTTTTCCAATTCCTTTTTTGTTCTTGAATATTACTGTTGAGAAACTATTAACGAACACGCATCCCTAAAGAAGATATAGACTGAAATGGAATAAATTTGTGAAATTTAATTCCTGTTCTTTCTGATTCCTGCACCTTCGTATTCCTGTGTAGAAACTATCAAGGAACGCGAACCCTCGTAGACCGAAATGGAATAAATTCTGAACAATCATGGGAGACATTCGCGAAAATGTGTTGAAAAACATGATTTCTTGTTAATATCTTTCCTAAGGCACTATACATTGTTTCAAGACTCTGTATATATCGGGTTCATTATTTTGAGTATTTTAGTAAAGGAATCATCTATGAAAATGCAATAATAACAAATATATTCGCGAAATTGTGTTAAAAGCGTGGCTAGTAATTATCTGAAAGTTTGGCAACATCGCACGCAATTTCTAGTCTATCACAATTTCGACAGTCTACACGTCATAAACCGTGGCTGGAAAAACGTGGCTAACCTCACACAAACCTAAAAAAAGTCTCCAAACGCTCAGACAGCTCAGATATTAGCTTGGTATTCGTATTTCTATAGTAAACAAAACGGGTGTGCGCGGATATTTCACCCTCGTAAAAATACTTAAAAACATAAAAACACTTAAAATTTAAAACAGGTACATAAACAACCACAAGGTTATGTCAAGTCAGATCACAGATCACGTTATGATCACGGAACAACGGAACGAATTTCTATCAGTAATGATTTATTCATGGATCGATTTATTAAATACGACAGCAATGGCCAACGTAGAGATGTGCTCAAAGTGTACTACTATACCTCCTTTGTTGCAATGAAATTATAAATGATGTGGAATTTGTGATAAATATAATATTATGATTCCATGATACACATTATTATAATCGCGCTTATTTTCAGTGTTATAGATCAGCGACCATAAATAATAACACTATGCTTCGAGCTGATATATGAATAATTTTGCGAATAATACTTCAATATTTCTACATAGTTTATTTGAACAACAAATTCTCACAAGCGGGCTTAAATAGTTATTAAACATGGCTCAAATTTAAAAGTATATGTCTATTCTATAAGGTCTGTTTGTTTGTGTTGCTAGAGATGCATAGAGTATGTTTAGTAGAAAAACGTCCGTTCGTTTGTGTCGATCATTTGATCTAATTGTGTTCATTTGTGTTGAGTAAATTGCTCTAGATTGAAAAGATCAGACTAAATCTACTCGACGGAGCAAGAAGAGCGGATCATTTTATAAGTGATTTACATAACCTGAAATCAGAGTTCTTTATAGTTCGGACTTTTCGAGTACCTAGATAAAATTAAAGTTAACAAAAATGTCAACAGTTTCACAAGATCCTGTCGTTTTACGGTCTCCAACCTTTCTATATGAGGTTTGATGACTCGCAAACCATAGGAACAGAATCGACTTGTTATTGTCGATATTTAATCTTATGTTAGCAAACAAACTAATAATTTACCACAAGGATGAAGTAATTATGATTTTCAACTCATTTCAACAAGTAGACTTACAATTCTTTTGAAGATTTTGGTACATATTAGAGACTAGAAATTTTACTTTTGAAAGAATTTGAAATTTATCACAACTAGGTCTGAAATGCATTTTGAATTCTTGTTCGTTATACATGGATATGACCTAAAATATGGATATAGAGACAGTTCAAAGAAACATTTGTTATTGTTTCATGCAATACTCTTACTTCAAAATAATTTTCAATACAATTTCTATTAGTTAAAATGGCTTCTTAGATCTTCAAATCGTCTATTTCTTTATCTCCAGATGAACTATAAGGGAATCATCTGTTGCAAGGCAAAAAATAGCATTTTTGAAAATTTTCTAGGATATGTTGTCTGTGTCGTCTTCTTTGCTAATCTTAGCTACTACTACCCTAACAACACAGGGATGTCCTCTGTATGTCATTTTGATGTACCGCGGTACAAGGACATGATTGGGATATCCAGATGTCCCGTATAATTTGTCCAGTGGACATCCCATCTGGAATATCCATAGGTTATCCCATTCATGTCACTGGAGTGCTTGCTATCCACTCACATATATAAGAATCATCGAAACTCGTCAAAATGTAAAAAATGTTTGTTTTTCTTCTGGAAAATAAGCAGAAAATTTTTAATGCATAGTATACCCTTATCCTAAATTCCCAAGATTGATAAAAAACAAATTATAGGTACACAAATCCCAATTATTTCATTTCGGCTTCTGTGGTTTTGTCGTTTTGGCAACATTGTTTGAATTATTGGGTGATCTAAGTTTTCATGAACGTGAAGTTAGCGAAGCACCCTAAGCCAAAATCAAAACTACTGTGTAAGTAATTTGCCGCTAATTTGCCGCTAATTAGTTGTGGAAAAATTAATTTTGCCGAGTTTTTTTTTTTTTTTTGGGGTGCTTCGCTAACTTCATTTGAACTTAGCGAAGCACCCTTGAAGAAAACAGCTTTCAACATCATAAATCAAAATTTGACTTGTGCCTTAATTTGCCGCTAATTAGTTGTGGAAAAATTAATTTTGCCGTGGTTTTGTTATTTTGTTTTTGGGGTGCTTTGCTAACTTCATATGAACTTAGCGGAGCACCCTTGAAGAAAACGGCTTTCAACATCATAAATCAAAATTTGACTTGTGCCATAATTTGCCGCTAATTTGCCGCTAATTAGTTGTGGAAAAATTTAATTTGTTCTGTTTATTTTTTTTCGTTTTTTGGGGTACTTCGCTAACTTCATATGAACTCAGCGAAGCACCCTCGAAGGAAACGGCTTTCAACATCATAAATCGAAATTTGACTTGTGCCATCATTTGCCGCTAATTTGCCGCTAATTAGTTGTGGAAAAATTTAATTTGTTGTGTTTATTTTTTTTTCGTTTTTTGGGGTGCTCCGCTAACTTCATATAAACTCAGCGAAGCACCCTCGAAGAAAACGGCTTTCAACATCATAAATCGAAATTTGACTTGTGCCAGAATTGGCCGCTTATTTGCCGCTAATTAGTTGTGTAAAAATTAATTTTGCCGTGTTTTTGTTTTTTTGTTTTTTGGGGTGCTTTGCTAACTTCATATGAACTTAGCGAAGCACCCTCGAAGAAAACGGCTTTAAACATCATAAATCGAAATTTGACTTGTTCCATAATTTGCCGCTAATTAGTTGTGGAAAAATTTAATTTGTTCTGTTTATTTTTTTTTTCGTTTTTTGGGGTGCTCCGCTAACTTCATATGAACTCAGCGAAGCACCATCGAAGAAAACGGCTTTCAACATCATAAATCGAAATTTGACTTGTGCCGTAATTTGCCGCTAATTTGCCGCTAATTAGTTGTGGAAAAATTTAATTTGTTGGGTTTATTTTTTTTTCGTTATTTGGAGTGCTCCGCTAACTTCATATAAACTCAGCGAATCACCTTCGAAGAAAACGGCTTTCAACATCATAAATCGAAATTTGACTTGTGCCATAATTTGCCGCTAATTAGTTGTGGAAAAATTTCATTTATCGTGTTTATTTTTTTTCGTTTTTTGGGGTGCTCCGCTAACTTTATATAAGCTCAGCGAAGCACCATCGAAGAAAACTGCTATCAACAACATAAATCAAATATTAACTGAGGCCATAATTGGCCGCTAATTTGTTGTGAAAAAATTAATTTTCCCGTGTTTATTTTTTGTTCTGGTTTTTTTGGGTGCTTCGCTAACTTCATATGAACTTAGGGAAGCGCCATTGAAGGAAACGGCTTTCAACATCATAAATCGAAATTTGACTTAGCTTATAATTTGCCGCTAATTAGTTGTGAAAAAATTAATTTTGCCGTGTTTTTTTGTTTTTTGTTTTTTTGGGTACTTCACAAATGTCGCTTAAAGATTATGAAGCACCCTAGATGCAAACGGCTAAAGACATCATAAATTGGATTCGACAAAAGCATATTTTACCAATGATTAGTTGCAAATTGCACCCTTGATGCATACGGCTAAAGACATCTTAAATTTGATTCGACGAAAGCTTATTCTACCACTGATTAGTTGCTAACCAGTCTTGCAAAAATTGATTTTGCCATGTCTTGTTTTTTGTATGTGCTTCGCTAACTTCATACATTAGGAAATATTACATATTAATTAATTAGAAAAAATTATATTTCAAAATTTATTCTCGTTAGAAAATAAGAGTACTTTGCAGAATATATTTGAATTGAATATGTAACCATTTTCTGATACGCGCCGAACGTAGGAATAATGACATCTCTTTTTATTGATAAGTGTAATGACTGAATAGAGTTTACAAAGCTATAGTAGAACCACTGAAAAATATTTGGTCGGTAAGCGTGACCAAGTGTATAAAACTGTGGAACGGACAGAATATCTTTCAGTGGTTCCAGTGTAAGCGGAACTCACTTCACCAGGCAGTATTCGGCAGTTTTCGGTGGCAGACTTATGTTCAACAATCGACCAAAAACGATGTGTAAAACTTACTCCAAATAAAATACAAAATACTAAATTAACTACTGTGAAATATATTCGTTGACCCAATCCTCGGGAATACAAGAACATACTACTGAATCATTAATAACCTTGATATGAACTATCTGTCAAGTAATCGGGAAAAAAATTAGGAGATGACAGATAGGAGATGATACTACTTATTAAATTGAATTAATTCTATATTGGGGGTGTAGCTCTACCCACCTTTCGAAAACTTCATTTAAATTTAGCAAAAGCCAACAAAAAAGAAAAAAAAGAAAAAATTCGAGTAACCTACATTTCAAATATGTCGAGTCTTTATTTTATTTTTGAAAAATTTCCAATAAGATTGCGTAAAATAATAGATAGCATTATCAAACTGAGAAATAATAGTTATGAATTTCAATAATCAAATTATCTATACCGCGATAAAATTGATATACATTATTACGGAACAATACTAAAACTTAACTTAATAATACGAATATGAATCTAAGCCAATTTCATAGCGAAAACGATGTTAATTCGTACAAATTGCAAAAATATTTGGGAAAACAGGAAAATATTAAAAAAAGAGAATCACAATTTACCCAGATAATTAGAGACTAATAAGCGGAAAATTGTCCCACATGTTGTATTTTGATTCATGTCTTAGGCTGTTTACTTCAAAGGTGCTTCGTTATCTTTATACGATGTTAGCGTAACACCTAAAAAATAACAAAACAAACAAAAAATTAACACGGCAAAATTATTTTTTCACAACTAATTAGCGGCAAATTATGCCCCTAGTTAAAATTTGATTCATTATGTTTAAAGCGGATTTTTTCGAGGGTGTTTCACTAAGTTTATATGAAGTTAGCAAAGTACCCAAAAAAATAAAATAAAAAAAATAAACACGGGAAAATTAATTTTTACACAACAAATTAGCGGCAAATTATGGCCCCAGTTAATGTTTGATTTATGTTGTTGAAAGCAGTTTTCTTCGATGGTGCTCCGCTGAGTCATATAAAGTTAGCGCAGCACCCCAAAAAACGAAAAAAAATAAACACTTTTCCACAACTAATTAGCGGCAAATTATGGCACAAGTCAAATTTCGATTTATGATGTTGAAAGCCGTTTTCTTCGAAGGTGATTCGCTGAGTTTATATGAAGTTAGCGGAGCACCACAAAAAACGAAAAAAAAATAAAGACAACAAATTAAATTTTTCCACAACTAATTAGCGGCAAATTAGCATCAAATTATGGCACAAGTCAAATTCCGATTCATGATGTTGAAAGCCGGTTTCTTCGATGGTGCTTCGCTGAGTTCATATGAAGTTAGCGGAGTACCCCAAAAAACGAAAAAAAATAAACAGAACAAATTAAATTTTTCCACAACTAATTAGGGGCAAATTATGGCACAAGTCAAATTTCGATTTATGATGTTGAAAGCCGTTTTCTTTGAGGGTGCTTCGCTGAGTTTATATGAAGTAAGCGGAGCACCCCAAAAAACGAAAAAAAAAATAAACACTACAAATTTAATTTTTCCACAACTAATTAGCGGCAAATTAGCGGCAAATTATGGCACAAGTCAAATTTCGATTTATGATGTTGAAAGCCGTTTTCTTCGAGGGTGCTTCGCTAAGTTCATATGCAGTTAGCAAAGCACCCCAAAAAACAAAAAAACAAAAACACGGCAAAATTAATTTTTCCACAACTAATTAGCGGCAAATTAGCGGCAAATTATGGCACAAGTCAAATTTTGATTTATGATGTTGAAAGCCGTTTTCTTCAAGGGTGCTTCGCTAAGTTCATATGAAGTTAGCGAAGCACCCCAAAAAACAAAAAAAAAACAAGGCAAAATTAATTTTCCAACAACTAATTAGCGGCAAATTAGTGGCAAATTACGCACACAGTAGTTTTGATTTTGGCTTAGGGTGCTTCGCTAACTTCATGTTCATTAAGTTTTCTTTGACAGAAGATTAGCGGCATTCTTAATGTGATTGACCATTTTGTGAGCATTTGAAGCATATTATCAGTTGATATAAAGTGTAATTGAACAATTGAAATAATTGAGTTTTAGGTTGGTAAACAATTCAATTATTAAAATATTGAATGTACTCTTTTGAATATTGTTATTATATTATTGACTTGATTGTTGTAATAATATATGGTTAATCCATTCTCAATATTATGTTTATAGTACATTCATTAATCTATTATAGCTGTATACTTATATAATGGATCGTATGAAGAAAGTATCTCCAAGGCTGGAGAGGAAAAATTCACTGAGTAAACATTATAAAAGGGCAAGAAAACTTGGATTAGAAAATGAAGAACCTGATCCTTGTAGTGGGCTTTCCACCAGTCGATTGATGGCTGTGGATGTTGATAATCATATATTACCTACAAGTTCAGATCAAATTCCTGAAGTTGATCGTTGTGATTCAAGTTCTGGAATTTTGTCTGGTAGTTCTTCCTTCGTACAATTGAACTCTACATTTTGTGTGCAGAATCTGAGGAAACAGAATATGCTCACTAGCATCATAACGGATTTAATATCCGAAGTTAAATCTTTGAAGAACATCTTCACTGAAATGAATGTTCTCAAAATATCAGATTCTTCAATGATGAGGAGAGAAAGTATATTTGAAAAAATTAACTATCATCGCGGACGCTAGAAGAATTTAAAGAGATTGAGAACTATTTACAACCCCAAGAGAACTTCACAAACGTGGTAATATATTTTTTCAGAAAAATAACAAAAAAATCACTTTCAACATTATGTATAACGATATTTTGAAGTAAGTTGGTTTTGTAGTGTTCTTGAATTTTGCATCTTTTTTCTAATATCATTTTCCACTCGCCAGATTTTTTTCACTAAGTCTATATATCCATTCACGAGTCCATGTGATGAACAAATACAACAATACTTATAAGTGTGAAAAAAAGTTCGCACCAGTGAAATGAGTGGAATCAGTTAGTATCATTATAAAAGTCACTTCAATGAGCTCCTGTTTTTCAACCGTTTATTATCAAAATAATTCATTATAGATGCTATATAGCCTTCAAATTTATATATATGTATATATATTTCAGATTCAAGAAATATCAAAGATATGAGGTAATTCACCATTTGAATTTGTAAAAAGAGTCATGTTACAATTCATGACATATAAAACAGCCACATTTTTACATGGTATGGAAGAAAAGAAAAAATTATGTTTTAAGGACACAAAGATGGCAAAAATTATACTTTGTGAGTATTTTTATCCATTATTGTAAATCTTAAAAGAGCTATAACATATCTGCTTTACAATTTTTTTTTTCATTATCAATTTAATTCCACTTGCAATAATTTCTTTGTCACAGGATCTTCTGAAGTCATTGGCAATAAAAAACAAATTGAGGCTTTGCAGAAGTATTTCAGGAGGGCCAAGGAGAGAAGCCACAGAGAAAAAATGATGCAATGCATGCAAGAAATGTATCGTCACCCTAATATATGTGTGTATAATTTTCAACTGATTTATTTATCTAGTTTCTTTTATTTATTCATCATATGAATTTATTACAAAGAGTTTTTGTATGTCATTTTTTGAATTTTTGTTCTATTTTTCTTTAGTTTATTTATCATATGAATTTATATATATTTATTTTATTTGTTTGTCGTTTATTCTATTTATCATACTTTAACACAATGTAACATTCATTTCTACATTAAACTCGTTTTGTGTTGAGAATCTTTGGTTTTTTTCCTCCAAATTTTCCATAAAATTTTTCAAATTATATGAAGCAAAGAAATGAAAATTCCAGGACGTCCAGGGGATGTACCTCATATAACCCCGGGACATTCCTGGGATTTCCTACGTTAATTATAGAATATCCCTAGGATGTTCCTTGGATGTCCAGGGTCGGGACTTGGTACATCCCTGGGACATACAAAAAGGACATCCCTTGGGTCTCCTTTTTGGAGGAAAGTAGATGTCCCTGGGACGTCCCTAGTATGTACCATGTCCGAAAAAGGATATCCCAGGGACGTCCTAGTAGAAAATGAAGGATGTCCCTGGAATGTGCAGGGAATGTACTTGTGTTGTTAGGGTATCGTACTATCTGCTTTGTGATGACATTAACTGATTTGATCAGCTTGTTCTATGCATTAGCAAGGACACAAATGAACAGACCTATATACAATGGACATTTGAGCAAGAATATTATTTTTTATATATCTTTACAAGATGCTACCGTTTTACATCATATGCACATTGTACAATTAATATCAATATGGTTGGAATATTTCTAAATACGGCATATTTCAATACCATATTGTATAGTTATAGTTAAAATAACATGCATTCAACAATATTCAATGTATATTGTATATTGTTCAAATAGTCAGTGATAACGGTATTCGCTTAACATATGAAAAACCAGGGACTATGAAATAACACCTAAGGCCTTGATCGACAGCAAACTATTCCAAAGGCGGGTGATTCGTAAATGTAATAATAAGTAATATTCAGTACGTTTGATGTATCGCTTTCGTATTAAATGATATTACTTCCTTTTTCAAATAGGTAGGCCAATATCATTTGAAAAGACGGTATTCTATTCGTCATTCGCTGATGTCGCGACGTCCTAAACTGACCCAATCTTGATGGCAAAATGACGTATTTAGTTGCCTAATTAATTGAGGTGCAATAATAACTGACGTATACTCCAGTTCTAAATATCAATTTTCAACGACAAATTACATTATATTACTCAGAATGAACGTTCTTTATCATTATGATTTAATAGTAAATTGCTCTAATATTTTGAGTGTATATCTATCTAATAAGGAAAGAATAGAATCAATTAACATTTTTAATTTATCAATTCTGATATTGAATTAGATATTTCCTTATAACGAATGTATTATGCGCATGCATCCCAAGAGTTTTAATGCCTCAAAGTCGAAAGTCCATGTGTAGCGATGAATTTGCTTTGCTCTGTATCATTCCCATTCCCCTTAGTCTGTATTTACCGCCTTGAACGTTTGTACATTTTTACCGCGCTACTCATATGCCTGCCTAATATAACAAATAATGTATCTTTCATATTGATAAACCATTTCGCTTCGAGATGTATTGTTATTTTTAACTTCTTAATATGTATTACAAGATCGAAACCATTACTACTAAAGCTAAAATATGTTAGAGGGAGGTTTGTGCCCCAAGAATATTCTAATTATTATTTATTAATACAAAATTTTCGGGAAATAGGTCACACTAACACATATATTTTTACCCACGTCTTCACGTACGTTTCGGTCTCACGACCATCATCAGAAGACTTATTAATATAATAGCCTGATTACTTAGAACTACTGTAATAACACAAAGCGTCCTTATCGCACAAATTTCGTTTAAACGCCAACGTCGCCGAAACGAACGGAAACATGAAATCGGAACTAACACAGCAATGTTGTTTCACAATAGGCTTCAAATAATATTTATTGTGTTTGCATATTTTACTAACATATGACAACATGTGTTTTTTAATATTTAGGATTATGGGTATATGCTCGTACGTGTATGTGTGTGTATGTGTGTATATTGTGTATATATGTACATATGTATATATGAGTGTATGTATTATGATCCTTATTTTTTGATTTGATTGCTTTTAGGTCATAATTTTATATTACCCTAGGTCTTAATATTTTAATAATGTCTGAAAGGTTCAGTGTGTGTTATAATTTAGTGGCTTAACTTATTAAAACTTGAAATTGTATATCCATGTCTAATTTTTGATGTAATATAATTTTAAGTACCTACATTGTCTGACGATCCTATTGTAATAGTGTTGCAGGAAAATGAATGACTATCTATCTATCTATCTATAGTAGGTATAGCATTAATTTACAGTTTTTTATGTCTAAAATATGTAAACAAATTGTCATACTATATAATGCATGACATTTTCATATAATATATGTAATATGTTTATATCACTATATAAAGTGTCATATAATCTCATAAATATTTGTTATTTACTGTTTACATCATGGAAGTCTATGTGTGTGAAGTGAACCTGTGTTAAACCCAGCCTAACTTCGACTTGGCAACACTGCGCGCATCTAACTTAAAGCTTCTCACACATATTTTACATGAATAGGAAATGTAATACTGACTTAATTATAGGACATATCACTCTCTAATTTAGTCAATTGGAAATAATAAGAACTGACAATGCTAATAGATGTTTACGTTATTTCGATTACATTGTTGCGTGAGAATAATTCAGCCTCTCTGTACAACGATGAAACTTTCGGTGTGCATTCCTGAAGATATGAGCTCTCATTTGATATTATATACAATAGGGCACCTACGGGATATCATACTTAGAAAAAATAAAAACTGAGACCTCATGGATTTTTAATTTTTTTTCATTTTTTTTTTGCGTGAGGACCCATTCAGCCTCTCTGTGCAATGATCAGCTATTCAGTGTATATTCCTCTTGATGTCAGCTCTGATTTGATACTATACACAATATGGCACAAACGAGATAGCATACTTAGAAAAAATAAAAACTTAGACTTTTCATGGATTTTTATTTTTTTTTCATTTTCTTTTTGCGTAAGGACCCATTCAGCCTCTCTGTGCAATGATGAAACATATAGTGTACATTCCTGACGATGTTAGCTTCAATTTTATACTATACACAATATGGCACGAATGAGATGGCATACTTAGAAAAAATAAAAACTGAGACTTCTCATGAATTTTAATTGAAAAAAAAAATTAAAAATCCATGAGAAGTCTCAGTTTTTATTTTTTCTAAGTATGCTATCTCGTTTCTGCCATATTGTGTATAGCATCAAATTGAAGGTAACATCAATGAATGAATTGAATGTACACTAGATGTTTCGTCATTCCACAGACAGGCTGAATGGATCTTCACGCAAAAAGAAATTGAAAAAAAAATTTAAATCCATGAGAAGTCTCAGTTTTTATTTTTTCTAAGTATGCCATCTCGTTTGTGCCGTATTGTGTATAGTATTAAATCAAAGCTAACATCATCAGGAATGTACACTATATGTTTCAACATTGCACAGAGGCTGAATGGGTCCTTACGTCAAAAAAAATGAAAAAAAAAATTAAAAATCCATGAGAAGTCTCAGTTTTTATGTTTTCTAAGTATGCTATCTCGTTTGTGCCATATTGTGTATGGTTTCAAATTGAAGCCAACATCATCAGAAATGTACACTATATGTTTCATCATTGCACAGAGAGGTTGAATGGATCCTTGCGCAAAAAGGAAATGAAAAAAAAATTAAAAATTCATGAGAAGTCTCAGTTTTTGTTTTTTCTAAGTATGCTATCTCGTTTGTGCCATATTGTGTATGGTATCAAATTGAAGCTGACATCATCAGAAATGTACAATATATGTTTCATCATTGCACAGAGAGGCTGAATGGATCCTCACGCAAAAAGAAAATGAAAAAAAATAAAAAATCCATCAGAAGTCTCAGTTTTTATTTTTTCTAAGTATGCTATCTCGTTTGTGCCATAACGTGCATAGTATCAAATTGAAACTAACATCATCAGGGATGTACACTATATGTTTCATCATTGCACAGAGAGGCTGAATGGGTCCTTACGCAAAATGAAAATGAAAAAAAAATAAAAATCAGTGAGAAGTCTCAGTTTTTATTTTTTCTAAGTATGCTATCTTATTTGTGCCATATTGTGTATAGCATCAAATCGAAGCTAACATCATCAAAATGTACATTAGATGTTTCATCATTGCACAGAGAGGCTGAATAGGGCTTTACGCAAAAAGAAATTGAAAATAAAATTAAAATCCATGAGAAGTCTCAGTTTTTATTTTTTCTAAGTATGCCTTCTCGTTTGTGCCATATTGTGTATAGTATCGAATTGAAGCTAACATCATCAGGAATGTACACTATATGTTTCATCGTTGTACAGAGAGGCTCAATTATTCTCACGCAACAATGTAATCGAAATAAAGTAAACATCTATTAGTATTGTCAGTTCTTATTATTTCCAATTGACTAAATTAGAGAGTGATATGTGCCATAATGAAGTCAGTAGTACATTTCCTATTCATGTAAAATATGTGTGAGAAGTTTTCAGTTAGAAGCGCGCAGTGTTGCCAAGTCGAAGTGAGGCTGGGTTTAACACAGGCTCACTCCACACACATTGGAAGTCTTGTCTCTGATGGAAGATACGCCTCTGAATTTACATATGAAATGACAGCTCCGAATCTTTTTCGTAAGTTGTAGAACAAACACAGCACTTTTTCGTCATTGTTACGGTTCAATTATACACAAAACAACAAGGAAACTTTTTTCAAAACATTATAACACACTTCCATAGTCTTAGAAACCTAGAAATGTCGAAAAATACGGAATGAACGGTTAACATCAACTAGTTGTGAATATTTGAGGTCCAATGTGGCAGACACATGCTGATCGCTGATTGGTCAACGATCATAATATAAACAGTTCTTGGTTCCGTTCTATCTTGCCCACCTTTTTTACAATATTCTAAGCCGCTTCCACGGTCGTATAGACAGGTCTGGAAACTCGAGGCTGTTTCCTATCTGAGCAGTGAGTCGCTTACGCGTCCAAGTGCGCGTAGTACCAAAAGTCGTGACGTAGGGATGTACGACCGTGGGCGTCACGTAAGAGTATCATCTTGATCTCTATGAAGAGTATTCTGTGACATTTGACAGTTAACTTGTAAACAGAAGGAATACCTGCGTTTTCAGCAAAAATGAAACCGTGCATTGTGCCGAAATGCAAAACGGGGTACAAAAGTGCAAAACAAAAAAACCACTGTTTTTAAAGTGCCGAAAGATACAGAAATGCGAAAAAAATGGATGTCTGCGATTCCGGGAAGAAATCGTTTCAACTCGTTATAAGGAACATTATGCTCATATAAAGAAAAATAATAGTGAAAAATAAGCGATAGCCGAACATATTTTAAATACAGGTCACACCTTTTCTCAAGAAAGTTTATCACTTTTAAAACACAGTACAGACTAATTTCTAGGTAATTTAGAAGGGATGGAAATGTTTAAACAAAAAAGCAATTAACTAAATTTCGATTTATCTCCAGCTGACGGTAACCCTTTGTTCACATTATTATCCCCAAATAGTATTTAAATAGGCACATTTTGATTTATAAGTTAGTTTACTCTGATGATGGCTACTTGGTAGCCGAAAGGTCCTCAGTACTTTACCAGTATTTTTAGTGGATAAGGGTGATTATTTCTTATTTATAGTGTTATAATATATCCACAGTGTGAACTCTTTTATAGTTTATTGGTATACATGTATTTTGATTGTTATCCTAATTTAATTAAAAAAATGTTTATATGCGATCGATTATTTTCATACATTTCCTTTTTAAATTACTACCAAAAAAAGCCTTAGATAATTACTACATACTCCGGAAAGAAATGGTTTTAACGAGGTCTTTTATGTGTACGAAAAAGGGGAAGATATTTTTAAGGTGAATAATACATTTTGACAAGAGTAACAGTTCTATTCCTCTCTCAAATTAGAATAATAAATACAAGAACACATTTAATTGATAATTATTTTAATAATTTATAAGAATATAAGAATCTACACATCAGTTTGGTTGAATTTTATAAAAAATTCACTAGTGGCAATGAGAACAAGTCATAAATTTAAAAAATGCAGTGATCCAAAATACCTATGAAATAACAAATATATATATATTACAAATCAACACTACACCATAGTAGTAACATAATGGATTTCCATTCCAACAAGTAAAGATCCTTTACAATCTAAAAAAAAATATATAGTATTAGAGAAAAAACATTGACAAATTACATAGATTCACTACTTCTAATTAAAAATTATAAAATTACTGTTTTGCTTTCAAATTAACAAGTGTTTGTTTCTTTATCTCTAATTCAGCAGGGCTTCCCTCATGAGGTCTTGCTGTTCAAGCTGCCATTTCACATCATTTTGACCTTTTTTTTAATTCCATGTCTGCAATGGCCAATCTTTTGTCCAGGAGGGAATCATATTTCTCTGCGATTGTTGAGGATGTCAATTCCCGAGAAACTGAAGGTCTTCTCCTACTGGAAGTTGCATTTGCCAAGATAGATGGTTTTCGAGTTCTCAACATGATGCTCTTGAATTCGCTCAGTCCCCAGCCTAATGTTGGTTGATTCTGTCATAAAAAATATTATGTTTCTACGATATATTTATGTTTTCCAAAATACGTTACCATATCAGTAGTTTTGATTTCATCGTTAGAATTACCACGTTCGTCACAATTATCAGGTTCCATTGGCACATTGATTGAATCCTGTGAATGATAGATTTTTAATGAAGAAAATAAATTGAGCTACAACTTTCCGCACATCCATGTTTCTGTTGCTGTAAAATTTTTCAAATGAATGCACCTCTCTATACCTCGATTCTGAACATGAAGAATTGAATTCATTGACTACAGCTTTCCAGGCCTTGTTCTTCTCATCAACACTGACACCGTCAGTTTTCTTGCATTCAATAATGTGCTCATATTTATGCACAAGGCTTAAAAGCAGTTACTTCTCAGTTTCCGAAAAATTAGGGATACGAGTCTTCTTTACAATAGTTCTCTACGAAAATGACAGTTTTCAGTAGAATTCACTACGATAATTGTGTATTATATTACCTTATTACATTCCATGTCAACGGTGCAAATGGGCATTAGTAACACTGCTTGTGTTGTGATTCCGGGAAGAAATAGTTTTACCCATAGATAACTCTACTACCTTACTACCTAGTAGAGTTATCTATGGTTTTACATCCCTCGTGATCCAAGCGCTAGCTAGTGGCTGAGCGAGGGACTACGACCGTGGGGACCCGTAAGCGACTCAACTCAACCATACAGTTTCCGAACCTGTGTATACGACCGTGGCCGCTTCTACCCTTTCCTATTTCTATGAATTTATCAATAGATACTAAAAAGGCTATCCATAGAGAACAGTACCTTTCCTGTAGATTCATGATACAATAGAAAATTTTATCAGTATTGTACTCTATGCTAGTGTCAGAGACTTGTCGTCCACATGCTGGCCTAACGTGAATGTTTTATACATTTAGATGAAGATTCTATGATCTTATACGCGCCTAATGCGCAACATGCACATGCACATGCACATATCAGTTTAAAACTTGTGGCGTGTGAGTGTGAATGTCGACGTCGTCGCTTCCTGTGAAGTAAGTAGCTACCTATTGAGATTCTCTCATCAATATTCGTATCTCATTTATTTAGGTAGAGAGATACCTAATTATTCACAAATATCGGTATCAGGTTTTCATTATAAATGTTTCTATTATCATAAACACTAAATATTCTTCTATATAAATTCACACATGCCTCGTAGTGTTACAAGGATTTATATAACAGATATGAAAGAAATGTTTTTCTAATAGCTCCCTTGGACAATTGAATTATATTTGAATAGTAACAAATTATTCTTTGCACTATTAACTGTTATCAATGTTAGTAGTAGTTGAGAAATAATTGAACTAAAGTTATTTTTCATCAATTCATCTTCATTCAGGTACACCTAAATGTTTTCTAGATTATACAAACATATACCCCGGATTTAAAAGCGACAGACAGACAGTATTGAATATGACTAGAAGTGTTATAATAAACAATAAAAAATATAGTGTGGATATATTTTATAATACTATTGATAAGAAACCATCACCATCATCCACTAAAATATATGTACTGAACCTTTCGGCTACCAAGTAGCCAACGTCAGAGTAAAGTAATAAATTAGAAATCAAAATGTGCCTGTTTAAATACTATTTGGGGATAATAATGTAATTAATAAATTTCATAGTTTGTTTTCTCAATTTGGAAAACAAACAGCGTATAGATGTAACAACAAGCTAAAAACGGTTTAGGCAACAGATTTGATAAAGTTACCGATTTCGACAAATCTGGGATTTACGAAATCAATTGTGTCGTGTTCAAAACGCTATGTGAGTGAAACTAGAAGGAACATTTTAATTCGTTATAAGGAACATTTTGCCTATATAAAGAAAAATAATGGTGAAAAATAGGTGGTAGCTGAACATATTCAGAATACAGGTCCAACCATTTCTCAAGAAAGTTTATCAGATTTTTAAAACATTAGTACAGACGTATGTACGTGATTTAGAAGGGATGGTAATGTATAAACGAAAAGCAGTTTATTGAATTCCGATTTATCTCCAGCTGAGGGTAACCCATTGTTTACATGGGTAGGTATCCCCAAATAGTATTCAAATAGGCATATTTTAATTTATAATTTAGCTTACTCTGAAGATGGCTACATGGTAGCCGAAAGGTCCTCAGTACTTTAATAGTATTTTTAGTGGATAAGGGTTTCTTTCCGATAGTAGCCAAGTACTGCTGATTTTTCTGGTTTGTTTTATCTAACATGATAAAAATGTTCTTTTTATATAGAGGAAATATTACTTCTTGTTTGGCCCATTTAATATTTTCCACAAAATTGAAATTTCATTTTATATAAACTTGATCTCCCATTCATTTCAAATATTTCCTGATAACATTTTGAGTTGAGTATTAATCACATTAATGAACAGGTTTTATGTTCATTAAAACGTTTGAAAACATATTAGGCAACTAGGATGATGAGTGAACCTTTCAAACATTTTTTTTTATTCTCTGCAATTAAATTAATATTTTATTTGAGAAAAGTTTTCGGAACTTGTTTTTTTATTAATTCATTGTAGATTTCTCATATCCATTTTTGATTTGGATATGGTAATAGTGGTCTAATTCTGTACTACGTTTAATTTTTCAGTCAATGGGATATGTGAGTCTGTAAATTGGACTATTCGTAAGTCCAATTTTATAATTCCAAGGAATATCTGAATCAGCCGCTATGTAATTGTGAATATTATATTACGGCTTATGCGCAAACTTTGGCTAGTTTACGAGCTAGCTGGAAAGCTTATAAACCAACCGAATCGTTGGCTGTTATAATAGAAAAAGCAATTCGAACTAAATTAATCATTTCCTGAATTTTACCCAGTTTATAGTAGGTATGTGGATGTATATTTACGCAGCCCTCGGAGGGTTTCCAGAAAAATAAATCCAGTGATATTTAACGAAGTAAACATCAGTTTCACTTCATAAACTGTTTTGATAAAGTATCGGAGGATATCTGACGGCCAAATCACTCCACCCTTTCCACTATAAATTTTAGAAATATTACTGAAATTTACACTACTGTACCAGATAACCAGATATATACAGAATTTGTGAAAAATTTACTTTAACCTGTATCTTCAAATGCTTTAACTAAACATGTGTGCAAAGTTTCGAAAGTTTACTCTACATCGAATGTTTGTAAAGTTTATATTAGGAATGTCAATAAACCATAAGGTCATGATCGATCTCGCTGAACCCTCTGACTTAGGAATTTAATTTATTATTATCTTTAAACTTCTCACAAATGGTAATCAATTCAATTAAATAAACATATAATACAATAGGAACAACGGTTGCATTTATTAAAAAATGTTTTATTTAAATGTACATTTTGATGTAGAATGAACGCCACTTTCGAAGTATAATTATTACAACTCAGATTTAAGTGTCTTGCTGACTATCGTGGACGCTGCAACAAAGTATTTGAAATACGCGCTCTAATGTCATCCTTTAGAACAAAAACGAAATAATCGTGCATTAGGACCTCCATTGAAAGATCGATTAGAGGGGTCGATAGATCGTCGTTGTACTATCGTGATTTAGTACCGTCACAAGTGATACAGATGCTTATAAACAAATAAACTGTACTTAAATAACTGAACTTATAAAAAAACGAATTACAGTTAGGTACTGGAGGATCAATTTAACTTGGTAAATTGATTTCAACCCTGAATTTTATTGCTTACCTTATTCAAATTCATATTATTGTTCACCATAAAAGATGAATAAATTTAAATCCGTTAACAGTAAATTGAGCTATTAAATTCAAAACAAATTGATAAGTATTTTACACATTCAGCAATATAATGATTGAATCAGACACAAATCAGGTCATATTTATATTGAAGACCTAGACAAGTTATATAGAAAATTTGATTCATTAATTAAACATTGGAAACAGAAAATTGCTCGTAAAGAATTTCCCATCAAACAAAAGAAATATCAAAAATAAATTATATTTATGAGGATTTAAACACTATCAAAAGTTCAAAGTTTAGATTGTTTTATCTAAAGTCAGAAAAAGGCAATTTGGCTGTTGTCATGATCAAGTCAAATTGGAGTGAAGTTTGATGATGGCTACTTGGTGGATGATATGTCCTTAGTAATTCAACAGTATAATTAATGGATAAAGGTGATTGTTTCTCATTTATAACGTATTCACTAATCGTATCAAGTTCGTTTCAAGCCGTTCAAATAATAATTGTAAAATATTTATTCACCTAACTTGATCAAAAACTTACTTAATAATAATATAATAAGATTCTTGACCCAGTATGAATTATATAAAAAATTCTCGGGAATTAGGTCACATTAACACTGTTATAAATGTTCGTCTTTACGTACGTTTCGCTCTCACGACCATCATCAGAAGATTTATTTTGTTAAAAAGGGGTTAACTAAAACTAATTAGCACAAGCGTCCATATCGCACAATCTTCAATCAAAAAGCTCACGCCGTCGAAACGAACAGAACCACGAATAATCGAAAATTGTATCGTTAATATTAAAGTATAGATTTTTTTGTAACAAGAAACTACTGTTAAGTAATATTCTCATAATGTACAAACGCATATTGCTATGGTCTCAAAGCAACTGAAGTTCGAAGTTATTTGTTGATATTTACTACAAACAGATGTAGATTTATGACGTACTTGAAAAGGTTTTAAGACCTGCATTGGAATTTAGTTTACTTTAAACGTTCTTCCTAAAATATACTTTTAACATTATAAAGACGTATGTAAGAATTTACAAGAGTTTTAATTAATCAAGTTAGTATAAATCTGACTCAATCCCTGAATATCATTCCTAGGATTTACAGAATTTGAATCCCTTTTTATGTGAATCATCTCCAGGATAGATCTTTTATAATAATTGGTTTCTTTAGTTAAAATATTAACATTTTTGTAATCAAATTGATGGTTATAATCAAAACAGTGCTTAGCAAGGGCGGTGGAATTTTCTAAGTTATTATTTCTTGTGCTATACTTATGGCCGTACATTCTTTTTTGTAAATATTGTTTAGAGATTCCAGTATAAGTTCCATCACAATCTAAACCATTCAATTTATATACTGTGTGGGTTTGTTTATCTTTAGGTATTACAGGTTTTAGATTTGAGAAATATTTCCCAACACAGTTAGTAGGTTTATGCGCAACATTTATATCGTACTTTTTCAAACATTTCTTAATTTTTTCTGAGGTCTGCGGAATGTATGGTAAAGTTATATAATTGTCTGTATTACCTGTTATGTTATTTTTATAAGAAGAACCATTATAGATTTTGTTTATTCTCTCTTTAATGATAGGATTGTAGAAAGTTTTTGGGTAGCCATTCATTTCCAATGCATTACGAACAATTTTTAAATTTTTGGGACGGGCTCTGCGTGGAATAATATTACCGCGCGGTCTGTGAGGCTGTTTATGACACTTTTTTTATAACAAGCTGGTGCAACGGAATTGAAATGAAGATAACGTTGAGACCAGACTTCTTTAGTAAACCAAGAAGTTTTTATTTTTCCATCTGCATCATGCCTAATGGTCATATCTAGAAAATTAATGTTATTGTTTATTTCTATTTCACAAGTGAATTGAAGTTTACAATGGAAATTGTTAAATTTATTAATCACATATTGAATTTTATCGTTGGGAACACACATAAGGCAATCATGTACATACCGTTTAAAGAATACAGGCTGAAAATCTAATGAATTTATAACAGATTCCTCTAGGCATTCCATAACGAGGTTAGCAATGGTAGCTGAAATAGGAGATCATATTGCTGTGCCGAAAATTTGTCCAAAATATTGCTCACCGTACTGAAAATAAGTGCATTCTAAACAAAACCTTACCGCATTTATAAAATCCGATTGATCAAGAGGTGTGTGGTTTTTAATCTCTGGCCAACGTTTTTCGATGCAATTTAATGCCAAAACGACAGGTATATTTCTAAATAAAGAAACAACATCCAAGGAAATTAGTTGATGGTTTGTTTACTGGTACGGATTGATTTTTTATAAATTCATTAAAATGCCATGATTCTTTCACATAAAATTCATTTTTTCCTATTATATTATTGATAGATTTTGATAGAAATTCTGATAAATTGTAAGTAGGCGCTCCAATATTACTTACAATGGGTCTTAGGGGTATATCAGTTTTATGTAATTTCGGAAGCACATAGATATAAGGTGCAAGCCCATTATGGCAAATTATATTATTTTTTAATTCAATGGGGATTATCTTATTTTTATGCCATTTATTTATCAATTTATTCATGTTATTTTGTACTGATGAAGTAGGGTCAGATTTTAATTTTTTATGAGTTGTTTCATCATTTAAAAGGTTTCTCATTTTGTTTTCATAGTCATTTTTATGCATTATGACGGTTTTATTACATTTATCCGCGTTCAAAACTAAAATTTGAGGGTTAGCATCTAAGAACTCTTTTGTTATTTTTGTATGATAGTTAAAACGATTCTTTGCAATACCTATTTCTGCTTTCTGTTTGTTCTGTTTGTTTGTCAAGATGTTACAAACTTTGTTTCTAATTTCATTTTTTTCTTCTAAATTTTTATTCCTGATTCCGCATTCTAAATTTGCAATAATATTGTCAATAGGCAGTTTTTTATTATTATTAGCTTAACGTGTGCTGTACCTCATTCGGAATTTTTGTGTCAGTTAGATTTTTCAACCATTGTTCATTGATATTTTGTTTTTCATAAGCTACACCTTCCATCAAATTATTTTTCTTTTTAGATTGAATGGCTTTGATTTTGTTGAAATTTTTTTCGAAATTGTTTTGCTGATTTTGAAAAAATTGCGATATAAAGTTGTTATCATAATTTTGGTAACAGGTTTGTTTAACGAGTTTAATTTTGTTTTCAATCTCTGCTAGATTTGCACATGCTTCTTTAATGCACAAGTTCAAACAATTTTTATGCAGAGAATTTAATAATTTTGCGTACGCCTTTATTGGCAAGAGAGAAGAATCGTAGAATTTATCTGGTAAGATGTGGGAACTTGCAAGTTTTCCCAAATTTCATTATATCTAAATCAAAGGAGAATATGTTTAGCAAGGTGCAAAATAAGAAGGCGTACGCAAAATTATTAAATTCTCTGCATAAAAATTGTTTGAACTTGTGCATTAAAGAAGCATGTGCAAATCTAGCAGAGGTTGAAAACAAAATTAAACTCGTTAAACAAACCTGTTACCAAAATTATGATAACAACTTTATATCGCAATTTTTTCAAAATCAGCAAAACAATTTCGAAAAAAATTTCAACAAAATCAAAGCCATTCAATCTAAAAAGATAAATAATTTGATGAAAGGTGTAGCTTATGAAAAACAAAATATCAATGAACAATGGTTGAAAAATCTAACTGACACAAAAATTCCGAATGAGGTACAGCACACGTTAAGCTAATAATAATAAAAAACTGCCTATTGACAATATTATTGCAAATTTAGAATGCGGAATCAGGAATAAAAATTTAGAAGAAAAAATGAAATTAGAAACAAAGTTTGTAACATCTTGACAAACAAAAAGAACAAACAGAAAGCAGAAATAGGTATTGCAAAGAATCGTTTTAACTATCATACAAAAATAACAAAAGAGTTCTTAGATGCTAACCCTCAAATTTTGGTTTTGAACGCGGATAAATGTAATAAAACCGTCATAATGCATAAAAATGACTATGAAAACTAAATGGGAAACCTTTTAAATGATGAAACAACTTATAAAAAATTAAAATCTGACCCTACTTCATCAGTACAAAATAACATGAATAAATTGATAAATAAATGGCATAAAAATAAGATAATCCCTATTGAATTAAAAAATAAATTAATTTGCCATAATGGGCTTGCACCTTATATCTATGGGCTTCCTAAATCACATAAAAATGATATACCCCTAAGACCCATTGTAAGTAATATTGGAGCGCCTACTTACAATTTATCAAAATTTCTATCAAAATCTATCAATAATATAATAGGAAAAAATGAATTTTATGTGAAAGAATCATGGCATTTCAATGAATTTATAAAAAATCAATCCGTACCAGTAAACCATCAACTAATTTCCTTGGATGTTGTTTCTTTATTTACAAATATACCTGTCGTTTTGGCATTAAATTGCATAGAAAAACGTTGGCCAGAGATTAAAAACCACACACCTCTTGATCAATCGGATTTTATAAATGCGGTAAAGTTTTGTTTAGAATGCACTTATTTTCAGTACGGTGAGCAATATTTTGGACAAATTTTCGGCACAGCAATGGGATCTCCTATTTCAGCTACCATTGCTAACCTCGTTATGGAATGCCTAGAGGAATCTGTTATAAATTCATTAGATTTTCAGCCTGTATTCTTTAAACGGTATGTAGATGATTGCCTTATGTGTGTTCCCAACGATAAAATTCAATATGTGATTAATAAATTTAACAATTTCCATTGTAAACTTCAATTCACTTGTTAAATAGAAATAAACAATAACATTAATTTTCTAGATATGACCATTAGGCATGATGCAGATGGAAAAATAAAAACTTCTTGGTTTTCTAAAGAAGTCTGGTCTCAACGTTATCTTCATTTCAATTCCGTTGCACCAGCTTGTTATAAAAAAAGTGTCATAAACAGCCTCACAGACCGCGCGGTAAAATTATCCCACGCAGAGGACCGTCCCAAAAATTTAAAAATTGTTCGTAATGCATTGGAAATGAATGGCTACCCAAAAACTTTCTACAATCCTATCATTAAAGAGAGAATAAACAAAATCTATAATGATTCTTCTTATAAAAATAACATAACAGGTAATACAGACAATTATATAACTTTACCATACATTCCGGAGACCTCAGAAAAAATTAAGAAATGTTTGAAAAAGTACGATATAAATGATGCGCATAAACCTACTAACTGTGTTGGGAAATATTTCTCAAATCTAAAACCTGTAATACCTAAAGATAAACAAACCCACACAGTATATAAATTGAATTGTTTAGATTGTGATGGAACTTATACTGGAATCTCTAAACAATATTTACAAAAAAGAATGTACGGCCATAAGTATAGCACAAGAAATAATAACTTAGAAAATTCCACCGCCCTTGCTAAGCACTGTTTTGATTATAACCATCAATTTGATTACAAACATGTTAATATTTTAACTAAAGAAACCAATTATTATAAAAGATCTATCCTGGAGATGATTCACATAAAAAGGGATTCAAATTCTGTAAATCATAGGAATGATATTCAGGGATTGAGTCAGATTTATACTAACTTGATTAATTAAAACTCTCGCAAATTCCTACATACGTCTTTATAATGTTAAAAGTATATTTTAGGAAGAACGCTTAAAGTAAACTAAATTCCAATGCAGGTCTAAAACCTTTTCAAGTACGTCATAAATCTACATCTGGGTCGAGTTATTACAAACAAATAGCTTCGAAATTCAGTTGCTTTGAGACCATAGCAATATGCGTTTGTACATTATGAGAATATCACTTAACAGTGGTTTCTTGTTACAAAAAAAATCTATACTTTAATATTAACGATACAATTTTCGATTATTCGTGGTTCTGTTCGTTTCGACGGCGTGAGCTTTTTGATTGAAGATTGTGCGATATGGACGCTTGTGCTAATTAGTTTTAGTTAACCCCTTTTTAACAAAATAAGTCTTCTGATGATGGTCGTGAGACCGAAACGTACGTAAAGACGAACATTTATAACAGAGAGTTAATGTGACCTAATTCCCGAGAATTTTTTATATAATTACTTAATAATGATATGGATCAAGTATTGAGACTAAAATATATACAAAAAAAATACACAGAGCTGACAGAAGAGAAAACTGACATTATGAAGTGACCAATTCATATTGGGAATTTCATCCAAATTCGTATGATTTCACCAGTATCATCTCTCTCTACATGATACAATTTTCCGACAGTGCCATTGGACAATCGATCCCCAACATCTATGTTATCAGTTATCAAGTATGGTCGGTTAAGAACTAAAATTAACTCGTATGGTAATCTACCCGTATCATCGGTTCTCATTTTATGCAACTTCTGCGTGACGAAATTTTGTTGCTCAGCATTATGACAACCAACGAGGACATTCGATTCCACAGATACTATTGTCTACGGAGTTTAGTATGGAGTTGTACTCGAAATTACAATTTCTTTATTTTTAAATGAAAATTAATATAATTAGTTTTTCTTTAGTTTTCACAACTGTCAGCATTTCAATCAACAATTATATAAATTTTTATATTTAATAATAAAAACGTATAATGGGCGGTACAATCCCTGTAAAGATTATGAATGTAACCCGGTAGCCATTATAATAAATACACATTATTCTATTTTCAAAACATATCATTTATTGATATTTACATCTATGTGGATGAAAGTAATGCTAAACAGCATTGGTCCGAATTGAAGATGTCTCTGGATGGTGATAAAAGAAATTATTTTCAATTCGGACCAATGAACAAATAATTTAAAAAGAAACGCAAAATGTAAACATATAAACAATTCCGTTAAATGTCAGTATGAAAGTAAATTACACCACAAATAATTATTTGGAATAAAATTTAGTACTCTCGTATTAATAGTATTAAAAAAAACATCAAGACGATACTCACTATTATATTCGATGCTGTGATCCAACATTCGAACAACCGAAATAATAAACTTGATATAACACAACATCATCAATATGTAGTACACATGCAAAAGTTCTCACTTATAACGATCACGATATATTCTTAAAACAAGCATTATATTCACAATATTTAAAACTTTGCAAGTAGATGCGATACTAAGTACAAAATGTACAATTAATAAATTCGATAAAAATATAACTTTCGTCTGCACGAGGACCGAGGATTGAGTGAATTAATAACGTCGAGTATCCGACTCAGTCATGCACACGTGTGTAAGCGTATAGAGAGACGGCCTGACGCCTGACCCGAGTAGTTGCGCATGCAGTAGTATACATAATATGAAACATATATAGCTATATCTGAAATAGCTCAACGCGCCTAAAGAAGTTTTCACTTCAAAAATAATTTATTAATGTGCCAAGATATTAAAAAAATCATAAATTGAAATTACATCTGTTATAAAATTTTATCAAAACCACAACTTGAGTTGGAACTGTATTGTTAACAACTCTCGCCCCTAGTCATCTACTTTCTCTACCAGAACTGTCATATTTACAAAAATTTTAGAATCTCGCGGGACCAAAGTGGTGTAATTGGTAAACACCCTGGACTACACAGCCAGTAATGTGGGTTCAAATCCCGCCTATGGTTCAATGTTTTACGTTTATTGATTTTCATAACCCTATGTTAAATTATCTAAGTTATGTTCATAATTCAGAAGATTATTATCATATAAATATTAATGAAATCCATCTGCAGCTGACTTGTGTTTTCAGAATCCAATCAAAAATGCAGAAAACATTGAATCGGTTGTGCGTGAAAGAGTTGTGTATGTCTAATAAACTAATCTATAATTCAGATTTCATTTCTATCACTAACAACATCCAATCAAGTTTAAGATGATTCTATGGGATCTAACCTCAAAACTCTAACTCATAGATGTTGGATAATACATTATCTTTTTTTAGGCTTAATCAAATAGACAATAGAAAGTGGTACTTCAAAATAACTGAATTTGATTAAGTTTGAATTAGATTATTATGAAGGTTTGAAAGACTAGAATCTATTTTGTCATTAACACAATTGTTTATTTTAATTTGGATACTTTCTAATATGAAACATCCATTATCATTTCTATCAACATTTAAAATTGTTGTATTGTTGTAGTCTAATGAATGGTTCGTGTCTTTTACATGTTTAGTAAGTGCAGTTTTTGGTATATTTATGCCCATTCAATTCTTAATAGTGGTACTGGGAAGATGGCCAATGTCTTACCTTATTGCAATCTTTATAAGGGATGGAATAAACAAAATGGGTTATCTTTTTGAGAGTTACGTTGCTTTTTAATCTAGTAAAAATACTTTTCTGGTTTAAATAACTTTCATGATATATATGTAGGTCATAAGTTTTTACTTCACTCCATAATTTTTCAGAAGGACCATTAATATATGGTAGTGATATTTATTTATTTTATTTATTTATTTATTTATTTACATTACACCCATTTAACAGGCATTGAAATTAAACTGAGATAACATAACATTTCAAGAACAGAACATAAAAAATTAAACAAAGATTAAACAAAGAAAAGAGAAAATGCAATCTATATAGAACTAAGGATTGCACGAAACTCTTCAGACCTCAGATAAGTCAAACTACATGTGAATAGATCGACCTGCATATGTATGTTATTATAAGCTCTGCACATGCCACCGATTGGCGATGTTTATCTTTTGATTTCTCATTATGGGTATCGATTTTACTGGATGACCTATAAAATCTATGAATTGGGTCCTTAATCATGGAATTAATTAATATTTCTTTGGTTTCAGTTTTTTATATCTTAGTTCAGGAGAACTTAGTTGGATAGCTCTATCAAATTTATAATCTCATTCTTTTTATATCTCGTTTCACGCATATTAGAATTAAAATTGGTATATCTGACGAGTAGGTTTGGCATACAATTTAGTTAGAACATTGTTATCTTTGGTTTTCGTAATGAAGTTAAGTCTAAAAAATATTTCTTAATCATTTTCAGTTTCAATTTTGAATAGTTACTTATGGTGAAAGGAATTGAAAGATTATATACTTTTCCTTCTAGGAATTGTGTTACTATCTGGACTATGATACTTGATATTGGAGAGCTCATTGCACAACCGTCTGATTGTTAATAACAATTGTTTTTGTATCGTAACAAATTAGCTGTAAAGAATTCATCATAGTAAAATGTTTCTATACTTTTATTTGATCTCATTTATTTTGAGTTATTTGTGTAGCTAAATCTAGAGGGATATATCTATATAAAGATATGACATCTAATGATACTAAGGTATAGTTTTTAGTCATTTTATAAAAAGGAGATTGATTGCTGCATACTGCAGGTCGCATTGTTATATTGGGCTCATGAATTTTGGATGAACCATATATCATTGGAGGATGATCAGTATGTATAGTTAATTATCTATGGATGTATTTTGAATTATATATTCCTTTTTAAACCATCTGTTTACTGAGCCATTATTTTCAGTTTGGTGCAGATTAGTTGGATTATTATTCAGATTTTATGTACTTCAGGATCATTCAACATTTGAGACATTTTATCCTCATATTCATTTGCATTCAACTTCAATACTTGTATCTGCTTTTAAAATAGTGATATGTGGGCTAGATTTGATGAATTGTTCGTTTTCGAGTTGTTATTCTTATTGTTTAATTCATTATTATTAATTTTTTGTTTGAAATTATTTATTGTGTTGATACATTTTACATTTTGATCTTATTTCATTTACTATTTGAATAGATTTTTTTTTGCAATTTCAGTTTCACTTGAAGAAATTATGTTGTTAATAGGTATTTGCTCTTCGTCATACAGATTATTACTAAACTTCCCACCGAGAGCTGAAGTTTCTATTACATTTTTTGAATATTGGTTTGAGATGAATTCATCAGCCAATTATCACCAACTATGTGATTTATTGCTATTTAATGTATTTATTTTCTCAATATTTCTATTCTTAATTTTGTTAGTTTCTTTCATAATTTTTAGATTCTAATTCTAAATATGTATTGTAGATTTGTGCAGATAGGATATTTTCCATTGTAGATTTGATTTTGGCTCAGCTACAAATATTTATCTTAACATTAGATGAAGGTAATACAACTGTTATCATGGATACAAATGAATATCAGGATAAAATGTCTGAAATGTTGAAAGATACTAAAGTATATGAAAAACTGAATAATAATCCTATTCATATTTACCAAACTAAAAATAATAGCTCAGTAAACAGATGGTCTAAAAAGAAATATATTTCAAAATACATTTATAAACTATACATAATACTCATCCTCCAAAAATATATGGTTTACTCAAAATTCATAAACCTAATAAACCAATACGACCTGTGGTATGCAGCATTCAATCTCCTTTTCATGAAATGGCTAAATACTTAACGAACATTAAGAACATAGCTTACAAAAATTACTTTTACAACAAAGATTTTGGTGTTTTCAAAGAGTTCATTGACAAAATTACGATACCAGAAAATTATATCTTAGTATCATTAGATGTCATATCTTTATATACAAATATCCCTCTAGAATTAGCACAAATAATACAAAATAAATTGGATGGAATAAAACTATACACAATTTTACCTATGACCTAATTTTCAACAACTATATAATAAACATTCACAGCAAATTTTTTACAATATAAAGATGATTGTTATAAACAATTAGATGGTTGTGCAATGCGCTCTCCAATATCAAGTATCATAGCCCAAATAATAATGCAATTCTTCAAAGAAAAACTAATACCTCCGCTTAATTATAATGTAGCCTTCTTCATACAATATGTTGATGATTGTATCGCTGCCATCCCAATAGAAGTTCAAATCTAATATACCTAAAAACATAAAAAGAATGTTATTCTGAATCTGATAGATAGAGCTATTCAACTAAGTTCTCCTGAAATAGTAATGATATCTATTGAAAAAACAGAAGAAACATTGATAAAGAATGGCTATCCCATTGATTTAGTGAATTCCATAACTTGAGTCAAAATTCATAAATTGTCTAACTCATTCAGTGAAATCAATACCAATAATGTGAAATCAAAAGATATACATTGCATATCATTAGGTACCATATGTTAAAGGTCTTTCTGAAAAATTATATAATGTAGTAAGACCTTATATGTCATAAAAGTTATTTAAGCCAGAAAAGTGTTTACTAAATCAAAAAGGTGAACTTCCCTATGATGTGTCTTTCATGGTATGCAATGTTGCATCTCATATATATTCTTCCGCCCAACGGGTTCAAAAATTTTGGATGATCAGCTGACATTGTTGAAAAATTATGTGTCATAAAAGTTATTTAAACCAGAAAAGTGTTTACTAAATCGAAAAGGTGTGTCTTTCATTTTATGCAATATTGCATCTCATATATATTCTTTCGCTCAACTGGTCCAATAAATTTGATTGATCAGCTGACTGTGTTGAAATGTGGACAGCCCATTTTCAAGCAACTCAACGTTTGGATGGGTAGACTTTAGACTGCTCCCAATCAAAAAGTGAGCCAGGGTACATTTCTTCAAGGGTTAGATTACAATACTTTTCGAGTGTGATTTCATGGTTCTCACATCAGCCTCCCACACGCTACCGAAATGCGGAGACCTGACTGGGAGAATAACTTGCGTTGTCTGACGCCTAAGGAAATTTTTTGAACTATGACCTTCCTTGTCTCTCAAGAGGAAAGAGATAGCAACATCAACGCTGCAGTTGGCAACACTCTAGCTGAAGTTGATCTTGCCTTAGGCAATGTTCCCATTACAGGAGATAACCCTTTCGTGTCTACTTCAAATCACTTGAAAGAATCGCGAATCACAACCTTTACTGAGTTGCGCCCACCAATAGGCCAAAATCGTTCTCGCATAATAGGCAGAAAAGTTTTTATGCTCGTTTTGTTATCAGTTTAATTAGTCGATGAACCGGTGGTAATACTATCTGAAGTTACGAAAAGGGCCAAAATAAATGTGAAGATGATAGCATTAGAAGTGCGACATGTGTTTCCAAATGATCAAGTTAAATTTCAAATGTTGGAGAATTTGAGTGCAGAGAAACCTATTTTGATTCCATTCCGTGGTTGGGATCTGCATGAAAATATGTTGATGAAATAAAGAGCACTCGTGACATTTGAGCAGTTGAAACATTAATGAATTTTGAACGCCCTAGACATGTGATTCTAGCTTTCCAAACTGATCGAAAAAAAAAATCCTGTCAAGCAAAGTACATATTTCGATCATATAAACTTGCTGAATGTAAAATTATACTTGAATCCAGAGTGTTACCCATATGAAGCAAAGAAATTGAATTTCAAGCATACCAGATGTACTATGATTTCCAGAAATCGTTTTCAAATAAAATGATAAACGAACCGATTTAGATTATATAGTATTCAATAATAAAGTTATTTTTGTGATTGATTGTTCAAAACGTCAAACTAGAGATGGAAGTATCCTGAATTTCCCTAAAAACACCCGGGCTTATTGCATCATCATTAATGACCATATAATGGAGTATTCCCCGATCAGTTCGGAGCTTAGTGTGAAGAACCAAGTGATGAATCTTAATGTTATTGTTTTAAATGTTGTACTAACAAAATGGAAATGTATTGTTCCAAATAAATGTTATTATTATTTTTGGCATTTTATTTCTCAAACAGGAAGGTGATAATGTAATCATTCAACGTTCATAGTTCGTTAACTATATTCGCTGGGTGTTAGCAGGTATCAAATACGTATTAAAATCAGTGTCTGAATGTTGAAGCACCTATCTCAACACGTGTAGTATATAACCTGAGTCACTTCTACTGAAATGAATTTTGTCCTACACCAGATTCGAACGCGAGAAATAAATTCCAAAGTCAACGCCTTAACCGCTCAGCTATGAAGGACTTGAGAATTAGTGATTTTAATGTAGTATATTTAATCAGAGTCAACTCTACTGAAAAATTAATTTTGATCTACACCAGATTCGAACCCGGGAAATAAATTCCCCAATCGGCTCCTTAACCGCTGAGCTATGGAGGACATGATAACAATCGTCTTTAATGTAGTAGATATAGCTCCGGTGCACCTCAGGTTTGATACGTAAAAGGTGTGTCTAGCCTAATGTCACCTGTTTCACCTTGATTATAGGTAAAGGTGAGCTTAGCCTTGCTCATAATAATTCCAAGTCGGAAGAATGATTTTCATTTTGTGTCACACAATTAGTTTGAGTATGATAATCCATATCGCTTGTTGACCTTCACTGAACTTTCTAAAGGAAGTGATAGTTATGGATGTTTACATCACCATCATCTGTTTGAGAAATAAAATATAAAAAATAATAATAATAACGTTTATTTGAAATAATACATATTCATTTCGGCAGTATAACATTTGAATCTAAAATAAACATACAAATGATTCACGCAGTTCATCACTTGGTTCTTCACACTAAACTCCGAACTAATCCGGTAATCGGGGAATACTCCATGATACGATCGTTTATGATGATACAATAAGGACGAGTGTTTTTAGGAAAATTCAGGATACTTTCCATCTCTAGTATAACGTCAACTTTTGATCACTTTATAGCATCGTTCTGTTTCGAGCAATCAATCACGAAAATTGCTTTGTTCTTGAATGCTACATAATCTAGCATCGGTTCGCTCATCATTTTATTCGAAAATGAATTGTGGAAATCATAGTACATCTGGTATGCTTCCACGTATTGTTGGTCGTTGAAATTCATTTTCATTGCTTCATATGGATAACATTCTGAATTCAAGTATAATTTTACATTTAGCAAGTTTATATTATCGAAATATGTACTGTGCTTAACAGGATTATTTTTTCGATCAGTTTGAGAAGCTAAAATCACATATCTGGGGCGTTCCAAATTCATTGATGTTTTAACAGCCCAAATGTCACGAGTGCTCTCTTTCATCAACGGATTTTCATGCAGATCCCAACTACGGAATGGAATCAAAGTAGGCTTCTCAGCACTCAAACTCCCCATCATTTGGAATTTAACTTGGTCATTTGGAAACATATGTCGCACTATCGTCATCACATTTATTTTAGCCCTCTTCGTACCTGTGCTATTGGTATAACAATCGTTATCGGTTCGAGACCTTTTCAAGCGCAGCTTATGTTTACCACTCAAAACTTTGTTATAGTCAATGACTAGGCCTAGTAGAAAATTCAGAGGTATCCATAAATTGATTTTTTTATTGTAGACTGAACTCATTGCATCCTTATATGACCATCCAGAAATAGCTAGAGGTATAGATTCATGTTCGGCATATGTAAGATAAGCTCTGATGGTGCTGACAATACCAGGATCGCGTACTTTGTCTATCTCATTCCCATTCAATCCATAACTGATATATTCAAAGAGAAACGCTCCAAAATTATTAGTTAGGGTACATTCACCATCATCATTTGCTTCTGGCTGGAATTCTGCCTCGATGAATAAAGCGGACGATCTCAATTTCATCGCTGTAGCCAAAAGATGTTGTATGTGGATAGTAGGTGTGAATTTCTTTTCGAATGATGTCTTCATTGAAGTTTGGTTCGTTGAATATTTGAAGTTTTTTCGGACATGGTAACCAAGGGACTTAAAAAAAATTATGTTTCCCAATGATAGTGCTGCAGCAGCAACCTTGTCCCTTGAACTCGTTGTAGATAATGACTGATACTGATGGTCAATATGAGGATGCCTTTTATTGCTGAAATTTAAACCCATGACCTCTAGTGACGTCGACTGTAACAACCTTCTCAGATGGATTCTTTTCATATAATGAATGCTGGTGAGTATTGGATAATTATTTATTGTTGGAAGCCATAATCTCTTGCGATCTTTTCCAACTCCAACCGGATAATGATTTCTTCTCCACGAAAATTTACCCGTTTCCAATTCTGATCTAAAATATTCAGTGTGATGTTATCGAAGGACGTCTTGTTGATTATCGGTAGATAAATAAGATTCTTCGGCTCTATATCAATGGAAAAGACAGGTGGTACAAGAGGTGAAAACTCTTATATCGTATGAGCTAACTTATTGTTAGAAAACACTCCACTCTAATAGTTTGAACTTTGATTATGTTTATTGGTCGGTCAGATACATGTACTTCACGAGATGTCAATTTCTTTTGCTGAATCCCAGCAGTTCGCTTATACTATCTTGAGGAATGAAATTCACTTCAAAATCACTCTTTAGTTCTGTGTGTAGAGTGTTGTTGTTAGATTTTATTGATACTTTTCGGTCACGCTCTTCTTGCTTTACTCCTGCCCCACAAACAGCACTTTGTATGAAATCCTCGATGTCTGTCAACTCGTAGGACCCTGTATGTATAATTACTACTTTTTACTCACCCTTCACATTTTCACAAGTGCAATAGAATAATATGAATAAGGATCTAGTTCTATTGGTGGGTGAAAATCTACAGACAAGCGGGAGCTCTTACCCGTGATAGTGAACGTCTGAGACATGATTGATGAAAACTTTATCAACAATGTATTTATATACTAATAAATACAATTCTAGTCGACCACAACTGAAGAATTAGAGAGGAATTTCAAACATAACTGGCCACAATTATAAGTGTTATATTGCTGAAAATTGTCGTGATTGAATAATATTTTACATTTTTTGAAATAATCCACCAGTTCGTGAGGGCAGGCGTAAATTGCCAAAACTATCATAATAAAAGACTGTATCACCGACTTTCTTAAACCCAACCCAGTGAGTACCTTCATTATCCGAGCTATCTAAATTTAACTATTCCACGCTCGTTTTTTCATGGTCCTTTGGATGGTAGTTCATCACGCATAAATACTCCTCTAAAATGGGGAATTTTCAGAGCTTTTGCTAGTTTTCGTAGATCGAGATCGGTTAGAGGTCTTCTGGGTCGGTTTACTGACAGTTTTTTGGATGTTCATTTAAATATGGGCTGTTATGAATCCAATTATTTGATGATTTGTTTCATTACTATAGTTACCCTTAGAATAATAGATTATTCGAGTTACTTTTGTCAATAACAAAAAAAATGTAAGCATCTGTTTATGTAAACAAACAAGAATATACATATATAACCATTCATAATTGAATTATTTCTCAAAGAATCATTTCAACATCAGTAAGTGGAGTGAAAAAGCTCACGACACAGAACATGGTCACTTCGAACCGGATATAATCAGCGAAAATATCAGCACTAGCAGTCGTCATTCGACAAGAATAATTCAGGTCCTTCGCAGCTAATTTGTTGAACAAAGAAGCAAGATCAAGATCCAATATATTATTGGAATCATTCATTTGGGAACCAGTTCCACATTTCAAATATAAAGCGGCGAAGTTACGAGACGTATTTTCAGTAACTGAGGCGTTAAGGTATAGCTCACTTCCCTTCTTATCCTCTATTTGTTTGCTTCATATTGTTTAAGTTCTCATATGATAAAATGTCTGAAGAAATAAAGGCATTGAATCTGAAAAGAGGTACAATTAAAGGTCAACTAACACGATTTTTAACCTTTCTGTCAGATTTGACAGACACTTCAAAACTCAGTGAATTATCTATCAGATTGGAGAAAGCTGAGCTACTTTGGAGTGAATTTGATATTGTTCAGTCACAGTTAGAATCAAAAGATGAGAAAAATGATCATAATTTAGATAGAACCAACTTTGAAGATATATATTTTGATTCAATTTCTCGAGCAAAAAATCTGATTAAAAAGTTCTCAGCTAGTACAGTACCTGAGAATGGTCTTTCAGACACCTCAATCAATACATCCAATGCAAATATTCAAAATGCCAATACGAATTTACCTAAATTAAACTTACCTGAGTTTCATGGATTATATGAAAAATGGCTGCAGTTTTCAGATACATTCAAGGCTATGATACATAACTGCAATTCAATTAGTAAAATTCAAAAGTTCTGGTATTTGAAATCATGTCTGAAGGGTGAGGCGGCTAACATTTTAATAGCTTTAGAGGTATCTGAGGCAAATTATGACAAAGCATGGGATCTTCTATGTGATCGCTATCAAAACAATCGTGTTATAATTCAAACACATCTCAAGGTTTTATTTGATATACAGGGCATTCAAAACGAATCACATATCCATCTCAGAAATATTATTGATACTGTTAATCAACACCTCAGAAACTTAGAATCCCTATCTTTACCAGTTGATCAATGGGATACCATCATTATATATCTTGTAACATCGAAACTAGATCCCACTACTAATAGGGAGTGGGAAGAATGTGCTTTGGAACTTGAGAGAGATTTGCCCACGTTCAAAGAATTTGCAACTTTCATGAATCAAAGATGTCAATTGTTAGAAGGTTTATATTCTAATACCAAGGGTTCTCAGTCTACGCAAAAATACTTACCAAAAAAGATCAATCATAATTCAATATCAACATGTATTGCTACCACAGGGTTATCTTGTATTCTCTGTCACAAAGATCATCACATATTCTCATGCAGTAACTTTTTGAAATTAAATCCTCAGCAGCGTCTATCCGAAGTTAGGAGACTAAAGGCCTGTACAAATTGTTTACGTAAAGGTCATAATTCAAAGGATTGTAGAAATCATTATGTATGTAAAAAATGTTCAAATAACACCTTATTGCATTTAGAAAAGGAACCAAGTCAAATTAATTCAAACATAAATCTATCGACGCCTTCATCAAACGATAGAACTGAAGGTAATCATTCAGAAACAATATTACACGAATCTCAATCTACCCTTGCTTCATGTACATCAAAAAATACTAATTCAGAACAATATGTTATACTCTCAACAGCGAATGTTTTTATCATTGATAAGTATGGAAAATATCACAAATGTCGGGCTATTCTTGACAATTGTTCTCAATCAAATTTCATTACTCAAAAATCATTCAATATTTTGCAATCACCTGTGTCAAATATGACCCATTCAATTGAGGGTTTTGGCTCAAACTTAACATCTGTTTTACACAAAACGGTTGCCACTATCAAATCTGCAACAAGCTCATATATTGGTTTGGACATACCATTTTTAATTACAAATAAAATAACGAAAGATTTACCCATTCTCTCTTTCGATGTGAGTCATTTGAAAATTCCACAAAATATCGTTTTAGCGGATAATACTTTCAATAAAACTGGTCCAATTGATATGTTAATTGGAGCTTCCATTTTTTGGGAGTTAATGTGTGTAGGTCGCATAAATCTCATAAACAATCACACAGCATTACAAAAAACTAAACTTGGTTGGATATTATCAGGCCCTTTGCCAATTTCTTATTCAAATATCACGAATACTGTATGTAAACTCACAATGAATGATGATAAAGAATTTCACGAACTGCTTGAACGGTTTTGGAAACTTGAAGAAGTTCAGCCGTTGACTAAATATTGCCAAGAAGAAGCAGAATGTGAAGCACACTTTTCAAAAACTACAATTCGTGATGACTCAGGAAGATTTGTTGTTAACATGCCGGTCAAGGAAAATATAATTAAACTTGGTAACTCTTTTGAAACGGCACTCAATAGATTTTATGCAGTCGAAAAGAAACTCAATAAAAATCCAGATTTTAAACAACAATATGTTTCATTCATGTCCGAGTACGAAGAACTCGGGCACATGACAAAAGTTGATATTTCACATGATACTCCACAAGATATCATTTATTATTTACCGCATCATGGTGTTCTCAATACATCAAGTACTACTACAAAGTTGCGCGTCGTGTTTGACGGTTCTGCAAAAACTTCTAGTGGAATTTCTCTCAATGATGTTTTGAAAATAGGTCCTACAATTCAGGATGATTTATTCACTATTGTCACAAGATTCCGAACCTATGAGTACGTAGTTACTGCCGATATAGAAAAAATGTACCGTATGGTAAATATACAAGAACTACTACTAGAATTATTACATCTTGTTTCTATGTAGATGACCTTCTGACAGGGTTTCAATCATTAGAAGAAGGTAGACAAATCATATCAGACATTATTCATATACTAGGCTCTGCTGGATTCCATCTTCGTAAATTTGTTTCAAATAATGAGAATATGTTAAAGGATATATCTAATGTCAAATCTCAATCATCTCAAAAGTTCATTTCAGATGATAGAATAACCAAAACTCTGGGGTTAACTTGGAATTCAATCGATGATATTTTTTTATATACATTCATTCCAAATCATTCTTCTCACGTTTCTAAACGTACAATTTTATCTACAGTTGCTCAAATCTTCGACCCTCTAGGTTTAGTGGGTCCATGTACAGTTAAGTCTAAGCTAGTTATTCAATAACTTTGGAAATTAGGTTTAAATTGGGATGAAAGTCTTCCAATTGATTTATATCATTCTTGGATTGAGTTCTCCAGTCAAATTACAAGGTTAAACGACATAAAAATTCCCAGACACATTATTTGCCCGAACCCAATATCAGTTGAATTACATGGCTTTGGGGATGCATCTGAAAAAGCTTATGGTGCTTGTTGTTATTTTCGATCTATAGATCAAATGGGAAGAATTCACTGTCACTTAGTCTGTGCCAAATCGCGAGTTGCACCGCTAAAAATGATTTCTCTGCCTAAACTTGAACTCTGTGCAGCCTTACTTCTCATTCAGTTAACTCAGAAAATCTTGGAAGCTATTCATATTGATACGAATCATATTCATTATTGGACTGACTCTACTATTGTTCTTTCATGGATTTCAACTGAATCTCATTTTCTCAAGACATTTGTTGCCAATCGTATCACAGAAATTCAACAGTTCTCTGATAAGAGACAATGGAATTATGTGCCTAGCAAAACAAATCCAGCAGACATAATATCTCGTGGTATGAACCCAGAAGAATTAAAAGAATGTTCAACCTGGTGAGTTGGGCCTCCTTGGATGTCTGAGGAGAGACAAGCTTGGCCTAAATGTAATTTTTCAATAGAATGTGAGATACCCGAATTAAAAAAGGTTAATCATGCATTAATCTTACAAAATCTTGTCACTGATATTCTCGATAGGTTTTCAGCTTTCACAAAATTCCAAAGGGTTATAGCTTATTGCTTTCGTTTTATAAATAATTCAAAATTTGTGAATAGAGAAACTCGCATATCAGGCCATCTATCAAGTGCCGAATTGAAGCATTCATTAACTATTATTTGCAGATTTGTTCAGAAACATTCGTTTCCCCTAGATTTGAATGCATTAACAAATTCTAAACCTCTTTCTTCAAAGAGCAAAATATTATCATTAAATCCATTTTTAGATGAAAATGGTCTCATCAGAGTTGGTGGTAGACTTAAAAACTCAAGCATTCCTTATAATAATAAACATCCTATTTTATTATATGATAAAGGTAATTTTACCAAATTAGTCATTCAATTTGAGCATACAAGACAGTTACATTCAAGAGCACAAGCTACTTTGGCTTCAGTGAGAATGAATTTTTGGCCAATCAATGGTCGCAATGTTGTTCGGGGAGTTTTACGCAATTGTATGATTTGCTTCCGATCAAAACCAACTGAAACTAATTACCGAATGGGTAATATTCCTCAATCACGCCTCACTCCCCAAAGACCATTTTTAACTGCCGGAGTGGATTTTGCTGGTCCATTTTATATCAAAGACGGCAAAATACGGAATCGAAAAATAATTAAATGTTATCTTTGTGTATTCGTATGTTTTGTTACGAAAGCAGCTCATCTTGAATTGTATGATGATCTTTCTACTGAATCATTTTTGAGATGTTTAATCAGATTTGTATCTAGGAGGGGTATATGTAGTGACATATATTCAGATAACGGTACAAATTTTGTTGGCTCTGAGAGAGAGTTGAAAAACACATTAACAAATCTGAAGAAAGACTTAAAATTCAATGAGTTTTTAGCCGTGAATAAATTAAATTGGCATTTCACGCCACCATATGCACCCAATTTTGGAGGCCTTTGGGAGGCCTGTGTAAAATCAACAAAATTTCACCTCAAGAGAATTCTTGGTAATTCACACCTAAGATATGAGGGCTCATATACTGTGATCACGCAGGTTGAGGCTGTCCTCAATTCCAGACCCTTATCACCCTTGTCAAATGATCCTAATGATCTATCTCCTTTAACCCCTTCTCACTTCCTTATTGGCGAGCCTATCACTGCCTTGCCTCAAAATGATGTGAGGCACATTCCTTCTAATCGACTATGTCTCCTAAGACTCATCCAGCAGCAATTACAACATTTTTGGGAGCGTTGGTCACGAGATTACCTCTGTACTCTGCAAGAAAGATCCAAATGGAAGAAATCTTACCAGAACATAAAAGTAGGATCTATGGTTTTACTAAAGGATGAGAATTCAGCACCTTTATGCTGGAAACTTGGACGAGTCATTCAAGTGTTTCCTGGAGAAGACGGAATAGTTCGAGTTATAAATGTAAAAACATTAAATGGTGAATTGAAGCGTCCAGTGTCTAAAGTGTGTATTCTACCTATAGAGACCTAATAATGGAAACTTAAAAAAAGAAGAAATTTTCTCATTACATTCAATTCAATCTTGTTATCATTTTATTTTGAAAGGCAATCCATTCAAGAGGGCGCCATGTTATGAATCCAATTATTTGATGATTTGTTTCATTACTATAGTTACCCTTAGAATAATAGATTATTCGAGTTACTTTTGTCAATAACAAAAAAAATGTAAGCATCTGTTTATGTAAACAAACAAGAATATACGTATATAATCATTCATAATTGAATTATTTCTCAAAGAATCATTTCAACATCAGTAAGTGGAGTGAAAAAGCTCACGACACAGAACATGGGCCAAGACCTTTACGATACTTTTTCAAATATAGACCAGATCCTTGTTTCCCCAAAGCTATAGCTTCCAGTGTTTTATTATGTCTTTTTTGTTTCCCGAGCTGCTTTGCTGTCGTTAACGACCTTAGCGATACCTGCACTACCTCCCGCCAATGCTCCAGCAGCTGATAAGCCGGCAAACAGAGGTATTAAAAATGGTAGAAATCCTCCAGTTTTAGGAATAGGAATTACTCTTGGTAATCGAACATTTTTCCGACCACCTGCTTCTTCGAATTGTTTTCGTGCAAGTTTCAAAGCTGTTTGGGATGTTTTCTTCAGATTGGATGAGTCAAACTTATTCTTCATAAGTTTTCTTACCCCATCGACAATTGCACTACCGAACCCAACCTTCTTTCTCATACCCATCCCCAATTTCCTCTTTGACTTCATAGTTTTATTCACACCGAAAGCGGCAATCCTCTCTCCAAATTTTGTGTCTTTAGATTTGCCAACCAGCGTTCTCTAATATTTTATCCGCCTCGTGACGTCCTTCCAAACTAGCGTTTCGCAAATATGAAATATCTTTTTGGCGGCAAGCTTTATCGAGTTGATTGATACCTGGATCTCCTCTTTTCAACCGTTCTTCTAATTTTGTACCGGGACCACAGTATTGATAACCGGGAATATGAAGTTCAAATGGGAGCTTGTTTATAAGCGTATTGAGAATACCTTCTCCTACGTATGCTCCCATTCAGACTAATGAGAATTCGAAATTGCACCGTTATTTAAAGAGGGGAGGAAGAAAGACCAAAGATCTCAAAAATATTTTTTTTAATAATTTCAAAATTTTCCGAATACAAAAGACTTGATTCACACAGTTATCGAATTTTGTTCTAATATAATATCCATACCCTCGAGTCAACAATATTCCAGCTTTTTGTCCAAATCGTCAATGGTAGGTTCATTGAACGAGATCCGAATTATCAATCCAACTGTTGTGATTATTATCTGGACCCAATCACTTTACATACTGTTGACTCCTCCTCTTTCGTAATATTTTTTCGATTAAACACGCATCGGGTTGTTTTGTTTTCTGTAATTCCTTCTCGTAGAATCCTCCACTTATCGTTTTCCTCAACATATCTTGCAAAATATATGTAACAGGAGCTGTTATGTGTACTCTTATAATTTTAAACAATTCCGTCGACTAATTGGGCGTATATCCTTTTTCAAATATATGTTTAGCTTTTCTTATTTGCACCACATCTCCCACGTTGTATTTGTGAGGCAGAGCTAACTTAATGTGCGAGTAGGATCGCTTCAATATCTCGCTCTCAATCTGTTTCGTCACTTTTATTGGAGTCATATTTATAGAACTATGGTTACGTTTATTATATTTTTCTGTGATTTCTTCAAGTATATCGAACCATTTGTATTTCCCGCTAAGACTGAATTGTTTGTAGAGCGTTTCCTTCAACGTTCGACTGACACGTTCAGCAATGGCTGCTTTTTTAACACTATACGTATTATAATAGTTGATATCGTATTTTTTCATTAGATCGTCGAAGTGTTTATTGAAGAATTCTTTTCCCTGATCGCTTTGCAGATTGCTAGGCTTACGATGTCCTTCTAGCAATATAGAACTGACAGCTTTCCGAACCTCTTCGGCCGATTTCGTTTTCAACGGACGCGTCCACAGAAATTTCAAGAAGCAATCGATCATAACCAAAATGTATTTGAATCCCCTATTCTCACGAGCGTAATTACCCATTTAAGCCAGATCCATTTGCAACAAATCATCCAAACCCTTTATGATTGTTCTGCGGCGTTTGAAATTTTTTCTACTCGGCTTATGAAGCTCATGCACAACTTGTTCTCTACTCATCTTATCGATGCGGAAATCTAGTGTAGAATTAATTTTTTGGGTGTATCCACAGGATTTGGAGTTATACGTTTCACAGAGACCTGCTTTGTTGTTGTGGATGATGAGGGTTTCTTCTCCGAATTTTCCACAAATGTCATCCGTCGTTCCAACGCCTCCACTTTACTACTAATGTCATTTATACGCATGATCACACCGATAAATGTCTTATTGATATCTTTTAATTCTTTTCTGTTTTCCCTCACACTATCACTGATCGTTTTATACTCTGATTTTATATTGGTCTCCATTCCATTATATTTATTCTGAATATCCGTCAGATATTTAGTAAATGATTTATTCATGGTGAGAATAACCTTCTCATTCTTTAATTTATGTTCATCCAGATCCTTGTTGACATCTTTGATCAAATTATCAACCCTAACATTGAAGGTATCTTTGAGACTGGCTTCTGTTTTCAGATTCAGTTTGTGTGTCAATTTATCAACATATGCTTTATTTGCAACATCTTCATTATCATTCGGTGATTTTACGTTGCACAATCTACGATTCTCCATATCATAGCTTCCATCGCTCGTTAGGAATAATCCTTGTCCGTGAACTTGTTTGAAATTATTATTAAATATATTTGTATCATATATCCACATGGAAGAGGAGGTTCTTCCAAACTTATCCATTGAGGTCATCTTTATAACTGTGATGAATTTGTCTTTACATATGGGTTTTGTTCAATTACATTAGCCTCTATCAATTCGTCTATTATAGAGATTATCTCGTTATGATGGTTATTGTTACCAGCATACGAGGATGCAACAAGAAGTCTTAGTCTATCTACAATTCCGTTTACGTCATCCCAATAAACATATTCGATTGGTTTCTCGTTATATTCAAGCATATCATTTTTGATATATGCGTTTCCAGTGTATGTTTTGGACCTTGGTCTTTTCATGGAATTAATCAAAGGTTTCAGTACATGTTTGTATTTTACAGTGTTTCTTATTCGATCAGCTGGATCGTTATCACGTCTATGGGCACTAGTCATTTCCATCATTTGACTGTAATTTTTTCCATCTTCCACGGTGTAGGTGTCAACTGGAACATCTCTGTAGAATATCAAATTATACAGTCCTGTGGTACCCTTGAACGGAGTACCGTTAATAATTATATTACTCTCAATATCAATTCCAATAGGTTGATTACCCATGAACCATTCATCTGAAGTCGAATCATATTGCAAACCCATTTTATCATCGTATCTTTTGACATCATCAACCAATAGAAATCCTTCCAAGTAATGACGTTCTAATGTGGGGTATTGTTGCAGAAACTCTTCTGTAGCCGCTGAATCATCTTTCTTAAGTTTTCTGAATTCTTCACGAATCTGATCGATAGTAGGTTCGGGGGTAAACACATCCTCTTCAGTATCTGGGGGTTTATATACGAATTTGTCCCCTTCAGTTACAATATTTGGGATTGGTATGTTCTCCATTTGTGTTGCTGTAGAAACAATACTTTTAGGCTTAATCAACGAATTTTGTTTGATTATTTCAGCATTCTTCGCAATTTCCCCCAGAGGCTTAGATACATTCTTGAACATATTATCTAGAATTGTATCATTTTCAGCTTTACCCAATTTCACATCCATATATTTTTCCTCACAACGTTTGCTAACTCCCAAATTCCTTTCTTCAATTGTTGTTTTGCTTTTAACTTGTCAGACACATCCACGTCCATGCTGAGTGGGTTGTTTGTTTCAAATGAAAGTATATATACATGTTAGATGTTTATGTAACTATCAAAATTTTTGCGATAACGCCCTTTCTTTGTTCATATCACATTCTTTGTTTATCCATATTTATCTTTCCGACATACGCTACATATCTCTTTGAATTTCTCAAGTGACATGTCGGTACTTATATGATTGGTAAATATATGTTTCAAATTGAGTTCATCCTGTTTGAAAATAATCAAGCAATTGGCATTGTCGCGCAATCCATGCTTTGGACATTTAGAAAAAGACTGACAAAGATAGAACCTATCAATTGAGTTGTGTCGCCCTCTTGAAAAATAAGAACGAATTTCCTCCTGTTTCTCATCCATTACATCATCGAATATTATTACCGAATTAGGTTTCGCTTCTGTGGGTCCTATGACGTCATCACTTTCAGTATATGGAAAATATCCAAGCCCAGCAATTTTCTTCAATGTTTCCTCCAGTAACTGGTATTTTGGTTGGTGTAAAGACTTTGAATAGATTTACACGGTTTCAAATTTCAAGCCGTTTGCATCTAACAATAGAGATAACATCGAATTAGTTTTCTCACAATTACTTGGGTCACAGATTATTGTTCGTAGAGTATTTGGCAGCACAGAGCTGTGCCGTCGTGATTGTTCAACAGTTTCAATGCTTGACCCAAAGTTCATAATATTCAACGAGTCTCTTTGCTTAACAATCTTCATTATGCCTGAAGGCGAATCGAAATCAAACTGAAACATATGTTAATAAGCATTTGTTTATATATTAGTCAATGATGTTATATTGTGTATGTCCGAGCACTTCTACCATGTAACTGTCAAAAGCAAGTATCAAAGGCGTGTTAAATTTGTCCGAATGTTGAAACACGTGTATAAATGTTGAAGCACGCGTCTGAATGTTGAAGCACGTGTCTGAATATTAAAGCATGTGTTAAACATTTATATTATTCTAACGCACAAGACGATCTAAATTTAAAGCATATATATAATGATCATGTGGGAACTGATATGACTTTTGGAGAATTCAAAAATACATGTTCATACTGTTGGAAGGAACCATATGAGTTTTTATGTATTGTTAAAGATGATGCTATCGATAAAGGAAGATATAGGAAGTGTTTTGATAACTTCATACATCTATAAATTATTTTTTGAAAGGAAAAACTAATGAGAATCTATTCAATAGATGTTTGAACCTGTTCAATACCTGTTTGAAGCTGTTTAATAGCTGTTTTAAGCTGCTCAAAAGCTGTTCTTAAGCTGTTTGATTCTTGGTTAATTCGATATATATGAACCTACTTTATTCAATCTTGTAAATATACTGAAAAATTATATGTTTTGAAAATTAACGAATCAGTCTATCCTGATAATTCAATAATAAAACCCATAAATTAATTAGATCTCATAATCATAATATTTATACTATTGAGCAAAATAAAATTGTTTTAAGCGCTTGTGATAATAAACGCTATATTATTGGAAATTAAAAAACGTTACCTTAGGGACGTTATTCTATTCCAGAGGTGGAGGAGGAAGAAAACGATTAGTTTCATATTAAATATTGTATATTACTTATAAATATGCCTCTATATTTTTATTATAATAATTATTTTATATAACATATAATATTTGGTTTTCTTATTTACTTATTTTCAGATAATTAGACGTATGAGTTATATGATTGTAATCTATGTATAATTGGGTACGTTTTTAAGAAAATTCAAATTATTTATATGATCATCCAATTTCTTCTTGAATATCATTCTTCATGATGCAGGTTGAATTAATTTTGCTTCCAACATGCAATTTGATAATTCAGTTTTTGTTCGATGCAGCTCTTGATAACAGCTCATATAATTCCACTCTAAATTTTTTATTGAAATATTTAACGGTTCAGATAGGACAGGTTCAGGTAGAACATCACTTCTGTCTTTGTCAACTATAGTCAAACTGGATGATTTCGTTTTATTACATTCATAATATTTAGATGCCCAAGTATCTGATTCAAATTTCAATCCGAGATTGTTTGCAATACATGTAGATAAATCTGATCTACACTCTTGCAGAAGATTATTAAAGGGGGCATCTAGGTTGTCGAAATGGTAGTGGCGATAGGAGAACTTTCACAATATTTCTCGATATATAAACGTTCTAATATATATTTATTATTCACTTTCGATAATTCCAAGGTTAAATTTTTCAATCTACTTTTATAAGTTGTGAGTTGAACATTTATAAAAGATGTTGAGGATATGACACTAATATATATTTAATATTAAGATTTAGTTAGATGTTAGGGTAATAAATGAATTACTAAGAATTCATATTTTTTAAAATAGAGGTTTACGGTATTTGCCTTATACCGAATATGCACAGTGGTGTTGACCTGGGTCTTAATGGTTATGTTAGGATCCTTATCTGATTTATTACTTTGTTTGTTGGAACATTTATTACCTACCATAGTCAGAAATACCCTGTCAACAACCCTTAGCATAGTTGTAGCAATTTCAAAGCTGGTCTCAAGATGTTGTCAAGTAAGGCATCTTTCTTATCATTTCTATTGGTGGATTCTGCATAAGGTTTCCACCCCAGAATGTTCAAATAGTATAATGTAATTGTAAATATTCATTATATCCAAGTTTTTCAATGTATTAACAACTATCAATCAATCATATCGTAATACTACAATTCATTCATTAGCGTATAATTTGAAGTTTTACTTTAGTATTTTATTTAGTGTATAGTTAGGTCCAATAAACAATTAAAATCACAAACATTTCGAGTTTTACTTAACTTCGAGCAAAACAGTGTTTAATCAATATTCACGACTCTACCTTCAGAACATGGTCCTTCGATGCCGGATCTGACTAAGTGATACTGAAAATAAAGTGCTAAAGTTCCCATTGGATTCAAGATAACCAAGTAGCGGAAGGAAACTCAATCTTCAATTATATCCTCATCGAATCACAACGGAAACACATTGGGCGCAATAATCCAAGTAGCTGTCTTCGTTAAATTATCAAAATTACAACGGAAACACATTGGGCGCAATAATCCAAGTAGCTGTCTTCGTTAAATTATCAAAATTACAACGGAAACACATTGGGCGCAACAATCCAAGTAGCTGTCTTCGTTAAATCATCTAAATCACAACGGAAACCCATTGGGCATAGTAAACCAAGTAGCGGTCTTCTGCACAATCAAGATCTCAAAATAACAGGTTAGTCTCCAATATTATCCTGAATTCATCTATTCCTATTTTTATATATTTCGATCTGAATTGACAGGGGTACTGCAATTAAAAACCATGACTCAAAATAAACCTATCTCATTAAACAAATTAATTCAAAGTCGCACAACTTTAAAGTCAAAATTTACGAGATTGCGTCATTTTGTAGATTCACATTCAAATAATTTTGTTGAACTTGAAGAGCGTCTAAATGATTTTAGGCCGTCAATTCATCAATATCGCGACTTAGAAGCAGATATTTCAGATTTAGATTCATCAAAGGCCAATCCAGATGAAGCTGACTTATTTGAAAATAATTATTTCAAATTAATAAGTGATATCAAATTAATATTATCATCATCTACAGATATTTCAAACACAAATAATCAAAATAATAGGGTTAGGTTACCCGAAGTCAATTTACGACAATTTAATGGCAATTATGATAAGTGGCTATCATTTCATGCAACCTTTAAAACGTTAATTCATGACAATATCAACATAAATAACATAGAGAAATTTCATTATTTAAAATCAGTCTTAAAGGGTGAAGCTAGTACTATCTTAGACTCTCTAGACGTTAGTAGCGCTAATTATGAAGCTGCTTGGAAGCTTCTTATCGACAGGTACGAGGACAGAACCTTTATAGGACATAAACATATGCAAGAACTCATTGATCTTCCATCATTAATCAAAGAAAAACATACAGATTTGCGTCAATTGCTTGATGGTATTTTAAAACACACGAGGGCCCTGCAATTGTTAAATCAAAACATGTGGGATACCTTAGTAATATTTTTGATTTCTCGTAAATTAGACAATTCCAAATTACGTGCTTGGAATGAAAACTCCTCGCGTATCATTAATCCAACATTAGATGAATTTACTAACTTCCTTACAGAAAAATGTAAATTACTAAATAAGAGTCATACTGACGTACAACATTCACATACAAATTTTAAATTCAAAAAATCAGCATCGCACCTCTCCGTTAATAAAAATCATTTGCACTGCCCTATTTGCAAACAATCTCATGTTATCTACTATTGTGATACATTTCTCAAACTATCCATACAAGATAGAATAAAATTAATTAAATCAAAGGGCTTATGTTCCAATTGTCTTCGTGGTAATCATAGTACAAGTGAATGCAAAAATATTAATTGTAAAAAATGCGGTAAACGGCATAACTCCCTATTACATATAGAATCAGTTGCGAACACAGAAATTCAACCGTCTACATCTCAATTGACCAATGATCCTACAGTGTTAGTGAGTAATCAAAATAATGTTCAATCAAATTCAATAGAAACATTGTTATCAACAGCAATAATTCATGTCCGTGATATAAACGGCGAATTTCAAAATTGTCGCGCTCTGTTAGACTCAGGATCTCAAGCTAATTTCATTACTGAAAAATGTATTAACCGTTTGGGTGTAGCTAAAAGAATGGTGAACATTCCGATAACAGGCATTAACCAAGCTAAGTCTAACGTTAAATCTGTAACTAACGTGTTAATCAAATCAAAATTCAATGAATTTAAAAATAATTTGAAATGCTTGATGTTGCCTAAAATCACTCAAAATTTACCGTTGATATCAATCAATCGAAACTTATTTCAAATCCCAAAAAATATCAATCTTGCCGATCCTGAATTTTATAAATCCAGCGAAATAGATATTTTAATTGGGGTTGAAATATTTTATGACCTTTTATGTGTTGGTCAAATTAAATTGAGCAAAAGTCAACCGTCTCTGCAAAAGACACATTTAGGCTGGATAGTGTCGGGTCAAGTCTCTGTACCTGAATACTTCGGCAATTCTAATTCTTTATGTAACTTATCGATTCAAAAAATAGACGACAACATATCGAAATTTTGGGAATTAGAAAACATAAATGAGCCAGCTTCCTTATCAAAGGAAGAAGAAATTTGTGAAAATAAGTTTATTGCGTCATTTAAAAGGGAAAATAACGGTAGATTTATGGTCTCATTACCATTCAAGGAAAATTCCAAATTAGGCAATTCCAAACAAATTGCAATCAAGCGTTTTCATTCGCTAGAAACAAAATTATGTAAAGATCCCTCTCTTAAATCAGAATATAGCAGTTTCTTGAAAGAATATGAAGCACTAGGCCATATGTCTTTAGTCACTAATGATGATTCAAGAACCCAAGACTGTTTTTATCTACCTCATCATGGTGTGAGGAAAGAAACAAGCACAACCACCAAGCTAAGGGTAGTATTTGATGGATCGGCGAAATCAGAAAACGGAAAATCACTAAATGACTTATTAATGGTTGGTCCAACTATTCAACAAGATCTGTTCTCAATTATTGTTCGGTTTCGGACTCACAAAATAGTACTCATTAGCGATATTGAGAAAATGTATCGTCAGGTATTGATAGAGCCGAGCCAGAGAAAATTTCAGCGTATAGTATGGAGAGACAATATAAATCAAGACATACGAACATATGAGCTAAATACAGTTACCTATGGAACGGCATCGGCGTCGTTTCTAGCCATTCGCTGCTTAAAACAACTAGCCAACGAAAATAACGAAACTTATCCAGTGGCATCGAGTGTGATTGAACGTGACTTCTACGTGGATGACTTATTGACGGGCACCGATTCTATAGAATCGGCAATTGTCCTTCAGAAACAATTATCAACTATATTAAATAATGGAGGCTTTGAACTCAAAAAATGGGCGTCAAACTCTTCGAAAATTTCTGAAATTTTAAGGGAAAACGTTATCGACTTGAGTAAAGGTGAAAATCATAAAACTCTGGGCATCAATTGGTCTACAGCCACAGATTCGTTTTTTTACACATCACAATTATCAAGTTTTAAAAAGGTAACGAAACGATCTATATTGTCAGAAATATCACAAACTTTTGATCCTTTAGGATTAATCGGTCCCGTTATAATAACAGCTAAAATAATAATGCAGAAATTATGGCAATTAAAATTGAATTGGGATGAAACAATTCCGGTTAACCTTCATTCAGAATGGCAAAAATATCGATTTGCCCTATGTACATAATATTCAAATTCCACGTAACATACGCATTTTTAATGCGCACAGTAGAATTACATGGTTTTTCTGATGCTAGCGAAAAGGCTTACAGCGCTTGCATATATATGCGGAGTTTTGACGATTCAAAAACATTCACTAGTCACATAATATGCGCGAAATCTCGAGTAGCACATCTTAAATCACTAAGCGTACCTAGATTAGAATTATGTGGAGCTGTGTTATTGGCTCAACTTATGCACAAGGTTCAGGGAATTTTAAATATAACAATCTCGAAGATTAATTATTGGTGTGATTCAACAATATGCTTAGCCTGGATTAAATCCAGTGGCACAAATTGGAAAACGTTTGTATCAAATAGGGTCGGGGAAATACAACGATTGACTAATACCGACGATTGGAACCATATTCGCTCTGAAGAAAATCCAGCAGATGTATTATCAAGGGGTATTTCACCCCAAGATTTAAGTACATTTGACCTTTGGTGGCATGGGCCACAGTGGTTATCAAAAAACTCTAAATGTTTTCCATTACCCAAGCGATCATTTATTGACATGCAAAATATTCCGGAACAAAGGGCTATAATTAATTTACATTCCAATATGAACGCGCACTGGGACATATTTCCGAAGTATTCACAACTTTCAACTCTAATTCGAGTAACGGCATATTGTCTAAGATTCATTAATAATATTAGACAACCGATGCATAAGGTTAATGGGCACCTAACCATAACGGAATTAGACAATGCGAATCGTAAATTAATAACACACATTCAAGCCTATCATTTCTATCGCGAAATAAAAGATCTCAGTGGAGGGAAATCTCTCAACGTGAGAAGTAATATTTTGGCACTGAGTCCGTTTCTTGACTCAAAAGGTATGTTAAGAGTGGGGGGTAGATTGCGCAATGCGTCTATTCCGATTTCTCAAAAACATCCATTCTTACTACCCTCAAATCACACATACACAAAATTATTAATTGAATATGAACATATAAAAAACTTACACGCGGGAATTCAAAATACATTGGCTGCATTAAGAGCTAAGTACTGGATCGTTAACGGTAGAAATGAAGTAAAACGCGGCCTCAAGGGTTGCATAATATGTTTTCGCGCCAAGCCACAATCAATTCCGCCAATTATGGCCGATCTGCCACCACATAGAGTGCAGCAAAATAGGCCATTTATAAATAGTGGAATTGATTTCGGTGGGCCTCTCTTTATAAAAGAGGGTTCTAGAAGATCCAGAAAATTAATAAAAATATATTTTGCTGTATTTATATGTTTCACAACCAAGGCAATCCATATTGAACTAGTAGAAGATTTAACAGCAGAGGCATTTATTGCCAGTTTAAAAAGATTTATGGCCCGTAGGGGTAAAGTATCAAATATATATTCAGATAACGCCACCAATTTCACAGGAGGTTTCAGAGAGTTATTGAAACTGTGTAACAAATCTCAGTCAAACATATTAACAACAAGCTTAAGTGAAGAAAAAATTGATTGGCATTTCATTCCTCCCCGAACTCCGCACTTTGGAGGATTGTGGGAGGCAGCCATCAAATCAGTAAAGAGTCATATTAACCGAATAGTGAAAAATGCACATCTAACTTTCATTGAATTGCATACTCTGGTAATTCAGATCGAAGCCATATTAAATTGTCGTCCCTTATTTCCCTTATCCTCAGATCCTAATGATCAAGATTATTTAAGTCCTTCCCATTTCCTAATTGGAGACTTACTTTCGGCCAACATAGAACCAGATCTTCAGCAATTGAAGATTAATACATTATCGAGATGGCAGCGAGTAGAGCAACTTCGTCAACATTTTTGGACGCGCTGGCACAAAGAATACCTTCATCATTTACAACAAAGAACCAAGTGGAAAAAGGAAGTTCCACAAATAAATGTTGGACAATTAGTTGTTGTGAAAGAAGACAATGTCGCACCAATGAAATGGATTTTAGGTCGGGTGCTTGATGTGCATCCTGGTAGTGACGGTGTTGTGCGCGCTGTCAGTGTAAAAACAAAAAATGGTGTTATTAAGCGCGGTGTTGTAAAAATTGTTGTCATGCCAATAGACGAATAGTTCTTTAGAAAGCAGGTGCTTTCAAGAGGCGCGGCATGTTGAGGATATGACACTAATATATATTTAATATTAAGATTTAGTTAGATGTTAGGGTAATAAATGAATTACTAAGAATTCATATTTTTTAAAATAGAGGTTTAGGGTATTTGCCTTATACCGAATATGCACAGTGGTGTTGACCTGGGTCTTAATGGTTATGTTAGGATCCTTATCTGATTTATTACTTTGTTTGTTGGAACATTTATTACCTACCATAGTCAGAAATACCCTGTCAACAACCCTTAGTATAGTTGTAGCAATTTCAAAGCTGGTCTCAAGATGTTGTCAAGTGAGGCATCTTTCTTATCATTTCTATTGGTGGATTCTGCATAAGGTTTCCACCCCCGAATGTTCAAATAGTATAATGTAATTGTAAATATTCATTATATCCAAGTTTTTCAATGTATTAACAACTATCAATCAATCATATCGTAATACTACAATTCATTCATTAGCGTATAATTTGAAGTTTTACTTTAGTATTTTATTTAGTGTATAGTTAGGTCCAATAAACAATTAAAATCACAAACATTTCGAGTTTTACTTAACTTCGAGCAAAACAGTGTTTAATCAATATTCACGACTCTACCTTCAGAACAAAAGATATACGATGTTTATAATCATTTCTCACTTACTCTTCTCTGGATAGAGGTCCAGGGTGGATAGAAACTATATGATGTGGAGAACGATTTTTCCTCGATGCGAAAATAGTAAATGTAGGTCTTTGTTGATTCAAATTTTCATATTCTAGATGAATGGAATCACTTCGATTTAAATTATGATTGAATGATGCACTTCCATTATCAGAATTACATGTAGACTTATATAATATTATGTTCGATGAGAAAGTTCCAGGAAGTAAGGTTAGAGTTAACACAAACTGTACAAGCAACATACTATATGAATACATTTTTCATAATGATATATTTCTAACATTACATTTATTTAATTATCCTGGAGAAGAGTAGGGATGGAACACGATACCACGATAGTTATCTATAGATATATTCGATATTATTTTTCTCTTATCAGCACACTCAAGGCAGCAGATAATCTTTAAATTGAATATACACTCTGAACAATACAATCTATGTTTACAAGGGATAAAACTTGTATTAATCTCTTTTTTATTACAAATTCCACAAAGCTTCATCATTTTGTTTCTCATATGAGTTCAGGATATAGACTGATAACCACTTCCTGTTCCACTTCCATAATTTTAACATCTCAAATTTGTTTTGATCTGCGTGTGTGGCGTCAGCAAAGATGAGAAAATAACAAGTCTCAAATTACCATTCTCAAACTAATTGTGTTTGTTGTGAATTATTATGAGCAAGGCTAAGCTCACCTTTACCTATAATCAAGGTGAAACAGGTGACATTAGGCTAGACACACCTTTTACGTATCAAACCTGAGGTCTACCGGAGCTATATCTACTACATTAAAGACAATTGTTATCATGTCCTCCATAGCTCAGCGGTTAAGGAGCCGATTTTGGAATTTATTTCCCGGGTTCGAATCTGGTGTAGGACAAAATTAATTTTTCAGTAGAGTTTACTCAGATTATATATACTATATTGAAATCACTCATTCTCAAGTCCTTCATAGCTGAGCGGTTAAGGCGTTGACTTTGGAATTTATTTTTCGGGTTCGAATCTGGTGTAGGACAAATTTCATTTCAGTAGGAGTGACTCAGGTTATATACTACATTTAAATTGATTAATTCAAGTCCTCCATAGCTGGGCGGTTGAGCCACCTACCTAACTTTGGAATTAATTTCCCGGGTTCGAATCTGGTGTAGGAAAAAATATTAATTTCAGTAGAATGCCAGTACACACATGACTAGTTCACAGACTGCAGATTGAAAAAACATAGATTTGCCAGACCATAGTTGGGGGAATCATAGATTACCAAACCATAGAGAGTCCATCGATTGATGAACCATAGAGCATAGTCGGGTGCACCATAGATTACCAAACCATAGACCATCGATGGGGTGAACCATATACTTCTATGACTATGCATGCACGATTGTGGATGACCTTGGTATGGACAGTTTTCTGCAAAATGAACCTTAGATTTCCTTATGGAGATTTACATGCAAAAAAGGTCGATTTTGAGGCCGAACCGGTGCAGCACATCTACTCATAAAAATTACGCAAAGAGAATTAATGGTGAGAAACACCCAAAAAGTCTGATTTCAATTATTCAAGAGACTGAATAATTTGGAATAAGATATATTAATAACTTAAAGATGTTTTGAAATACTGTATTGTTAAGTTTTAAATAACAAAGAAATGTGAACATTCTATTGTATTTTTATTTCTGAGAAACTTTCAGTTACAGAATCAAATATAATATGTTTTGTAAGTTTTTCATATTTGAGAGTCCATTGGTTAAGTCGTCCTTTAACATGATGATTCTTGATACGTTCACTCATAATTTCCATTTCTTCCTTAAGTTGATTCAATCGTTGAAGTTGCTTTCCATAACTTAAGTTTTCTCTAGTCATATCACTACAAAAAACAATTTTTTCATCATATTATTGAATAATTTGTGTGAAACTTACTGTTTAGTGTTGTGAGTAGGTTTTGATGATGATGTTTATAATGTAGGTGATGAAACCTGAATCTCGTTTAGATTTTAGTTTTCCAATCTTTTATACAAAGTGGGCATCTTATTTTAGAAGGTCGATCAATATCATCATTTCCATTGGAAAATTCATAATGTTCTGTACATGGTATCATAAATTCATACGATTCAGATTGAATGTGTTTTGGTATTTGATTCCATAAACTTCTCAATTTGTACGTCTCAAGGTTTTTAAGATATTCCAGTGAAAATTGCTCCATTCCGTATTTAGTGTGATTGATTAAAATCGTATAATACCACATTACAGTATCTTTAAAGTTAACTAAAACTTGAGAAGATTTCTATTTTCAATTTTGTAACCCCAAGGCTGTGTATCGGTGAATATATATATAATTCACAATTCTTTTATCATCAGATGGACAAAGTGAATTTTTTTTGTTTAATATTATGAATTTCCCTAGATCTGATTAATATTTGATCTTTTAGTAATTTGGAATTATTAAATAGACATTGATAATATTCGTCAAAGGTGATTGTTCTAACTGAAGCTGCATTCATTATTTTCGATTGTTTAATAAGATCCTCCTCTTCCTCGCCCATTACTTTAAACGCGCACATTTTAGATCTCAATCCAATAAATTCAGTCACTATTTTAACTTTTGTTTTCATCTTTCATTAGACCTATAACTTTCTTATTTATCAGAGGCATTCCGAAAACGTTTGAACGGTCGTAGTCAGAACTATCAAATTCTTCAATGTCACGTTATATGTACTCGTAAATGTCAGATACTTGAAAGTGATGAATAAGAGTATCTGTATACATTAATTTAGCAACATCACGAAATACTGGTTTAATATAAATGTAATCGAAATCATATAAGAAAGTTTTCGATAGGTCTAAAACGGAAAATCCTGCATGAATTGGTTTGTTAAAAAACAACTTAGAAAAGAATAGATGATTTCCATTAATGAAATGCGTCTGCAGCCGACTTGTGTTTTAAGATCCAATTAAAACTGCAGAAAATATTGGATCGGTTGTGTGTGAAAGAGTAATGTATGGCTAACTACAATTTGAAATAGATTGAATTTGATTAAATACAAGACATTCCAATATTGTACAATTATAAATATCTATGAATTATTGTATGAATTAGTTATTCTATGATAAGCATTTCAGATCTATCATAACTATTCAAGTTTAAGATGATTCTATGGAATTTAACCTCAAAATTGTTACTCTATAGTGTCATAGTTAAATAATACTTCATCTTTTTTAGGTTGAATTTTAAATAGACAAATGGAAAGTGGCACTTCAAATTAATAAAATTTTGTTAAGTTTGAATTAGATTATTGTACAGTTTCGAAAGATTGGAATCTATTTTGTCATTTACACAATTGTTCTTTTTAATTTGAATAGATTCTAATATCAAACGTTTGTTGTCGTTTGTTTCAATATTTAAAATTTTTGTATTGTTGTAGTCAAAAGTATGGTTAGTGTCTTTCACATGTTTATTGAGCGCAGTTGATGAATTTTTGGTATATTTGTGGCCATTTAATCTTTTTTCGAGGTATTGTAAAGATTGGCCAATATATACCTTTTCACAATCTTTGCAAGGGATGCAATAAACAGTATGGGTTATTTTTTTGAAAGGTACGCTGCTTTTTAATTTTGTAAAGAGACTTTTCTGATTTAAATAACTCTTATGACATATATGTAGGTCAAGGTTTCACTATATTACAAATTTTCTCTGAAAGTCAACCAATATATGGTAGTGATATGTAATGCCTATCATTAGTTTTCTCATTATTGGTATTGATTTCACCAAATGAGTTATAAAATTTATGAATTTTGTCTTTAGTTATCGAATTTACTAAATCAATGGGATAACCATTTCTTATTAAAGTTTCTTTTGTTTTTGTAATAGATATAGTTCTCAGTTCAGGAAGGTATACTAATTTCAATTCTAATATACCTAAAAAATATAAGAAAAATGTTATTATAAATCTAATAGATAGAGCTATTCGACTAAGTTCTCCTGAACTGAGAACTATATCTATTACAAAAACAAAAGAAACTTTAATAAGAAATGGTTATCCCATTGATTTAGTAAATTCGCTAACTAAAGACAAAATTCATAAATTTTATAACTCATTTGGTGAAATCAATACCAATAATGAGAAAACTAATGATAGGCATTACATATCACTACCATATATTGGTGGACTTTCAGAGAAAATTTGTTATATAGTGAAACCTTATGACCTACATATATGTCATAAGAGTTATTTAAATCAGAAAAGTCTCTTTACAAAATTAAAAAGCAGCGTACCTTTCAAAAAAATAACCCATACTGTTTATTCCATCCCTTGCTAAGATTGCGAAAAGGTATATATTGGCCAATCTTCACAATACCTCGAAAAAAGATTAAATGGCCACAAATATACCAAAAATTCATCAACTGCGCTCAATAAACATGTGAAAGACACTAACCATACTTTCGACTACAACAATACAAAAATTTTAAATATTGAAACAAACGACAACAAACGTTTGATATTAGAATCTATTCAAATTAAAAAGAACAATTGTGTAAATGACAAAATAGATTCCAATCTTTCGAAACTGTACAATAATCTAATTCAAACTTAACAAAATTTTATTAATTTGAAGTGCCACTTTCCATTTGTCTATTTAAAATTCAACCTAAAAAAGATGAAGTATTATTTAACTATGACACTATAGAGTAACAATTTTGAGGTTAAATTCCATAGAATTATCTTAAACTTGAATAGTTATGATAGATCTGGAATGCTTATCATAGAATAACTAATTCATACAATAATTCATAGATATTTATAATTGTACAATATTGGAATGTCTTGTATTTAATCAAATTCAATCTATTTCAAATTGTAGTTAGCCATACATTACTCTTTCACACACAACCGATCCAATGTTTTCTGCAGTTTTAATTGGATCTTAAAACACAAGTCGGCTGCAGACGCATTTCATTAATCGAAATCATCTATTCTTTTCTAAATTACATGGAAACACTAATTCAATTAACAATTTTGATAAAGGCAATAAACATTGTCGAAACGTCAAAACAGAATTTTTATTTCATTATCAGTATATATACGAACCAATATACCAAGAAAACATACATATATATATATATATATATATGCTGTATTGGGTTGCCGGGATATACTCCGCGTTGTCGTAGATTGGTTTCGATAGAAATCGTTGATATGATGACATTTCGACAGAATCTCATGTGCCATCTTCAGGTCTTCTCTCCAGGGCTGCTGCACTGCTTCGAGTTAACTTGAAACTGATTTTTGTTGATCCTGTTGGTCTTTTATGTATACTTGTTACATCTGGATGATTTTGCCGGTTTGATGCGTCTGATTGAGTTTGATGGTCTGTTGAGTTCGAGTGATTTTGTCGGTTCGTTGCGTTCGAGCGAGTTTGCCGGTCCGTTGAATTAGTCTGGTTGACTGTTCTCCTGGGTGGTTGAAGGGCTGGTTTCCAAGCAGTTGGTAATCTCTGGGTATCATCTCTTGTATTGAGATTTGAAGGTCGCTTCTCGATTTCGATAGCTTCTCTTATGATGCGTTTTCTTTCGTGCTCCAGGCTGGCTAGGACTCGGGTGTTGTCAAAATCGATTTCATGTGAAGTTTTTCTCACATGTTCGGCAAGTGATGATGTTGTTTCTTGCTTTGCGACTGCATTGCGGTGTTCTTCACGTCGAATGTGGATTTTTCTGTTAGTTTGTCCTATGTAGCTTCCTCCGCAATCTTTGCATGGTATTTCGTAGACCCCTTGTGTTTCCAGATTTATTTTGGATTTAGCGTTAGGCAATACTTGACCAATCCTTCTTGTCGTGTTGAAACTTGTCTCAATGTTGTGTTTTTTGAGAATTCTGCTGATCTTCTCTGTAGTACCTTTGATTTAAGGGAGATGGGCTTTGGCGACAGGTTCTCCTTTTTCTTCTTCTGTGGTTCGATCTGTCTGGCGTCGTGGCCTCAGTGCTCGTCGGATATTGTCTTTTGAGAACCCGTTTTGTTGTAGCGTGGTTTGTATTGTCTGCATTTCTTGTTGTTTGTGGTAATTGTCGGTAAGTCGGTCTGATCTGGTTATGAGTGTTTTTATTACGGATTGAAGTTGTGCTGGATGGTGATGTGACTGGGCGTTCAAGTAACGATTCGTGTGTGTTGGTTTCCTGTATATGGTGTGTCCTATTCTGCCGTTTGTCTTGCTCACAAGAACATCTAGGAAGAGTAATTGGTTGTCCTTCTCGATCTCCATTGTGAACTTGATTTTTTCGTGAATCCTGTTTATGTGGCTCAGAAATTTTGTCAGTGCGGCTTCTCCGTGAGTCCAGATGACAAACGTATCGTCTACGTATCGTAGCCATACTTTTGGTTTTTGGCTGGCTGTTTGGATGGCTCGTTCTTCAAAGTCTGTCATAAACAGGTTGGCTAATACTGGGGATAAGGGTGATCCCATCGGTGCCCCTTCAATTTGTTTGTATCTTTGATCCTTGTAGATGAAGTACGTATTTTTGAGGCAGTGTTTGGTAAGTTCGATGATGTCCTTCCGTATCTGGTATTTCTTCTGGATAATTTCGACGGCCTCATCGATGGGGATATTAGTGAAGAGTGATACGATGTCGAAGCTCACGAGCATGTGGCCAGGTTCCAGCTTTATGTTCTTTATGCGTTCGATGAAGTGGCTTGCGTTCTTCACGTAAGATTCGGCTTCTTCGGCATAGGGTTGTAGCTTCTTTGCTAGGAATTTTTCGAGCTCCTGTAGAGGTGAACCTATCGAACTGACGATAGGCCTAAGTGGAGCTCCTTCTTTATGGATCTTGGGAAGGCCGTACAGTTTCGGGCACTTCGACGATTTCTCTCTTGGTATTAATCTCTGTTGTTCTTCTTTGTCGATTTGGCTTGCCTTGATTTTTGTTCTAGTGGTTTTCTCCAGGTACGTAGTGGGGTCAGTGGCTATCGGTTGATAAGTGTCATCTTGTAATAGTGTTTGAATTTTGTCATCGTACTCTCCGATGTCCATTACTACAGTTGCGTTCCCCTTGTCTGCTGGTAGTATGATGATGTCAGTGTTCGCTCTTAGGTTCATCAGAGCATGGTGTTCATCTCGTGTCAGGTTCTTCTTTGGAGGTTTTGCTTTTTTCAGAATTCGGACCACATCCTGTGGTATGGCGTCAGCTGAAGTGGATGGAAGACTTGTTATTGAGGCTTCTACACTGCAAATGATGTCTTCGGCAGGAATCTGGGTGGGTGCTATGGCGTAGTTGGATCCTTTGGCGAGGACACGTTGTTCGTTGTTGTCTAGAGGAAAACTTGACAAATTGTACACCAGTTTATTGACAACGTGTCCTCGCCAAAGGATCCAACTACGCCATAGCACCCACCCAGATTTTAAGGCAATCTTTGATAAATTTCTCCAGATTTACCCAGTACTTAAATGGATCTTGCTTTTGAGGATAAGGTTGATAAGTAAATAATGTTCCAACTCATTATGCACTTCCGTTCCCCATTTAAAGTTTCAGATTGCTGGACATTAGAATTAGAGGACACTAACTGTTCATGGTCTGACCACAAGTCATTTAGATTATAATTTGATTGTTCTGGAAGTTGCTCTTCGATTTGTAAACTTGTCTCTTGAATTGCATTCGAAATTAATATAATTATTGAATTAGCAGCATTGGATTTTTAAAATGAAATTTTTAATACCGGGGATCTAATATTGTGTATCTATTGCAAGAATTTTAACAAATTCAGTGCCTTCAAGTCTTTTATCTATTTCTTTCAAAATATTTGATTTTAAATTTAACACAGGCTCAGAAATTAGATCGAACGTTTCTATACCGTGGGTCATTCATTTTAAGAGAGGAATTACAGAACTACATGTTACATAGTCACTTTCACAAAGCTAAACAGTAACAAATTCAATTGGTTGTAAAAGGTTTTTCATTTCCTTTGCCATTACCAATTCAAATCCCATTAACATCTTGGAAATTTCAATAACACTAAGCTTACTATGTCTGCCAATAAAATAAAATGATCTAGAATGTGAAATTCCAACAGGTGGGTACTTCCTGAATTAGTTCGCAAAAACTACCTTCACTTTTACCTTCATCCAATTATAAACGTTGAAACTTGTCTGATGCACTCACTGTCTGTTTAGAATGAGTTACTATGCTATTAACTTCATTTAATAATTGTTGAACTGCAAGATCAGAACATTATATAGCTTTAGTTGCCACAAGATTTAATCTGTGTGCGAAACATGAGAGTTGTTTGAATTTCCCGAATGTGTCAAATACAGCTTCTGTGATAGAAGAAGACAAAGTACTTTTAACGATCAAGAACAAAACGCGTCAGTTATTTGTGTTGATAGTGCCTTCACGACTATAAGAGGTGATGGATTGGAATGCTTCATCCAGAATTCTTAATTACGGTCTGGAGCTGGTACATTGATGTAGCTGTGTCCTTCCGATGATCACTGGTTGCTCTAAGTCTAGGGCTGTAGTTGCACTAGTTGTAGTTGAACTTGTGCTCGGAGTAGGTGATTTGGAAGTATCATGGTGATCTTCACATGCACTTCTATAGAATTCAAATAAATAAGAGAATGTTTCTTATTATAATTATTACAACTTACCTACGTTCTAGTCCTTTATTTTCAATCCTAGAGATAGATATGGATGTGCAATGGAATTGGAATCAGTTACAGTATTACGTAAATTACTATGATGCTTTCTTTTCAGGAGGTTACTGACATTTGTCGTATTTCCAGAAAATGTCGATACGTTATGACAAAGTTTACAGCGCACAGTATTTGTATTATCTCTAAGGAAACATTTTCACACGTTACTTGTTTTTGGAGCCGCCATTTCAACAAATGTACATTCAACAGCTTACATTATCACGTTACACTTTATTCAATCATAATGTCATAATTCAATCCAATAAAAGTAAAATTTATAAATCAATTTAGATTGGTCGTGGAGTAAGGGACGGAAAAGGGACTTCCCGTAATCATGTAGAGCGAGACTAATGTAAAGCTTTATCTGAACTTCTCTTGGGATTAAGCTGGATGTTAGATAACTATAATAGAGGACAGAGTTTCTCTATTTATAGATTTCTAGTAGTAGAAATTTATAATCGAAGCGAAAAATTGCACTGTCGCTCAATAGAGGGCGGCATCAAAATTACACGATCGTTTCTAATTAAATAATCGAAACCATTGAAACGATTCCCCAAATAATCTAAGCGTGTTGAAATGATTCATTTCATTCGGTGCTTAAACATCTTTGAATCGATTCCGTGTTGAATCGATTCATAATCGCCCATCCCTACGTATTCATACTCCACACGTACGTTAGATGTTGCCAAGCTGTCAAGTCATGTAAAATATATACCGATATCATCGATTTTACCGTGACGTCACTACCTGCAACCGGAATTGCTACGTCCCCGGTGTGACCTTTGCATATATGGAGCATTTTGGGGTCGACCCCAAAGGGAAGCTTGGGGGCTCAAAGAGCGCATTCCATAAAATTTTTGTCCCCCGAAGTACCCTCCGTATATATATATTCTTTTGTTGATATTCTTGAACCATTTGTAATATTTGTATGTTTTCTTGGTATATTGGTTCGTATATATACTGATAATGAAATAAAAATTCTGTTTTGACGTTTCGACAATGTTTATTGCCTTTATCAAAATTGTTAATTGAATTAGTGTTCCATGTAATTTAGAAAAGAATAGATGCTTTCGATTAATGAAATGCGTCTGCAGCCGACTTGTGTTTTAAGATCCAATTAAAACTGCAGAGAACATTGGATCGGTTGTGTGTGAAAGAGTAATGTATGGCTAATTACAATTTGAAATAGATTGAATTTGATTAAATACAAGACATTTTAAGATTGTACAATTATAAATATCTATGAATTATTGTATGAATTAGTTATTCTATGATAAGCATTTCAGATCTATAATAATCATAATCAACTATTCAAGTTTAAGATAATTCTATGGAATTTAACCTCAAAATTGTTACTCCATAGTGTCATAGTTAAATAATACTTCATCTTTTTTAGGTTGAATTTTAAATAGACAAATGGAAAGTGGCACTTCAAATTAATAAAATTTTGTTAAGTTTGAATTAGATTATTGTACAGTTTCGAAAGATTGGAATCTATTTTGTCATTTACACAATTGTTCTTTTTAATTTGAATAGATTCTAATATCAAACGTTTGTTGTCGTTTGTTTCAATATTTAAAATTTTTGTATTGTTGTAGTTGAAAAAAAATTAAATGGCCACAAATATACCAAAAATTCATCAACTGCGCTCAATAAACATGTGAAAGACACTAACCATACTTCATAGATATTTATAATTGTACAATCTTAAAATGTCTTGTATTTAATCAAATTCAATCTATTTCAAATTGTAATTAGCCATACATTACTCTTTCACACACAACCGATCCAATGTTTTCTGCAGTTTTAATTGGATCTTAAAACACAAGTCGGCTGCAGACGCATTTCATTAATCGAAATCATCTATTCTTTTCTAAATTACATGGAAACACTAATTCAATTAACAATTTTGATAAAGGCAATAAACATTGTCGAAACGTCAAAACAGAATTTTTATTTCATTATCAGTATATATACGAACCAATATACCAAGAAAACATACAAATATATATATATATATATATATATATATATATATATATTTACATCCCACTATACATAGGTCATCCTTCATATGGTGCAGCAATAAGTCATCTCTCAGAAGGAGTGGAAATATATACGTTTTCTTCGTGTATTATTTTAAATAATTCTTCATTTGAGGTTATATTTTCATACGTTCAAGTGCAGAGTTCAGGAATTGAATGAACATTCTACCGCCAAAAAATGGAACACAAATGAACACAAATTTTGCAAATTTTGTTTAATTTTAAATGTCTGATGTATTTCTTCAATATCCGTTAACACATAGTGTAGTGTTACTGTTGAAACAATACAGTTTTTTTCGTTTGGGCACAAGGAAAGTGATAGCTCTACTGCTGTAAAATGTGTAATTTACGAGTATTTCAAATCGAATCGAATCAATTTCTAGTGATTGTAGTCGAAAGCATGTAGGTGTGTAGTAAACAGTAGCTTAAAATTGGGGAAGAAAATAATATTTTTCACGGAATGACTACATTTTGCAAGTAGTTTTGGAATTATTATTGATCTAGAAATTATTTATATCCTATGTTCATGATGCAACACCTACTTGGGTTGCTGTAACTGTGATGAAGTTATTTTTTATAAATCTCAATCTGAAACTACCGAAAGTGACATTAATTTCCTCTTGAATAGTAGAATTCCGCAAATAGTTAATCTTGACAAATCTTGTCTTCTGTATGGATTACGCGTCAGAATAGCATGACTTGGTGCCAACGTTTCGTCAACCATTACAGGTGGCATCTTCACGGCAGACTTGAGACTTGAACTGAAACCGATTCTACTGGTTTCTGTAGCCGTATTCATTGTATGGAAAATTCTCCACGCTACACAGTTCACTGCGTTCATTCCGATGATAAACTCCGTTCTGGTACATGACGATCATATTCTTTCACACTGTACGATATATTTCATCAATATAGACTTTACCGCAAGAACAAGGAATGCCATAAACACCTTCTTAGTGGAGAGAAGGGAGAGGATCTTTGATAGGCTTGTTAAACTGAGATTTTTTGAAATTTGGAAAACCGAGTACAAATATTATGTTTTTTAAGGATTTTGGAAATTCGATCTGTTATATTCCCAATAGATATGCCGTGGATTAAACAGGCAGGGACTGGGTTGTGGACCAGGTTGAATTGGAATTTTAGGCAAAGTGTATTTCTTTATGGGTTTTTGAATGTTGTAATGTGAGAAATTATTTCATAATAAGACAAATGAAAGATGTTTTACTTCTGATTTTAAGGATTGGGGTTGGGATAAGTTGACAGCTCTGTGGATCAGGGAGTTTATGACAGCTTGATTTTGGCAAGGGTGGTGGTGGGAAAGATCATTGAGGTATCTATCGGTGTGAGTGGGTTTTCGATAGACAGAATGTTCTAGTCTGTCGACTAACTAATACATCTAGGAACGGGAGTGAATCTTTTGGTTCAACTTCCATGGTGAAAAGGATATTGGGATGTAATGAATTTGAATGATTGAGGAGGCAAACATGATTTCCGCAACCATGTTGCCAAATAATAAAAGTGTCGTTGACATATCCAAATCAACATAACGGCTTGAGAACAAGTGAGTCAATAGCATCTTGTTCAAAAGTTTCCATGAAGATATAAGCCATCACCAGAGAAAGTGGAAAACACATGGCATCTCCCGGGGACGGCTCGTAAAACTTGCCACCGTACAGAAAATATGTGGAAGACAAAAATCAGTTAACGGTTGTAAGTCCATTGAAATGTTTTTGGCAGGTAACAGTTGAGAAATTATGGAAAGCATGTCTGGAATTGGAACATTGGTAAAGAGTGATTCGACGTAAAAACTGACGAGCAAATCGTCGGGGTCATTGTTTAGCGTTTGGAGTTTTTCAACGAAATGACAGGAATTGAGGATATAACTGTTGGAATTACCTACAACAGGTTTGAAAATATGACAGATATCGAGAAAGTTCATGAGTAGGGGATCCGATAGTGCTGACAATTGGTCTCAGGGGCACTGAGAATTTATGAATTTTAGGTAAATCATATAAACGGGGGCTTCTAGAACAATGGGGGATGAGCATTTTTTTCCTTGCGGAACTCAAGTTAGACACTTATCATCAGATCTTTCTCGAAAATACACAAATCATTACCAGAGACCGCATTTCTCGGGGAAAGATAAGTTTCCTTGTTAACCGGAGAATTTGAAGGGGGTCACCACCGGGATGAGTGGTTCAGGGTTGTATATTTCCCGTTGGATGAAATCTGACAGATATGAATGGATTGATTCCTCATCAGTAAAGCGCAGAAGTTCATATATACAGGGTGTCTCAGATTTTAATCGGGAAAATTTAATAGACGATAGAAAATTTGATTTTGACGGAAAAATTTCCAATAACATATATGCACAGACGCTTAGTTTTCGAGATACAGGGTGTTGAAATTGATAAAAAAAATTCGTTTTTTGCGAGTATCTCCGGAACCGTTTAGCGTACAGAGAACAGCTTTTACAAGCATTCTCTACTCATAGTAAGCTATGAGTTGGTGAAGATTTTGAAGGGGTAGTTGGTGTTTTTCTCCCCAATTTCTACGCCACTGAAAAAAGTATGGTATTGAGACAACCGTTTGAACCGCCAATGTTTTCTACACAAAAAAGGTACTCTTGGTCATAAGCTCTAAAGTTGACCGTTTTCGAGAAAAATCAACTACAATGTTTTTGAACATTGTCAATTCTAATTAAACAAAATTTATTCAAACGTTAGAACAAGTAACAAAACCAAAAAATTGACCATGTTTTTCAACAGAAAAGTTGATTTTTCTCGAAAACAGTCAGCTTTAGAGCTCATAACTAGATGTACCTTTTTTGTGTAGAAGACTTTGGCGGTTCAGACGGTTGTCTTAAAACCGTTTTTTCCCAGTGGCGTAGAGGTTGGGGAGAAAAACACCAACTACCCCTTCAAAATCTTCACCAATTATGACTAAAAAAGAAAATTAGAACATAACTTACTATGAGTAGAAGATGTAGATAATAAATTATTTGGTTTTTGGTACTTGAAAACCTGTAGGCAAGCGGTTTATTTTTTCTCAACACAAATGATAAATTATTTGGTTTTCGGTACAAGAAATCCTGTAGGCAAGCGGTTACTTTTCTTCAACACAAATAATGAATTATTTCGTTTTCGGTGCAGTCAGTCGGAAGGAATGTGATGTATTTTTCCTCAACACAAATAATAACTTATTTGGTTTCCGGTAAGTGGAGTTAGTACCGGAGTTAGTTGTACTATATTTACCTTCGGACTTTGTCAGAGTATGAGTTTAGAATGGAAAATAAAAATAAATTCTCGGAAATTAACGGAGTTGAATTAATTTAACGGTTGGTATTAAAGCATCTGAATCGTAGCGGCTTAGCGGTCAGAATCTTCAATCCCCTTCGTATGAAATCCGGTCTCCATGTATACTGGTTTTTGGGCCAAGAGGAATAAGATGTCAGAGGTGGTCTGAGATTCTGTCAGTCAGCGGTAAATTGAATAAGTAGTTTCAACTTTTCCTACATAGGATGTACAAAACTTTGACGCGTTAGAACCTCAGCCTCGTCGGTGTTATTTTTTTTCAACCAGAGGAGTACAGTAATTTCTAAGTAACGAAGGCACTTCGTTACAGCTCCTCAGTGAAAAATCTTTGAAGCTATTGAAATCCTAGAACATCCAAATAATCTGAACCGTGACTTAGGATATTGCCTTCTCAACATTTGGAAACCGATCCTCTGAAATTCCATTTCACATATGATCACACATCGGCAATGTCAGGTGCCAGAACTGAGTTAAACACCGGAATAGAGGCAGAATTCTCATAGAATAAATACGCCTACAGAAACCAGTAGAACCAGTTTTAGTCTAAGCCTCACGTCTGCCCTAAAGATGGTTGGCGAAACGTCGGCATCAAGTCGTGCTATTGTGACGTGGAATGCATCCAGAAGTCAAGGGTTTTCATCGATTTAGTTTTCTTTTATACAGTGTTTTTTTATTAGATCAATGGCCGAACGTATATTACCATTATTTTGAGTTGAATTGAAAACATAATCAACAAAGGTATTGAATTGAATTGCTACATTCAACATGATGAAATGTAATTCCCACTAGAATATGAACCTAGACACTAATACAGGATAATTCATAGGGAAGTGTAGAAGGGTTAGCTGATGTGGATAAAAGTGGTTATAAGTCAATTAGAAGTAATGAGTATATTGCCTCTCGTTATTATGATACATATTGATCATAACTTCCAAACGACACGGTATAACTAACACGACTGGTCGAGATCTTTAACTCATCTTACTTAACAATCCGTATAGATCAAAATTAAAATTCAGTTCCGGTTTGAGGAAAGACAGTATTTTCAATGTATTAACAACGAGTAGTTTGGGCAGAATCGAATGATTATTCGAATGCACAGAATCGAATATTTCGAAATAGAATACTGTCGAGAATCGAATGATTATTCGAATACAGGAACATTCGACTACTTCAATAAGAATCGGATGCCTCCGAATACACACTATAATCCAATACTTTCATAATTTGTATTCGAATAGTTCTATCACTACTACCAAGTATAGGTGACAAAACGGAGTTAACCACCTTTAAAAGGCTTTAAAAGGTGAACTTTGTAGCGTGAAGGAATTTTTTTCCTACAATTAATATCGCTTCAGAAACCAGCAGAATCAGTTTCAGTTCAAGCGTCTAGACTGCACTGAAGATGCCACCAGTAACGGTTGGTGAAACGTCGACATCAAGTCGTGATATTGTGACGCGGAATCCATCTGGAAGGCAAGATTTTTCAAAATTCGCTGTCGGAATGTACTTTAGGTTCATATAAATTATACGTACTTTGTAATAATGATAACCAATAATAAACAAAACCTCGGAAATATGACGTGCATGTTTCACTTATTTTTAATGTTTTCTTCGGGTGTAATTTTTTTTAAACCCTTTCTAATCTATAAATACTGAACTGATGCAATCCGGCGACCGTGGCCTTCGAACGATGATGACGTTACCCGCGGCGGTCACTATTTCAACTTGGCGACCATCGTTTACGAACTAGGATGGTCAGATGAGGAATTAAATGCGAGTGATAATAATAATGATATCTACTCATTATTCATCACGCTGATATTGAGAACTCTATGTGTAGCAATGGAATAGCTGGAGGCTATGATATAGATATCCAGTAAGTTTGTAAATGTGTCAGTATGCATATATCTTTTGAAGAACGTACACGTAGACTTTGCGAATTCGTAGAGAAATTTCATGAACTAAGAAGAGACTCAAATTTCAACAAAGATAAAATAAAAGTAATAAGGCTGTTGAATACATTGAGTGTAAGAAGTGAAGATAATGATAGGGAGTGGAGGTGTTAAGAACAAATTTTGTGATTTTAACCACAATTCTGAATGGTATTCAATCCGCGAACGTTCCACAACACGTTGAACGCATTTATATTTGTTTCAAGGTTGTCGCAACCGATGGTGGTGGAATTTTCAAAAAATCAAAGACAACCAATTGGAAGTATTCACATTTAACATCCCACAAGACTATCGTACAACCATACATTATAAACTTAAAGTTTTATTTTTTGAACGGAGTGAGGGGGATATGGCCGAATGGCAAAACATCCAACAATCATCATGTTTACCACATCTCATACAAAAGACAATGTCAACATCATCCACACGTACATCATCCCCACTAGATTGTATGAAGATATAAGTGTAGTAATAAAACAAAAAGAATGATTCCAATAATTCAGATACGTGGTGATGACTTCACTGCTCCAAACCGGTGATGGTAACTAATTCAATCCAGTGATCATAGTTTACGAACGATGATGAACACTTGAATAATGAAGCATATATAACAATTAACGCAAGCGCATTCCATAGTTACCTCTGTTTTTATCTTTGAAATAATAGAAAAACTTAATATTTTTACATCAATATATTGACATTATCAGTAGATTAACTCCTCACGTCCTGCGCCAAGATATCCAGTCTCCACTTCCAGTCTAGCTGTCGATGTGCATCCGGTGTGAGGTTGTCCTTATCAGTTTTGAAAGGATGCATGTGATAAGGTGTGAGATAAGGACAGGTTGTTTCTAAAGAGTATACAGGGTGCATATAAAAAGTGTGTCACACACGTGACAGTTGTCATGGCGGGCCAAAGGTACAGACTGCTTCATGGAGGTGTCGCCACCACGTGACAGCTGTCATGGCGGACTCAAGGTACAGGCTGCTTCGTGGAGGTGTCGCCACCACGTGACAGCTGTCTCATGACAGATCAAAGGTACAGGCTGCAAGATGTCGTTACCACATGACAGCTGCCTAATGGCAGACCCAAGGTACAGACTGTACATGCCACCTCTACTCTACACTGCTTCGCGAAGGTGTCGCCACCACGTGACAGCTGTCATGGTGAGCCAGAGGTACAGACTGCTTCGTAGAGGTGGCGCCACCCGTTCGACTCGTCCGACTCATGCGACTCGCAAGCGACTCAAACGACTTGGAATCGTTTATGGTGTGTGGGAGAGGTGTATGAGAAATGAAATATTAAATATTAATAATATTTTTGTTTATTTTGGAAAAAGTACATTTCTATTTTGGAAGTATGATGGTGAGGAGCCAATGTTGCAGATTACCGACATGGTGGACTGCACACATATATTTCCCTCCATTATTGCGATGATTTAGACAGCTCAGTCTGTTTGTCGGATCGAATTTCCCCGTTTGACATAGGGTGTTGTCGAAACTGCATATATCTACGATTCGTGGGAAGATATCTAGCTCCACGAACTTTTTAATTCGGATTTTTGGTGACCACAAACATATATAATGTCGGCTGCACACAGTAGAGTCAATCTTAGGATATTTTCAATTTCTTCATATTCCACATCGCCCGATGTATATTCCAAACCATGACAAAAATGTTCCAAATACCAAGCGGATTTCCGGTCCTTCTCACTAAACATCGCAAGCGGTACGGCCGGCTTGAACAACGAATAATGTCGTTTGAACCCAATTTGAATAGACATTTCTTTGGGATGAAATACATCATCGATGATGATACCCTGAATATCAACCAATGCTATTCTCATGATGGCTCGTACTAAACTGATCGGACGTCGAGCAGTATGTTTTAGATTATGCTCTTCACTATTTCCGAGAGGGGGAGTACCCCATCAAACAATCGTGAATGATGATGCAATATGCTTTCGTATTGGCTGGAAATCCCTTATCTGCCTCAATTTCCAATCGCACATCAACAGTTGCAGATTTCACTGCTTCCTCCTGTTTCGAACAATCGATTATGTAGAGGGCGCGTTTTTTGAAACTGGCGTTATCTAACATTGGTTGTTTCACAGCCGACGGGGAATTTGTATAGCTAGAGTAGAACTCGGTATAACTATGGTGGGCGAGCGTGAAATCATCCTTGGCAAAGTCCAAGTTCATTCGCTCGTTGGGGTAATATTCCCCGTTTAGAGATAAACGAATACTTGTTATAGCCAGATGGTCAAATATTGTGGGGTAAGCCTTCACATTGTTTCGTTTGTCCATTTGAAAGAATACTATGACATAGCGAGGTTCTTCAACTGCTGCACTAGTCTTGACCGCCAAAAATTTCTCGTTGCGTCTCGTTTGTTATGGCAGGAAGCTCATGGCATTCTCATTTCCGGAATGGAATTAGGATGGGTGAATCACTCTTGATTGCCCGCAATAGCTTTTCTCTAATCATATCGTTGGGATAGATATACTCCACTTTCAATTCCATGCTATCAATCAGGAATTTAACGGTGGTCGTGGCGGTTTCAATGTTGACGCAATCGTACCAGTACGTACCATTCGAATAGTCTGCCTACCAAATGTAATCAACGGGTAATCGTATGCTTCAGCAGAATCAATAAACTGAATGATTTAGTTTCATGCAGGACTATGCTCTCAAGGGGGTAAAACCAACTAGCGGTAGCCATATGCGTAGAAGCTGTAGGAGCGTAGCAGGTAAATGCTCGAACAGCGCTGACTATACCAGGATCTCGAACTGTTTCGATGTCTCTGCCACTCTCAATGTACGAGCAAGAGTCGAAAAGGAAGCCTCCATAATTCGGCAACAATATAACATTACCTCCGCCCTTCACTTCGATTTTCCCCTCAATCGCTAATAGAGTATTCTTCATGGAAAAAAATGCGTCCACTTGATTTATTTCAAACTCCACGATGTCACTATTATTGAAAGCTTTAAACGAACGGTGTAATCGATCTATACTCGGCTTTCCGAATCGACCCGTCGAATTTCGGCTGCTGGTATTTATCGAAAATTGATGAGATAACATTGTTATCTCCATCATCATCTACACCACTAAACTTTCGCTTATCAGGCATTTTATTGAAGGCGAAACCCTAAAGATTGTAGAACTAATCGGTTGGCTTTGATTGAGATCTATATATTTCTTCAACCATTGTGAGTGATTGTCTAAATTTCAAACAACGATGAACTTTCTGCAGTTTCAATCCCAATTTGAGAACTTGCTGTAAATTTTTATAATGAACCACATATTTTTCTTTATTATATAGGGTAGTTAACAATTTTGGAATTTCCGGAATAGCTACGGGTGAAACTAAATGTTGAGGACAAAGTGGTAAATCTTTATGATAATTGAACAAACTTTTAGGATAATGAAGATCTACTTCCAAAATATAACCAAATTCACTAGTATCACTTATATTGAGAATGTTTTCTGCAGAAATATCAACTGCTACTCACGTAAAATCTCCAGTTGGAAAAGGATAACACATTGCTGCACCATATAGATTGTTAACATCAAAATACATTAAATAAGATGATTATTCTTCGGGATTGTAATCATTCATATATTTATTGTTAGCTTTTCCAAATCGGTTTGAGCATTGTGATATTCCTCCTCTGATTCCTTTCTCAATAAACATAATCATATTCACATCAGTAATTAATTCCAATTTTACCTGTGTTATCTTCAAACAACTGTCAAATGCCAAACCGGGAGTAGTGAAATAATGCAAACTATCCAAACCATATGTACTATAACAAGTTTTTCTAAAATTCTCAAAAATATCTGTCAATAACAAAACATCCGGTTTCAAGTATAATTCTGAATATTCTCTTGAATTTTGAATTTTGAAAACCTTCCAAACATTCTCGGCATGCTGATAATCGCTAAATGAAATTTCCGACTGACTTATTTTACTATAAAATTTGTCACGAGAAGGTAAAATGTTGTCTTGTAATTTCTCCCATGAATCTAAGTATTCATATGGAAAAACACCCTTCCTCGAGACCAATTTGAATTTTTCAACTTCATTAAAATATTTTTTGTTACAATTTTTTGTTTATCATTCAAATAAGATGACAACTTTTCCAAACTGCTCGGCATGAATCGAACAGAATCAAGAAACCTAAAATATATATTGGATCCTTCAACATACTTTGTAAAGGAAATATATTTCTCCTTATTAACAGGTAGGAGAGACAAATTTGCTTTCATTTCCGTACTGAGAGGTTTAATAATAAAGTGACTGTCATATCCACTGAGGTTATGAAAAATTATAGGGATTGTGTTCACATTTTTAAATTGTAAATTTCAATTTGAATGTACAGGATCTCAATATTTCCCAGTGAAATGACAGTGATCTCTAACCTTTTCTGCACTAGATAAAATTGGTTTTTCACAAATGTGACAAATTACTGGTGTCATACGTATATCTATCATGTGAAGACATTCTTATAGGTACAACATTTGAAAATATTTCCTTCAGTTTAAAAGCAATATCTTTCAGTTGTTTCACAAACCAGATTTGACAATCTTGACCAGTATAAGAAGAAAATTTAGACAATGAGTCATCATAGGAACATTTTAAATAATAAGCGATACTGAATGGTCTGTGTTTTTGGTATTTTCTGGTATTGGAAATAGTATTATCGGTATGATTCATCAAAATACTTTCCAAATCTGCATATATTACAAAAGGAACCTCAATTTTATGAGAAAAATTTTTGAAAGATAATATTCTATCGTTCTCTTTTGGAAGAATAATTTTTGTGTTGTTTACATTTTTACGTTCATCAGAATGTTTGTTCAGATTTTCTTGACTCATAAAATGATTTAAACATCTTCCACAAAACTATTTTTTATTCTTCACATTTCCTACCTGTTTATGTAACAATCGAGATAAATCCTTTATATAGGTAAAATGGTGAATATAGTTTTCCTCATCCACTTTATTAAAAATCATAAGTAAATTGATAGTTGAAGGAAATTCAGTTTTACTAAGAGTCAAAGGTAAAACTTTCTGCTCATTTTGTATAATAAAAATATTTATTGACAAATTATTCAATGATTCAAATTTTGGAATATCTCTCAAAGAAATTGGAAAATTGATACCCTCATATTTTAAAACTGTACTGAAATGAGGGTAAGAAGAAACTCTAGAGATATTTTGTTTGCTGGAGCTGGAAAAAGTGCTGCTACAACTGACCATAGGAAACAAAAATATCATTATTTACAATATTAATAACACTTTTGGTGTTTTTCACAAATTTTGGTAATTTCAAGTAAGTACTGAACCCAACAGTTATTGGATTATAACAGTTTATGTTAATCAAGTACCAAATCTCCAATAGGGCATAACCACTGTCCCTTCCTTGAAATTCTTCGGGTTTTTTTAAAAGTTTATCAGTCACAAACTCTTTATACCAATCTCTCAATTTTGTACTTGATTCGATAACATTATTTTTAGTGGTGAAATGTTTAATTGATGTTTCACCAGATTGCGGCTTGATAAATAATCCAACAAAAGATGTATTCACTTTTAAAAGGGAATTTTGAATTTCCTTTCTAATCCTATTTGCAAATATACGAAATGCTTGTTTGAAAAAAACTTGAGGTTCCTGTATTTCCAAATTCATTATAGCGCCCGTTTTTATACGATTTTTGAAACAAGATTCGAAATCTTCCCAAATCAATTTCCGATTAGCATTAAATTTGTTCAATTTCAATTTAAATTGTTGTAAGTAATATTTCAAAATAGTCAAATCAGATTGAACAACTGCAGAATTATTCATACAATTTAATGTATTCCTTAGAGCTCTTTTCAATTTGAAAATATTTCTTTCCAAAAAACCAATTTGATTTAAATATTCATGTTTTGTCTTAATTAATCTACTCACCATTTCAATTGAAACAACCATATCGATTGAAACACCATCAAGTGTATGAGAATTCGTTCCATTGTTTGTTCTTGCCATAAAAAGAACTTACTTTAACTTGAACTTGGTGCTTAGCTGCTTACTTGTTTGCTTCTACCGAACTCGAACTGCGATCGTTGTTAACATGCTGCAGCTATTTAAACATATCCAGTATTGACGTCATTCTAAATTTTTATTCAAAATGTGCTGATATGCAAAATCATTCCATAAACAACATATGTGATTGCATCATAAATAAAAATGTACACGTGCATATATGCAATTGATGTATGTTATTGTTACACAAGTAAGAGATGAATGCATACCATTCGAAAAATATGTGCATCGTGTTATTGTTATTGCATCATCCTTTACGTCTTACGTGAATTATAAATAAATGCATTGGAAAAGTACACGGATCTAATGTGTAGTACCGGTTCGCTGATTCGGAATTGTTAATAGAAAAATGTATGCATTGCGAATGTATGTAGTTTGTTTTGATCCACATGTTGTATAAAATGAGAGGGAACTTCAGTATTCTACATCAGTTCACAATGGCAAACATTCCATGTTCAATAGTCGTATTCTCTGAGGATCAAGTGAATTTTCTCATATCATGGGTGAACGTAGTTTCAAAACATTCGTTTCAGTTAGGGACATTTTAAATCGTTCAAGTCTATAATGTTTGATAGAAATCTATTTAATATAGCCTTTTTCTCAGATCCTTCAACAAACACTATTACATCTTTGTTTTTTACAATTTCAAGTAGCTTACTACTAGTCTTCTGAATAAATGTAGTCGGGTGAGCAGGTGCTGGTGTTGTTGTTGTTGTTGTTGTTGTTGTTGTTGTTGTTGTTGTTGTTGTTGTTGTTGTTGTTGTTGTTGTTGTTGTTGTTGTTGTTGTTGTTGATGTTAGAATTCCAGTCTAAACCGTGAAGTTTTTCTTTGCACCAACCAATCTGACTTGAAAATTGTCTTGAAAGACACTTTCCTGCGAGTATTGGACGAATTATGAAATGTTTTAACTCGTATGTAAGGATATTCAAAATTACGATTTTTTTTATTATAAAGTTGCTGCCTTTATATTGGAATCCCTGAATGTCAATCACAAACATTTTTATAATATTTTCACTACACTGGTTAAAGGATTGTACTCCACTAAACGATCGTGTATTATTAGACAATAAGCTGATGTTTTATCAGGAATATCTATATTTGTCTCTAGCTCTAATCCAATGTCCACAGCATCACCTTTCAACGAATCGTTCTGACGACTGCAATCTATCACTGCTAACGGTGTTATTTGTTTGAAATATTCTGGTGATATGCAAGGTTCACTTTGATGTTTATGATGATATGACTGTTGGAACTGCGCAAACATTTGATATAACAAAGTCCAGTGATTACTATCAAAGTTCAAATTTAGGTTATCATATGGATACACTTCTGAATTCAAGTATAATTTGATATTACTCAAATTACAGTGATCAAAGTAGCTGGCATTTCTTGTTTTATAATTTTTTCTATTTGTTTGAAATCCGAATATAACAAAACGTAGTTTTTCCAGTTGAGATGTAGTCTTAATTGCCCATGTATGTTTTTTTGTTCTTTGTAAAAGAGGATATTCCCGCAGTTCCCAAGATCTAAAAGCAATATCGAGGTCTCTGTTGTTATCGATATATTTCAATAATTGTAATTTTTGAGCGTCTGCAACTGATACATGTGGCATTTTCCATAAAATTTTCTGCAACTTAACTTTAGGTTTATCTGTTGCAACTGTTGTATGTATTGAGTTCAAGTCAGAGTTACTCCGTATCAATACCAATTCTTGACGTATATTCACAATAATTCTATTGGAATCCTCTGTAAATCCCATAATACTTTTCAATGGTATACACACACTGAAATTACCCTTGTCATCAGCAATTTTGAGAGGTTGATCTCCAATCTCCCAACATGCATTTTTCAATCGTTTATTATCATTGTCTGTGTAGGAAACATACCCCTTCATCAAAGATGTAATTCCAGGATTTTTAACTCTATCTATAATAGTACCACCAAGTTCGAATCGTATTTCTTCAAAAAGAAAAAGTATTCCATTGTTGACGAAAGTCACGGTTGGTAAAGGCTTACCAGCTTCATCTGTTAGTGTTCCCTCAAGATATAGGTAACTCTGAGAAGGTAGCGTGTATATGTCTTGTGTTTGAATTGGTATTCTTATTTGATCGTTATTTCTCAATGTTGTAGCTGCATACGGTTGATGAGTATGGTACTCTGAATTTATTATTGAATTATCAGAATAGACTGATTCGTTAATTTTCAAAATATTACTATTCATTTTTTTCAGTATATTTACACGAACAACGTAAATATGTTATAAATTTTTCAATATCAATTCTAATATTCAATTTCAGAATACACCAAAATTTTTGGATTTTATCACCGATGTTGACTGTGTACAATAAAACCTAGGTCACGTAAAATTTTTCTGCTCTAGGGTGTTAACGCTTTTAGTTTTCTTTAGGAACTGAATTTGTTGCATTCCGTTTTGGGTTTTATACCTCCCCAAATACCAGTTGCAAAATTTGAATCGATGTTATATCTAAAAACTATTTCTTTCTCTCTCACTTAATTTCTTTTAGATGTAGTCTGACCGTTATCACTTCACCTTTAAAATTGACCAAATCTCCATCTTGATCGACAATTTTAAGCACAATCTCATTGATATCACGTGTGTTGATTGATAAATAAACAACATTCGAAGGATTTTGTACAATCTTATAACAAGGTGATACGTTAGGATAGAACATATATAACATGTGGACAGGTTTACCATTATTATATGAATTTGTAACTAAATTACATTCTACACCAATCGCATTCACTTTAAAAATATTGATGGGATAATCCGATATATGTCTGATGTTTCATTTCAATTTTCTCTTCTTAAATTCTAGTAATTTACCAATTCTATTAGGCAAGGTAAAATCTATGTCCTTGTTGCACTTTAGTTCACATTTCAAAGTGTTCACGTTAGCTTTAAGATCTACAAAAGTTTTTTCTTCAACTTCCTTTTATATATTCTAATGTTTTCAATTCCATAAGAACCTTCTGGTATTTCTAGGAAAACTGTCTCATTCAAATGGAATTTATTGTAACTTTTATCAATATTTGGTATTGAATTATAAGTCAGAAAGTCAATTAGTCCTAAAACATAATTAGAATTAGCATTTAACAGAAGGATATATGTTTGAAGAAATAACCGATTTTCGGTCTGATAATGTAAATGTGTAGGACATGTTCATCTACAAGATGATGGAATTTGAATAAAAATAATTATATAAATAATTGCTATTCATTATTCAAAAACTGTAAACACAAATGACCACAGTTATAGCTATTATACATTTGATAACGATCGTGGTTGTATAAAATATTACAACGACCTCTAGAATTGAAATATTTGATAGCTTCTAATGGAGGTTTTAAATTTCCATAACTATCGAAATAATGAACGTTATTCACACATTTTTTGTAACAACACCAATGTGTACCTGGTTCATTAATACCATCCATATTTATTATGCCAGCTTCATTAATATGTATTGTTTTTGGTAATCTATCCCGCATAAAAACTCCTCTAAAATTGGAAATTTTCAATTGTTTTGCATAGTTTAGTATATCGATATTTGATAAAGGTCGTCCAGGTAATGTTATCCATCGTTTTTTGAGAGGTGTTGCTGTTGTGGTGCTAAAAAAAGTCCCAAACCAGTCTTGTAAGGTCTCATGTAGACACCTCTACCCAACGCAATAGATTCCATTGTTCTGTTGTGTCGTTGTGATTCTTCCAATCGTTGTTTTGCATTTTTAGCGTTTGACACGGCTTTTGCAATAGTAGCGGCTCCATCACTCAAAGCACCCAGAGCACTCAAACCAGCGAATAATGGTATCAAAGGTAAAAATCCTCCTGTTTTCGGAACCTTAATTATTCTCGATTTAGGTGATGTTATTTTCTGTTTGGGCTTATTGGAAGCTTTCAACGCTAATGCAATCGCACTTTTCATATCTCTTGGTTTATGATGAAGCATATATTTTTTTATACGATTCGTTAGAGTAATAAACGAAATCTTCTTTTACTTTGTTTTTTATTGTTTTTCCTTCTAGGGGCCATTTTTGTAAATGTTGTTCTGACAAAAATTATTTTACGTATGAAGTGAAAATGAAAAATCAATTATATTTAAAACAATCTTACTTTTTTTATTTGATTCAAATTCGTTGTCATTATCTTGTAGTTTACGTCACTTTCTTCCAATTTAGGTTGTTTTGAATTGAAATTATCATCATCATTGTTGTTGTTGTTGCTGGTCCGTTTCCTTTTTAGTAACGGAATTTTCTGTATCACTTTTGTATGGGAATCTGGTTTAATAATTTTAAACGGTGCATCATTATCATTGTCATCATTATAATCATCATCATCAGAGTTCACCTTTCGTTTTTTCGATTTAGGAGTCCATTTTTTTGGTATAATATCATTCACAAGAGGTTTACGAATCAATTTTTTTGGAATAATATTGTTTGCTTCTATTTTATTTGTTAAAATTGGTTTGGAATTTTTTAATATTTTCACACACAACTCAAGATTTTTCAAATTATTTTCCAACGCATTTTTAGACTTTCTTATCGAACCACTACATCTACTCAATATTTTAGAACAATTTTTTGGAGGTTCATCATAACCCATTCCAAGTTTAAATTTTGTTTTCATTATACCCGCTACACCTAATGAGTTCAACTTTTCACCGAGAGATGCACTACCAGAATGAAAATTTTTCATCGCTCTTTTAGCTAATGTAGTATCCGCTTCGTGATTCTGACTTGAATTTTTTTCTTGTCAATATGCAATATCATGTTCCATACATGCTCTATCTAAATTGTTAATAGGTTTATCACCACGATCTAACCTTTTTTGAAGTTTTGTTCCAGGACCACGAAAATTATAACCAGGTAAATGTAATTCAAATGGTAAATTATTGATCATATTATTAACATATCCATTTCCAACGTAATACTTCATTTTCAGTTGTCTGTCGTCAAAAATGTTTAGATAAACTATTTAAATATCACAGTAACGGAGGTCTAATATTAGTTTCATGCTGAACGTCATCGTGAAAATTACTGAACAAAAACACACTACCTGTTAATAATCATGATACAGAAACAAAGAAAAATCATAAACGTGGTATATTATTACCTTCAACGATAAGGGCTATCATTGTGGGTCCTTCAAACTGTGGTAAGACAATGTAATGATCAGTCTGATTGAACATGAGAATGTATTAAAATTTGAAAAGGTATATTTATATTCAAAGTCTCTATATCAACCGAAATATAAATATTTAGAGAAACTATTAAAACCAATAAAAGGTATTGAATATCATGGTTTTAATAATAGTGAAAATATATTGGAGCCTTCAGCGGCTAAGAAAAATTCGATATTTTTATTTGACGATGTGTCCTGTGCCAACCAAAAGGTTATAAGATAATATTTTAATATGGGAAGACATAATCACATCGATTTTTTTTACTTATCTCGAACTTATGCAAAAATACCTAAGCATTTAATAAGAGATAATGCCAATTTATTTATTCTCTTTAAACAAGACGACCTAAATTTGAAAAACATATATAATGATCATGTGGGGACTGATATGACTTTTGGAGAATTCAAAAATATAAGTTCATACTGTTGGAAGGAACCATATGAATTTTTATGTATTGTTAAAGATGATGCTATCGATAAAGGAAGATATAGGAAGTGTTTTGATAATTTCATACATCTATAAACTATTTTATAAGAGAAAAAACTAATGAGAAACTATTCAATAGATGTTTGAACCTGTTCAATACCTGTTTGAAGCTGTTTAATAGCTGTTTTAAGCTGTTCAAAAGCTGTTCTTAAGCTGTTCAATAACTGATTGTTTACGAACTATGATGGTCAGATGAGGGATAAAATGCGAGTAATAATGATATCTACTCTTTATTCATCACACTGATTTGAATTTTTACTGAGATGAAATTGAAGTTATAAGACTGTTGAATATATTCAGTGTGAAAAGTGAATAGGTAGTACATTCATACACATGTTTTATCTCGTGTTTCAGACACGTGCTTCAATATTCAGACACGTGTTCAGACACGTGCTTAGACATTCAGACACGTTCTTCAACATTCAGACACGTGTTTCAGACACGTGCTTCAATATTCAGCCACGTGCTTCAACATGCAGACATGTGTTTCAACATTCAGATACGTGTTTCAACATCCATTCACGTGTTTCAACATTCAGACACGTGTTTCGGCTACGTGCTTCGACATTCAGACACGTGCTTCAACATTCAGACACGTGTTCAGACACGTGTTTCAATATTCAGATACGTGATTTCTTGGCGAGCACGACTTTTACAAATTTCATATGTTTCGGTGGAAACATATATGCAAGGAGTTTTATGGAGATCAAGTTAATTTCTCAACCACCCGAGAGGTAGAGCTTATGGCTCGTTGTTTTTTTGATAAAGTGGAAAGCGTCCCCAGGAGGCCTACAAACCACGTGAGGTGGATGAGAAATGAAATATCGATATTTATTATATCATTTATTTGAAAAAGCATATTTTCATTTTGGGAGTATGATATTGAGAAGCCAATCTTGCAGATTATCAACATGCTGGGCTGCATACATATATTTTCCTCCATCGTAAATGGAACGTAAACCAATCACAAATCTGTACTTGTCCTTCATATAAGCTGCTTAGAACAGTTGTATAATTACGTTAAATGTGCTTCAAACTAATCAGGAATCATAAATCCCTACGATATAATGTTGCAACTATATCTAAATGTTAATATATTTAACTAATAATCGTCAATACATCTCCATCATCATATTTGAGATTGTATAATGCCCCCAGGGAAGCGTATCAAAAGTTCCACGCATCAAGTACCGTTTATCGTCGTTAGGAGATAAAGCGATCTTCTCTTGGCTTACCGAGAACACTTTATGTTTTTCAGCCTTAATCAGATTTTGAGTGACCGATACTTCTTTCCACTTTGCGAGACACTCAATATAGTCGCAGAAATGGATAGTGTTTTTGACAACGGAAAATTTTACTCCTTTGGCTTTCTTCGTTACCCCATAATTCCGAATTATTTGCTCTATTTTGGTTTCGTCATATCCAGCTTCTCTCAGTTCTTGGAGCTCCACACTAACATTATCCTCAGTAGTTAAAACCTTTATTGCGTATAATTTGGATCGTAGGCCCACAAAATCGGTCATAGGAGTTCCTCCGTTTTCGTCCTTCATCTTCCCTAATACTTTCTTATTGACGAGTGGAATATCATAGATGTTATCAGGCTGATAGTCGCAGGTTATAAGGATCTTTTCCCAACTCATAGATAAGAGTCTGTATCTGTATACAACACTGAAGTTTCGGAGGTTAGTATGCAGATCAATATACGATTTCAACCATGCAGCTAGCTTAAATTTCAAGGAGCGATGAATTTTAGTTAGGTTCAAACCGTTTGCTAGCGCTTGCTTGAGACTGCGGTAATGGATCACATACTTCTCCTTGGGGTGAAGCGTTGCCATCAATTTCGATGGTGCATTTGATGAAGTGGGGGCGTTACCCGTTTGAGGATCGATACGTAGGGGCAGAAAGGTAAATCTTTATGTTGGTCATGCAGATGTTTAGGGTACTCTAAATCGACTTCTGAGATATATCCTACATCAGAATCATCTGGAACTGTAGTAACGTCAATATTTGTATCACACCATTCAAATCCGCCATATGGGAGAGCTTGGCTCATGGCCCAATCATACTGGTTATTGACGTCATAAAACAACAAATAAGAATCAGCTTTTGATGAATTATAATTTGGCATATGTTTATTGTTGGCATGGGCTCTACGCTTAGAACAAACTTGACTGAGTTCACCTCTAATCCCTTTCTCAACTAATAGGAATATATCGAGATCTGTGAGAAGCTCTAATTCTTGTTTCGTATGTTTCAGCATCGCATCCCAAGTAAGCCGGGCAGTGTAAAGTAGTGCGCAGGATCCAGATTGTATGTTTGATGACAGCTAGTTCTGAATTGTTCAAAAACATCGGCTACTAGCATCAAGTTCGTCTTCATGTACAAATCGATATATTGTCCCAAATTTCGACATTCAAATTTTTCCCATATATGCTGAGCTCGCTGGTATAGTTTTCGAGGGCACGGTTTATCCTCCAATTTATTGTAGAAAGCATCAATAGGCGGTAAAAAAGATTCAGAAAACCGATCAAAAGAGTCGATGTGATCATAGGGCATGGTTATCAGGAGTAGGTCGATTTTACCCTCCATCCGCAAGGCTATATCTTCGATGACAAAGTTGGCATCATAATTGCTAAGATTATGAAAAACTATGGGAACAACATGCGTGTCCTGATTGTTCATATTGCAACTTTCATGTGCGGCCCCTCAATAATTTTTCAGTGGAAGCAAGTGGTTGTGATCTCGCACTTTTTTGTCAGCTTCCGAGAATGGCTGTTCGCAAATATGACAACAGCTCGCCCTTCCGAATGCAATTTCGTCATCCTGCGACATATCGATGTCATATGGACACCAGAAAACTGTACCCAAATCTTCTGCGAGAGCCTTCATCTGATCTGCGAACCAACTCATATAATCCTCGCCGCGATAGGCTCGATAGAAGGATAGAGAATCTTCATATGAACATTTCATATAATATCCGATAGCTGCAGGCATATGTTGCTGCGGCTTTTTCAGGTCCGAAGAGGGGCTAAGAACGCTTCCCAGATCAGCATATACCACGTATGGAGCTTTCACTTTATTCTTAAAATTTTTGAATCTCAGGATATTCTTTCCAACTCCAGGCATCTTAACCTCACAGCTATTCAGCTTCTCACAGTCTTCAGTATGTTAACCTAACTTTTCCTCAGAGTGGAAGTAATGGAGGCATCGTTCGCAAAAATTATTCTGTCCGTTATGTTTTCTCAGCTGCGAAGAAACCAGGCGTGATAGATCTTTGATCCATACGTAATGGAATCGAATTGGGGTCGCATCATCGCTATCTTCTTCTTCTCCTTCCTTCCCAAAGTAACGATCTTGTATAAGCAGAAGGTTAACGTGTCTACCCCTCTTCTCCTTCGTGAGGTAGGTAGGTAATGTAACGAATGACTTTCCACTTTTATTTAAGATGTATACGTTGATGGAGACATCATTCTGCTTCTCAAAGTTAGGGATCTGGCGCATTGTCATCGGAAATTGAATCCCTTTCAATTTTAATACTTCCGTGTAGTGAGGGTACGAACTAGCTCTATCTGAATTAGCATGGATCGGATATAAAGCTGAAGTCACTGCCCATGCGAAGCATGCATCATCATTTTTTACATTAATGCAGGCCTCTTTTGATCGTTTGATCTGGACCGATAAATCGATATATGATGACCCAAGTTGAGGGGTGAACTTGTTGATATTCACCCCCAAATTGATAATCTTCGCCAACGCCCACCCACTATCTCTCTCTTGGAACTCTTCCAATTGGGTCAATATCGACTTCACTATCTTATCATCGAACCAACTACCTGAGCAGGTGTCTCGAAAGATTGGTGAATTGGAGGTTGTAAAGTACTTGAATTCAGTTGTTATATGCTCCGCTTTGACAAGTTGGAATTCTCCACAGAATACGGCAATCAATAACTTTAACTGCCTCGTCATTCTTGAGGGCATTCCGAATTCTACTCTTGAACAGAGCTTAACAGTCCCCTAGGAACGCTTTAGGATCCTCATGTTTCAAGTTTGAGAGGATCCCAGTACAGATGCGACTGTTGGATGCAGACATGGAATCAGTCCAATGAACTCGATCCCGCGCTGTTTCTTTTCTCGAAACCACACCAGAACCCCTCTTTTGCTCAGATTTTATCTGGATTCGTAACGTCTTCAGAGCTGCCAATGCTGATAGCAGCTTCTGCTTTTTGCCAATATTTCTAGCCGTTTTAAGGGCATTATTTATCCTCCTTATTCTTAAGGCGCATTCCCGCAATCCCTCGGCAGCCACTATTACATCATAGTGCGGTGTTAGAAGTTCGAGTAGAGCCGCGATATGCTTCACCAAATCAGTGAAAATGGACATCTTGATCTGCTGTAGAATTGAAAATTAGTAAATGTTGTCGTGTAGAAAAAAATGGATGGAGATCTTCTCCAACTGCTTACTTCCGCCTGAGAATTATTGAGGGGTTAATAAAAACTCGATCGAAATATAAATAGGGAAACAGCAGGATGATATTAATGTATCTAAAAAAAATTTTTTTTGCTTTCGAAATCGCTCCTCCATATAAACTCTCGAACGATATGTACCGGTGGATTATAAGGTTGTATGTTGCTATATGATTACCTATATGCAGCAGGATGATATTAATGTATCTAATTTTTTTGCTTTCGAAATCGCGCCTCTATATAACCTCTCGAACGATATGTACCGGTGGATTATAAGGTTGTATGTTGCTGTATAATTATCTATATGCAGCAGGATGATATTAATGTATCAAATTTTTTTGCTCATGAAATCACTCCTTTATATAAACTCGAACGATATGTACCGGTGGATTATAAGGTTTTGTGTTACTGTATAATCACCAGTTTGACTTAAACTGAGATTATGAGTATAGTACACGCTGGTATATTACTTCATCGACGACCGAATATTGAACTTTTCCAAAATTTGTTTATATCGGCCCATACGCAAAATTTTTACAAATGTAAACTGTGTAGTCACTAATTCTACACCTACAGATATATGTGATATCAAACAGTTGCACCTTGGCTATGGTTGCAACAAAATTTACAGTTTTTCCTGTTTATATCCGGGATATCAGATTTTTCCCCATGTAAATCATAAAATTCATACACTACTTGTTAAGACCTTTCATTTGATACCCATAACGCTATACTTTGAAAAATAAAAATTTCAAACCCTTATCGCGGAAGATCGGTCAAACTGATCGATATATAAATAGAAGATTATTTCCCAGAACGTCATGAAGATTTCGAATATGCAATAAAATCACCACTTCCGGTCTCACTTTCGGTGTGAGAATGTGCTACCTACATAATCTACTTCCGCCGGATGCACATAAAATTCATATTCTACTCATCAAGCTCTTTCATTTGATACCCATGAAGCTATGGTTGGGAGGCGTCCATAAATTACGTGAGGTGTTTAAGGGGGGGAAGGGGGTCGAATTAAATCCCATATAATCTTACGTTGGAGAGAGGGGAGTCTCGGCAAATATCACGTAATTTTTTTTCTCATTGAAACAAAACAAAATTATACTATTTTGGTCCATTTAATCCAGATTGTACATGCTTAAGATTTAATCTTAAGCGTAATCGTAATACGATCAAGATCATTCACCAATTCGTTCGAAAGAAAAAAATTTCATTCATACTTCGACGTTATACATCTACTGACTGTCAAACCACCATATTTGTTTTATACCAAATAGTTCAGATTAATCTGAATTTACGGTACAGTGTAGCCCGTCCTTTTCTTTTTACAATAACAATCCAACGCGTTTACGTAAGAAACCGACATTTTGAAAAATCTCACGTGAGATTGGGGGATGGGGGAGGGGGTTGAATAAAATCTCACGACATCTCACCATGGGGGAGGGAGGTACAGAAAATTTAAAAAACACCCCACGTAATTCATGGAGGCCCCCTTGCCACAACATTTCAGGTTTTTCCTGTTTATATCTGCGATATTGGATTTTTCCGCATGTAACCCATAACGCTATACTTTGAAAAATAAAAATGTCAAACCCTTATCGCGGAAGATCGGTCAAACTGATCGATATATAAATAGAATATTCTTATTCAGCACATCACGCAGATTCAGAATATGCAATAAAATCGCCACTTCCGGTCTCACTTCCGGTCTGATTTTTTCAAATTAATTAATTTGATATATGTGTAAAGCAACATTTTTGAATCCAAAGTCACAAGGCGGTTCTTTCATAGCCGTCAGACAATTCCTCTTAATGCTGCTAAAGCAATGAAAAACACTGTATATACCTAACCTATGATGGTAACAAGCCATTTTGTAGGTGAGAATTACAGATACCGAAGTTGATACTATCTCTCCTCAAAAGGAGATACCTGTCATGTTTCCATTTGGGAAAAGTCCTTTAGACCTCAAGATGGAGGGTGAAGCATAAAAGGAAGGAATAAAATATGTTAACTTACATTATTATTGCACTAAAGCACTGACACTTGATTGAAAGTTTTTTACAAAATATATTTAACGCGCTAACACAGAGCATAGGTAAGTACGACTTACTTGTTCCGAACCAAGCTGTTGAATGATCGACTTGTGCACATCTCCACGTTTTATAGGAACTCCTTATCAGTTTCCTGTCACGTACACCGATCATGCAGGATGTCACATCCGCCGGTTATATCCTGTCAATAAGTTCGTTGTAACCGCAAGCATGATATTACATCCTATATGAAATCAGGTGATTGTAAAACTTCCTTGAAATATTCATCCTCATACATTTTTCCTCAACCGATAACAACTCTATCAATTCCAACGACATAATTTAATTCCTGAGACTTCGTACTTCAATGATTAAATATCGTGTATAAACCCGAATCACTTCATAAGGAAAAAATAGTATTCTTCTCATAGTGTAGTGTGTGGTACATAGGAAAATGGGTGAATGCGCATTTGGCTGGTATATTAAGGAATTTACCAATCGGTGAGCTGTTTATTTCATCTTGATCTTACTATATATCATGAGTGCAAACAAAAATTGTTATTTTCCGGCGGTTATTCTGCAGATGAGAGTGAGATTCTATCAAGGCATGATAATTCACCCGAAACACTCATTCTTCTGTGGTTATTCTGCAGATGAGAACAGGATTTTATCAAGGCACGATAATTCATTCGAAACACTCATTCTCCTGTGGTTATTCTGCAGATGAGAGCCAGATTCTATCGATGTACGATAATTCACCCGAAACACTCATTCTCCTGTGGTTATTCTGCAGATGATTCAATAAAGGTTAATGTATATCCTAGGATTCTGGAATTTGTAATTTCAATAAAGATTAATGCATATGAAGAGTTTTATTCCTCCTATCATGTGTAACGATCTTTTTTCTCTACAAGTCGCACGCGTATCATAGGGTTTCATTTTTTTCCTCCTATTTGAATATAAGCACATTTATCATTTAGTTATATATATTATTATCGATATCTATCCATATGTAGTTACAATATATTCATTTCACATTTATTCATCAGAATCTAATATTATATCATAGGGGGTTTATTTTCCCTCGATTAATGTTCGAGTATGAGCACATTTAACATTTAGCTATAAGAATAATAATTATGTAACTGTTGTGTTGAAGAATGATACATTTTTTCGATAATGAAATGATTATGTATTCTTTCAGAATCTGACAAACCCCTGATTTTGGGGGTTAGTGATCGTGCTGCAGTCATCCTCCTCCGATAAGCATTTTGGTGAATTAATAATCCACCCTGATCAATTTTGGAGGGTGTGCAGTCATACTCATCTGAAAACTGGCGAGGAAACAATAACCTTAGCGATTTTTAGAAGGAACGTGTTTTATATAATTATTTTGTTATCAATTGCTAGAGGTTTGTAGACCTCCTGAGGGACGCTTTCCACTTTATCAAAAAAGCAACGAACCATAAGTTCTACCTCATGGGTGGTTGGGAAACGGACTTGATCTCCATAAAACTCCTTGCATATACGTTTCCGCTGAAAATTGATTGAAAAACCCGCAAAAATAAAAAATGTGATTATCATTATAACTTTTGCGCGACTGTCTGTCTGTATGTTTTTAACTAGGATATATATGTATATATATATATATATATATATATATATATATATATATATATATATATATATATATATATATGTATATATATATATATATATATAAACGCTTCAACGTATAAAGTTTGTAAAAGTCGCTCTCGTGAAGGAAAATAGTATAGATTGCTAATGGAGGTATTTATATAATTATTATTATTATTCCTCATCCGCCCATCATAGTTCGTAAACGATGATGACGTCACAGACTGTTGAAGCACGTGCTAAACAAGTGTCTGAATGTTGATGAAGATCGCTTGTGAAGATATTATGGCTCTACTCAATGCTCCTACTTTTATGAAGCATGTGCTTGAATGTCATATAGATTAGCGCTTATGAAGATATTCATATGATTATTATTATCCACATCTATTCCTCATCCTACCATCATTGTTCTACTTCTTGGGTGGTTGGGAAACGAGCTCGAACTCCATAAAACTCCCTCGCACATATGTTTCCCTGGAACGCTTGAAATTGATTGGATTTTATAAAAAGCTGTCCGTCCGTCTGTCTGTCTGTTCCTATGAAAAAATGTGTGTCGATGAAAATGTTTTATTATTATAAGTATATTTTGCAAACCGAAAAAATAATATTAGCACATCTATATGTCCAACATGATTGAAATTCTATTTTGTAATATAGCAATCGAGCTGTACAGATAGTTTGGATAATCATCGTGACGCGTGGCACCGCTTCGTCTAGATTCTGTATAGGAACTGGACTCCAACTTTCCCTCTTGTACGCACCTATATATTATATACCCCGAATTGATGAATTCACCACAAATCTTATTATGTAACATTAACAGCGCTTATAGGGTACTACGTTAATAATTATTATCAATATTCACACCAGCAGCAGCTAGATTTCAGTTCATATTATGCGATTTACAATCAATATGATTCGAATATATATATACCTACAACGTGTTTGATTCAAAATAAAGTATTCTCATTGCGTTTGAAGGTGATCGACTTGAACGTGACTTCCTTATCACTCGTGCTAGCTATCGCTCTACCGCAAAATATGATAGCGGATATTGTTCAACCTGCTACTAATTTAGCATAAACTTATTTCATTTATATCGGATAATTTATGAAACATACATGAATGAATTGTTACGATAAAATATAATATTATAGCGAATTATTTCAATTGTAATTCTTCTTTTAGAAAAACATTTTTAAATATTCGTAATGCTTTCGGATAATTTATGAAACTACTTTAACATTGGAGGATTGCGCATCATTACAATAATGAATATTCCAAGTTGAATACATTGCTTTTGGAGACGATTCAGCGCAACCTTATCACTCAAGTGAGCTATCTCTCCACCTCCAATGATGCATACTCATAATATCATAATGAATATTGGTGCCTTCTAGTAGTAATCTAGCTAAAAAAATGTCCTTAGATGATTTAATAGTTATTTCCTGCAAACGCAGTATTTTGTAACTACCACATGTTAGATGTTATGGCCCCTTATTGAAGACCTTTGGGGCAGACGATGCACCGCGACCGATATCATTATAACTTAAACAAAACCCTGCGACTAACGGCATGTACAAACAAACCCACAATTCATTGAAGACTTGCGCGGTGTAGATACCTCTCTGAAGACCTGCGCGACAGACTTCATTATACCTGCACACTCTGTATAACCTCACATTCCATCTACACACCCGCCTCGTTGGAGACCGCACCTCGTTGACAGCTTCATTCAAATCCACGCGACTAACGTCATGCATAAACAATCTGTATAACCTCATATTCCATACCTTATTTGAAGTCCCCCAACTCCATTTTGTATACTGAAAATGATATCCACATATCTATATGTTCAAGATGATTGAAATCGCATTTTGTAATATAGCAATCGAGTTGAAATAAAGTACAGACAGCTTGAATAAACGTCATGAGAGTAATTTCCTTATAAACATCGCGTTTGAAAAATGCTCATGCAGAAGATATCATTTCCATACTGTATAACATTCCATCTATGCACCCACTTCGATGAAGGAGCAGCAGCAGCCCTCCCATGATACCACGATGAAGACCTGCGTGACAGCCTCTTTCGAAAACCACGTGACTGTCGACATACACAAACAACGCCATATAACTCTTCCAAAAACCCTGTGACTGACGCTATGAAGAAGCATTCTCACATTCCATACCTCGCTGTAGGCTCCGTGACATACACTTCGTCCCCTTCGTGTTCAGACACCCACACGGCTGACGTCATGTACAAACAACTACCTGTATCTGCACCACATAGACTGCAAGATACTCACACTTATCACTCAGGTCGGATACCCCGCGGTTATATCTACAACATTAAAATCTCTTGTTCTCAAGTCCTCCATAGCTGAGCGGTTGAGGGATCGTATTTGGATTTCATTTCTCGGGTTCGATTCCCGTGTGTAGAAAAATATTTCATTTTAGTAGAAGTGTTTGTATACTACATTAAATTGTTTCAAATCCTCCGCGGTTAAGCCGCCTGACTCTGGGGTTTATTCCCCGGGTTCGAATCTCGGTGTGTGTAGAAAAAAATCATTCCAGTAGAATGTGAGTACACAGATGACTAGTTCGCAGACTTCAGATTATCCAGACCATAGTTAGGGAAGAACCATACACAGATGATTAGTTCACAGACTTCAGATTGTCCAAACCGTAGTTAGGGTAGAACCATACACAGATGGCTAGTTCACAGACTTTAGATTGTCCTGGCCATAGTTAGGGAAGAACCATAGACAGATGACTAGTTCACAGACTTCGAGAACCATAGACAGGTGACTAGTTCACCTGTCTTAGATTAGATTTCCTTATGGAGATTTACATGTAAAAAAGGTCGATTTTGAGGCCGAACTCTCATAGCACATCTACTGAGCACGTATCGCTGGACGTGGATTTCAATCAGTTCAAGAAGATGTGCGCCATGTGCTGGACGGATAATTTTGGAACTTTGGTCATTGCTAAGGATTTCGATTCGAACGACGGAAGATACCGCAAAGGTTTCGATGTATATATAAAAACGTGAATTGGTAATTTAGTCCAAATACATGATGGACGCCGAACAGTTAGCACGTAAGCGAAAAATCTTCGAATTGAGTAAGTTTATAAGAAAGAAATATCTGGCCTTGAAACTCGTCGGTAAATCTGAAGAGGACGAATCAATAGAACAACTGTTCAAACCTATCGCTACACCATTGAAAGCGATCGTTAAAAATCTTCCTACGCAGTCAATGAAAAAAGAAATAAAATTAGAACCTGAAGATGACGATGAAGAAGAAGAGGAGGGGGAAGAGGAGGATGACGCGTTCGATGATGCTATGACTGAGGTTGAACCTTTACTTGCACATCATCCTTCACAAGTACGTAAATGCGTTTAAGAACATTGGGAAAACAACAAGAAAATCGATAAAGTGTATGGACCTTTTTATGATGCGAGCTCTGCCGGCTGGATTCTAGGTGTTAAAAAGATACTATTCGGGGAGAACATTGGAACCGTGGGATATGGCGCAAAGGGAACACCTGGATTGTACGAGCTCATATTCTACAAAACACCCAGAAAATTCACGAATAACGATCGAGCAGCATACAAAGAAATTTTGAGGTTAGCAAATACATAAAAATATTGATGGTCCTTTGAAGGGCACCAGTGCTACAGAGTACATGTTCATAATTAAACCTATGTTCCGACAAACCTCGGTGTCGTCGTCGGAGACGACTTCGACAGCAGCAAGCGGTAGTGGGTTACATTCAACATACAATAAGAAGCCTATGGAATATATTTTTTGGGATGATCCAAACGAGCTGGTGGATCGACTAAAACTACTGATGGCATCACAACAAGCTGGAAATATTTCGCACGATAATGAAATTGTCGCTATAATAAATGAACTAAGAGAGGCGGACATCATATATCAGTATTGGTTACTCCCACGCACCAATCATTTATATAAGTTCGGTAGGCGATCTGCGTTGTCGGGCGATAGCATCATCGATGTTTTCAAACGCAGATCTATGTTTATGAACATTTTAAGGCACACGCTCGATGGTGATGTGGATATGGAAAATTTGAAAATTTGTAATGTGAAAATACCTATCTCTGATAATGATGTTGCGAACAAAGCATATGTAGATAACACTATCACTAGAGTGAATACGAATGCAACCATTCATATAAACGTTAATAACATCATGAATTCCTCAATTCCAAATTTAACGCGATCAATAGATACACTTCACGAAGATTTGAAGATCCTTCATACCGAAATACAGTCATACAAAAATCAAAGTGATGTTAACTCTACAGCTATAAACATACGTGATGAGGGGGTATCCTCCAGATTGAAAATAAAAAATTCACGGACTCTCTGATTGATTCTACAACACAAAATAGAATTAAAGTTGAAAAACTTGTACATGGTATGATAGCATCGTTCAAAACTAATAAAGCACGCCCGCTGAAAACGAAATCAGCCGAACACGTGCGGAAATCTGTCAGTTCTATATTGCTGGAAGAACCCACACCACATCGTACGCCTAGGAACCTACAAAGCGATCAAGGTGAAGAATTCTTCAACAGACACTTTGACGAGCTAATGAAAGAACACAGAATCAACCATTATAATACGTATTCTATGAAGAAAGCCGCCATTGCTGAACGAGTCATTCGAACGTTGAAAGAAGCGATCTACAAGCAATTCGGTCTGAGTGAGAAATACAAATGAGTGGATGTACTCCAAGAAGTCACCGAAAAATATAACCAACGTAAACATAGAACTATAAAAATGGCTCCGTTTAAGGTTGCGAAACAGAATGAAAGTCGGATATTGAAGCAATCTTACTCACACATTAAGTTGGCCCTGCCCCACAAATATCACGTGGGGGATGTTGTGCGAATAAGTAAAGCTAACCATATTTTTAAGGAGAGATTTACGCCTAATTGGAGTGCGGAATTATTTAAAATCATCAAAGTAAAAATTACCAACCCAGTCACATATCTACTAGAAGATATGACCAGCTCACCAATCAGCGGCTGTTTCTACGAGGAAGAATTACAGAAAACCAAATAGCCAGATGTTTATTTGATAGAGAAGGTGCTCCGAAAGAAGGGTGACAAAATATATGTAAAATGGTATGGTATAAAAGAGGAAAGTTGGATTGAAAATTTTGATGTTGTATAATGTACTACTGCGCATGTATTCATAATAAAATATTTGATTGGGGGTCCCAACCAAGTGGAAGTCAAATAATCGAATCAGTCTGCGTGAAAATGTCTTCGCAATTATACAACAGTTTTGTTCATAATGTGCTTACCCCGGTGTACGATGCAAAACAATTTATAAGTGTATGTCCGAGTTTGATGAAAACCCTGGAAGAATTACAATTACCATCCAAAAATTGGATAATCGCAGGGGAATTTGTAACGTTCATTATTGGAGCCGTGAAGGAATGCGCGTATGTGGATATTTTCTATTTTGGGGGAGATTTCGAGCCGCCCGAAAACGACTGGGAGATAATTGATATGAATGTTGAAGGCTACTTTGTATACGAAAATAGATGGGAGAAATTCATATTACATCAAATTCCTGGTATATTCCCAAAACACCGGTCGTATATACTTGATTGTTTCAAAGTGCTACATGAAATTGCTGTTGATTTTTATCGGGTCGGGTTTCTGCCTTACCGCTGTGAAATAATGGATCTACGGGGGATTCGTAGAGGAACTTCTAATAAAACTTCCTTCTTCGAACCATACATAGGCGATGGTGAACGCAACCAACACCACAAATTTTCTCCTCCACCATCACTACAAGTTTTATGCTTCGATGTTCTCATCCAAACTTCCAATCAAATCAAAGAAATATGCTGCTAATGACCTGCGCATGTGCAAGTAAATATTTGGTTTAGGATTAGGTTCTAGTGAATCGAACAATCCAGAACAGTTTCAATAAAATGTTGTCCCAGGATAGTGGTGCAACGGAAGATAGCAGCAGCAGCTGCTGTTCCGAGTTGGATCGGATTTTAGAAGAGTTCGAGATGAAGGCAAAAGATAAACCATTCCTATTGATGAATACAACGTACCCGTTGGTAGGGGCAAGTTATGAAAACAAATGTGGATTGAGTCCTGTACGGACCTTCTAACCTACAATCTCACTCATTCAAAATTCCCAAAATTGTAAACTCAGCTTTAGCTTGCTGGAATGGATCGATTTCATCGATATTCTTCGAGTGAGAATCAACGAATTCTCAAGTTTACAATCAGATTTCGATGCTGCACCCATATTATCCGATGAATACTGTCAAATAGTTCAACTTGTGTACTTCAATAATGTTAAATTACTTCAAGTTATGAACGAACTCGTCATAGTTTCCGAGATATCGATTTTCCGAAAATTCTATAAAAAAATTATTTCAACCTTTTGTACGGTTCGTCACATGTTGTAATGATGAGATCATGTGAGAGTAGATTGATTAGATTTATCAGCCAAAATTTCATGAACAAGCTCATCGTACTTACGGAGATATCGATTTTTCGAAAATTCTATAAAAAAATTATTTTCTCCTTTCGTGCAGATTGTCACAGGTTGTAATGATAATATCATGTAAGAGTAGATTGATTAGATTTATCAGCCAAAATCTCAGGAACAAGCTCATCGTACTTACGGAGATATCGATTTTTCGAAAATTCTATAAAAAAATTATTTTCTCCTTTCGTACGGTTTGTCACAGGTTGTGATGATAATATCATGTAAGAGTAGATTGATTAGATTTATCAGCAAAAATTTCATGAACAAGCTCATCGTACTTACGGAGATATCGATTTTTCAAAAATTCAAAAAAAAATTTATTTCGTCCTTTCGTACGGTTTGTCACAGGTTGTCATGATAATATCATGTAAGAGTAGATGGATTAGATTTATCAGCCAAAATTTCATGAACAAGCTCATTGTATTTACGGAGATATCAATTTTTAAAATATTCTAAAAAAAAATTATTTCTTCCTTTCGTACGGTTTGTCACAGGTTGTAATGATAATATCATTTAAGAGTAGATTGATTAGATTTACGAGCCAAAATTTCAAAATGAACAAGCTCATCGTACTTACGGAGATATCGATTTTTCAAAAATTCTATAGAAAAATTATTTTCTCCTTTCGTACGGTTTGTCACAGATTGTAATGATAATATCATGTAGGAGTAGATTGATTCGATTTATCAGCCAAAATTTCATGAACAAGCTCATCGTTCTTACGGAGATATCGATTTTTCAAAAATTTTAAAAAAAATGTTTCCCCCTTTCGTACGGTTTGTCACAGGTTGTAATGATAATATCATGTAAGAGTAGATTGATTAGATTTATCAGCCAGAATTTCAGGAACAAGCTCATCGTACTTACGGAGATATCGATTTTTCGAAAATTCTATAAAAAAACTATTTTCTCCTTTCGTACGGTTTGTCACAGGTTGTGATGATAATATCATGTAAGAGTAGATTGATTAGATTTATCAGCCAAAATTTCATGAACAAGCTCATTGTATTTACGGAGATTTCGATTTTTCAAAAATTCTAAAAAAAAAATATTTCTTCCTTTCGTACGGTTTGTCACAGGTTGTCTTGATAATATCATGTAAGAGTAGATTGATTAGATTTATCAGCCAAAATTTCATGAACAAACTCATCGTACTTACGAAGATATCGATTTTTCAAGAATTCTAAAAAAAAATTTTTCTTCCTTCCGTACGTTTTTCCACAGGTTGTAATGATAATATCATGTAAGAGTGGATTGATTAGATTTATCAGCCAAAATTTCATGAACAAGCTCATCGTACTTACAGAGACATCGATTTTTTAAAAATTCTAATAAAAAGTATTTCTTCCTTTCGTACGGTTTGTCACAGGTTGTAATGATAATATCATGTAAGAGTAGATTGATTAGATGTATCAGCCAAAATTTCATGAACAAGCTCATTGTACTTACGGAGATATCGATTTTTCAAAAATTCTAAAAATCAAATATTTCTCCCTTTCGTACGGTTTGTCACAGGTTGTAATGATAATATCATGTAAGAGTAGATTGATTAGATGTATCAGCCAAAATTTCATGAACAAGCTCATTGTATTTACGGAGATATCGATTTTTCAAAAATTCTAAAAAAAAAATATTTCTTCCTTTCGTACGGTTTGTCACAGGTTGTAATGATAATATCATGTAAGAGTAGATTGATTAGATTTATCAGCCAAAATTTCATGAACAAGCTAATCGTTCTTACGGAGATATCGATTTTTCAAAAATTAAGAAAAAATTATTTCCCCCTCTCGTGCGGTTTGTCACAGGTTGTAATGATAATATCATGTAAGAGTAGATTGATTAGATTTATCAGCCAAAATTTCATGAACAAGCTCATCGTACTTACAGAGATATCGATTTTTCAAAAATTCAAAAAAAAAATATTTCTCCCTTTCGTACGGTTTGTCACAGGTTGTAATGATAATATCATGTAAGAGTAGATTGATTAGATGTATCAGCCAAAATTTCATGAACAAGCCCATTGTATTAACAGAGATATCGATTTTTCAAAAATTCTAAAAAAAAAATATTTCACCCTTTCGTACGGTTTGTCACAGGTTGTAATGATAATATCATGTAAGAGTATATTGATTAAATTTATCAGCCAAAATTTCATGAACAAGCTCATTGTACTTACGGAGATATCGATTTTTCAAAAATTCTAAAAAAAAAATTTTTTCTCCCTTTCGTACGGTTTTCCACAGGTTGTAATGATAATATCATGTAAGAGTAGATTGATTAGATGTATCAGCCAAAATTTCATGAACAAGCTCATTGTATTTACAGAGATATCGATTTTTCAAAAATTCTAAAAAAAAAATGTTTCACCCTTTCGTACGGTCTGTCACAGGTTGTAATGATAATATCATGTAAGAGTAGATTGAATAAATTTATCAGCCAAAATTTCATGAACAAGCTCATCGTACTTACAGAGATATCGATTTTTCAAAAATTCTAAAAAAAAAAATATTTCTCCCTTTCGTACGGTTTGTCACAGGTTGTAATGATAATATCATGTAAGAGTAGATTGATTAGATGTATCAGCCAAAATTTAATGAACAAGCTCATTGTACTTACAGAGATATCGATTTTTCAAAAAATCTAAAAAAAAAAATATTTCACCCTTTCGTACGGTTTGTCACAGGTTGTAATGATAATATCATGTAAGAGTAGATTGATTAAATTTATCAGCCAAAATTTCATGAATAAGCTCATTGTACTTACGGAGATATCGATTTTTCAAAAATTCTAAAAAAAAAATTTTTTCTTCCTTTCGTACGGTTTTCCACAGGTTGTAATGATAATATCATGTAAGAGTAGATTGATTAGATGTATCAGCCAAAATTTCATGAACAAGCTCATTGTATTTACAGAGATATCGATTTTTCAAAAATTCTAAAAAAAAAATATTTCACCCTTTCGTACGGTTTGTCACAGGTTGTAATGATAATATCATGTAAGAGTAGATTGATTAAATTTATCAGCCAAAATTTCATGAACAAGCTCATCGTACTTACAGAGATATCGATTTTTCAAAAATTCTAAAAAAAAAAATATTTCTTTCTTTCGTACGGTTTGTCACAGGTTGTAATGATAATATCATGTAAGAGTAGATTGATTAGATGTATCAGCCAAAATTTAATGAACAAGCTCATTGTACTTACAGAGATATCGATTTTTCAAAAAATCTAAAAAAAAAAATATTTCACCCTTTCGTACGGTTTGTCACAGGTTGTAATGATAATATCATGTAAGAGTAGATTGATTAAATTTATCAGCCAAAATTTCATGAACAAGCTCATCGTACTTACAGAGATATCGATTTTTCAAAAGTTCTAAAAAAAAAATATTTCACCCTTTCGTACGGTTTGTCACAGGTTGTAATGATAATATCATGTAAGAGTAGATTGATTAAATTTATCAGCCAAAATTTCATGAACAAGCTCATCGTACTTACAGAGATATCAATTTTTCAAAATTTCTAAAAAAAAAATATTTCACCCTTTCGTACGGTTTGTCACAGGTTGTAATGATAATATCATGTAAGAGTAGATTGATTAAATTTATCAGCCAAAATTTCATGAACAAGCTCATTGTACTTACGGAGATATCGATTTTTCAAAAATTCTAAAAAAAAATTTTTTTCTTCCTTTCGTACGGTTTTCCTCAGGTTGTAATGATAATATCATGTAAGAGTGGATTGATTAGATTTATCAGCCAAAATTTCATAAACAAGCTCAGCGTACTTACAGAGATATCGATTTTTCAAAAATTCTAATGAAATGTATTTCTTCTTTTGTACGGTTTGTCGGAGGTTGTAATGATAATATCATGTAGGAGTAGATTGATTAAATTTATCAGCCAAAATTTCATAAACAAGCTCATTGTACTTACGGAGATATCGATTTTTCAAAAATTCTAAAAAAAAATATTTCTCCCTTACGTACACTTTGTCACAGGTTGTAATGATAATATCATGTAAGAGTAGATTGATTAGATGTATCAGCCAAAATTTCATGAACAAGCTCATTGTATTTACGGAGATATCGATTTTTCAAAAATTCTAAAAAAAATTATTTCTTCCTTTCGTACGGTTTGTCACAGGTTGTAATGATAATATCATGTAAGAGAAGATTTATTAGATTTATCAGCCAAAATTTTATGAACAAGCTCATAGTACTTACGGATATATCGATTTTTCAAAAATTAAAAAAAAATTATTTCTTTCTTTCGTGCGGTTTGTCACAGGTTGTAATGATAATATCATGTAAGAGTAGATTGATTAGATTTATCAGCCAAAATTTAATGAACAAGCTCATTGTATTTACGGAGATATCGATTTTTCAAAAATTCTAAAAAAAAATTATTTCTCCCTTTCGTACGGTTTGCCACAGGTTGTAATGTTAATATCATGTAAGAGTGGATTGATTAGATTTATCAGCCAAAATTTCATGAACAAGCTCATCGTACTTACAGAGATATCGATTTTTCAAAAATTCTAATAAAAAGTATTTCTTCCTTTCGTACGATTTGTCACAGGTTGTAATGATAATATCATGTAAAAGTAGATTGATTAAATTTATCAGCCAAAATTTCATGAACAAGCTCATTGTACTTACGGATATATCGATTTTTCAAAAATTCTTAAAAAAAAATATTTCTCCCTTTCGTACGGTTTGTCACAGGTTGTAATGATAATATCATGTAAGAGTAGATTGATTAGATGTATCAGCCAAAATTTCATGAACAAGCTCATTGTATTTACGGAGATATCGATTTTTCAAAAATTCTAAAAAAAAATATTTCTTCCTTTCGTACGGTTTGTCACAGGTTGTAATGATAATATCATGTAAGAGTAGATTGATTAGATTTATCAGCCAAAATTTCATGAACAAGCTCATCGTTCTTACGGAGATATCGATTTCTCAAAAATTAAGAAAAAATTATTTCCCCCTCTCGTGCGGTTTGTCACAGGTTGTAATGATAATATCATGTAAGAGTAGATTGATTAGATTTATCAGCCAAAATTTCATGAACAAGCTCATCGTACTTACGGAGATATCGATTTTTCGAAAATTCTAAAAATAAAAATTTTTCTTCCTTTCGTACGGTTTTCCACAGGTTGTAATGATAATATCATGTAAGAGTGGATTGATTAGATTTATCAACCAAAATTTCATGAACAAGCTCATCGTACTTACAGAGATATCGATTTTTCAAAAATTCTAATAAAAAGTATTTCTTCCTTTCGTACGGTTTGTCACAGGTTGTAATGAACATATCATGTAAGAGTAGATTGATTAAATTCATCAGCCAAAATTTCATGAACGAGCTCATTGTACTTACGGAGATATCGATTTTTCAAAAATTCTAAAAAAAAAAATATTTCTCCCTTTCGTACGGTTCGTCACAGGTTGTAATGATAATATCATGTAAGAGTAGATTGATTAGATGTATCAGCCAAAATTTCATGAACAAGCTCATTGTATTTACGGAGATATCGGTTTATCAAAAATTCTAAAAAAAACATATTTCTCCCTTTCGTACGGTTTGTCACAGGTTGTAATGATAATATCATGTGAGAGTAGATTGATTAAATTTATCAGCCAAAATTTCATGAACAAGCTCATCGTACTTACGAAGATATCGATTTTTCAAAAATTCTAAAAAAAAAATTATTTCTCCCTTCTGTACGGTTTGTCACAGGTAGTAATGATAATATCATGTAAGAGTAGATTGATTAGATTTATCAACCAAAATTTCATGAACAAGCTCATCGTTCTTACGGAGATATCGATTTTTCAAAAATTTGAAAAAATTGTTTCCCCCTTTCGTACGGTTTGTCACAGATTGTTATGATAATATCATGTAAGAGTAGATTGATTAGATTTATCAGCCAAAATTTCATGAACAAGCTCATTGTATTTACGGAGATATCGATTTTCCAACAATTCTAAAAAAAAATTATTTCTCCCTTTCGTACGGTTTGTCACAGGTTGTAATGATAATATCATGTAAGAGTAGATTGAATAGATTTACGAGCCAAAATTTCATGAACAAGCTCATCGTACTTACGGAGATATCGATTTTTCAAAAATTCCACAAAAAAAGTATTTCCTCTCTTGTACGGTTTGTCACAGGTTTTAATGATATTGTCATGTAAGAGTAGCCTGACGAGATTTGTTAGCCAAAATTTCATGAACAAGCTCATCGTACTTAGGGAGATATCGATTTTTCAAAAATTCTACAAAAAAATTATTTCCCTATTTTGTACGGTTTGTCGAGATATGTAATACAGTTGTGTTGTAAAAGTAACATGAGGAGATTCATGCTTCAAAATTTCATGAACAAGCTGACCGTAGTGTCGGAGATATCGACTTTTCAAAAATTCTGTTAAAAAACTATTTCCTCCTTTCATATGGCTTGTCAAGGATTGTAATGGTATTGCGACGTAAGATCAACCTAAGGAGATGCATCAATCCAAATTTCATCAAAAAGCTTGCCGTAGTTTTCAAAACGTAATGATATTAATTTCTTTATTCATACCGTTTGTAAAGAAATGAAATATTGGCACCTTGTAGGTGCAGCCCATGAAGGATATTATTTTATTTGTTCTCAATAATCAATATGAATAATTTGTTATCAGAATAAGTTACATCAATCAGGTAGAACAAATAATTTCTGAAAACGGACTTGGTAGCAGATTGTCTGATAAATCTGGCAACATATCTTGCAAATTCTCCTCTATCCCATCTTCGACAGTACACACGTCATAAAGTGTGGATGGAAAAGTGTGGGTAACTTCACACTAATGAGAATTTCATACAAAGTGCAGTTTGTGGGATAGGAGTGAAGCAAGAAGAACGTGACCGGAAACTCAATAAAATCTAAAAACAACACTACACACAGAGCTGAAGAGTGATTTTGAATTGGATTTTATTCCTCAAGATAGTATAAGCGAACTGTTGGGATTCAGTAAAAATAAATTGACATCTCGTGAGCTACATGTATCTGATAGACCTATAAACATAATCAAAATTCAAACTATTAAAGTGGAGTGTAACTTAACCGCAGGAGCATATTATAACAATAAGTTAGCTCATACGATATATGAGTTTTCGCCTCTTGTACCACCTAGTTTTTCCATTGATATAGAGCCCAAGGATCTTATTCAACTACCGATCATCAACAAGACGTCATTCGATAACATCACACTGAATATTTTAGATCAGAACTGGAAACGGGTAAGAAATTATCATACTAATGAAGTTGAAAAAGACCGCTGAAGGTTATGTCTTCCAACAATAAATAATAATCCAATACTCACCAGCATTCATTAGATGAAAAGAATTCATCTTATATTGACCATCAGTCATTATCTGCAACGAGTTCAAAGGAGAAGGTTGCTGCTGCGGCATTATCATTGGGGAATATACATTTTTTGGAGTCCCTTGGTAACAATGTCGGAAAAACTTGAAATATTCAACGAGCCAAATTTTAATGGAGACATCATCCGAGAAGTAACTCATACCTACTATCCACACACGGCATCGTTTGACAACAGCGATGAAATTGAGATAATGATCACTCAACAAGATGTATTGGTAGATTTGGCCTCGCCTGCTTCACGCGTCATGGCAGAATTCCAGCCAGAAGCAAGTGGCGATGGTGAGAGTACCCTAACCAATAATTTTGGAGCGTTTCTCTTCGAATATATCAGTTATGAATTGAATGGAAAAGATATGGACATAGTACGCGATCCTGGAATTGTCGGCCCCAACAGAGCTTATCTTACATATGCTGTATGATCATATTTTAATATTTTGATAGTTAGCCTTCAGAGTTTGACAGTACTAATTTAATAAGCACCAGGTTTTTACGTATGTCAATACATCGTATTTATTGAAAAGTGTTTCATTAAAAAATAGAACAAACAAGGAATACATTCCTACATGGTCCTTCAGAGCACGGATTGGATAATTTCACAATAAACAGTGAGAGCAAAGCGCGTCAAGACCCGGCACTTCATCGTTTACAAGCGGGAAGCATCAGCCGCAGCAGTCGAGACGGTACGAATTCTTTCAGCGTCCAATTGTAAATTGTGAGTTTCCAATTTGATATCCTACCCTTATTCACCTCCTTTAAAAGCACAGTTTCTTTTGCGATACATAACATAACATAAAGAACTATATTTTCATAAATAAATATCTTCCAATAATAATAAAATGGATGCGGAATTAAAAGGTTTAATTCAAAAACGGGCATTTTTCAAAAGTCAGTTAACAAGATTAAATACGTTTCTTAATAATATCACACCAGATAGAACATTTGAAGTCTCAATACGATTGAAGAAAATTGAGCCTCTCTTAGAAGACTTTTACGAGGTGCAAAATCAAATTTTATTGTTAGAGAACACTGCAGCTCAACAAGATGAGGTAGGTACACGCATTTGAAGATTCATATTTTAAAATTATAACACTGGCAAAGCAATGGTTGCTGCCTGTATTACCACCTAGTGATAATAACAACGCTATTAATAATAAAAACACTACAACTTCTTCGGTCTTGCAGCTACCCACTACGAACGACATTACATAGCTTACCACCTAGTGATAATAACAACGCTATTAATAATAAAAACACTACAACTTCTTCGGTCTTGCAGCTACCCACAATTGAACTACCTGAGTTTAATGGAGCGTATGAATCTTGGCTAGAGTTTTACGACACTTTTAAATCACTGATCAATAATAATGTATCATTCGCACCAATTCACAAATTTTACTATTTGAAATCATGCTTAAAAGGCGAAGCTGCACAGGTAATCAGTGCATGAGATGTTTCGGATACAAATTATGAGGTTGCATGGGATTTATTGAAACGAAGATTCGACAATAGTCGAATAATCACAAACACACACGTCAGGGCTCTTTTTGATATACCCGTTATTTCACGCGAGTCAAATTATTTTTTAAGAAAATTATTATGATTTCTTGAAGCATACGCGAGCTTCACAAGCTCTTAAACTACCTGTACAACATTGGGGCACACTCCTTATATATTTAATATGTAATAAGCTGGATGCTACCACTAAACGGGAGTGGGAAACTTCCGTTGCTGAAGAAACAAATGAAAACAATATCACTACGGAAATGTTCATCAAGTTCCTTACTACAAGGTGTCAGTTACTTGACACCTTGGAAACAAAACACAATAAAATTAATAAAAAAAGTCCAGATGAGAAACTATTTGTACACGTTTCTACAAATAAATTCGCAGGCGCATACTGCCGACAAAAACACTTTATTTATGGCGGCCAGGATTTTTTGGAACTTTCTACTCAAGCAATATTCAACGAAGCAAAAAAGCTCAATCTTTGCACTAATTGCTCAAACCCTAACCATCAGGCAAGTCAACACACACTTGCAGAACGTGCAAAAGATCACATAATACACTTTTACATTTTGAATCGTATAAAAGCGCGTCGAATAATGGATCGCCTACAAGTGTATCAAATGAAAATTCATCTGTTGTCACGCACTGCATACCACAACAGTCAAATGATGTAAATATAATATTATCCACAGCTCAAGTATTCGTCCTCAACATACAGGGTACTGCCATGAAATGTCGAGCATTATTGGACCCAAATTAAATTTTGTCAATACCAACATACCTGTATCCGGGATCAATCAAAGCATAACTAACATCACAAAAATGACTCATACCAAAATCAAATCATGCCAAAATGGTTTTAGTGCAGATCTTCCATTTTTAATTTTGGATAAAATAACGTTCCTCATTGGAGACGCTTTAACCAGTTTACCACAGGCCGATGTAAGCGATGTTCTAGAAAATAGGCTAACGCAATACAAGCGACTGCAGCAAATTGTACAACATATTTGGGCTAGATGGTTCGCAGAATATTTGCACCAGCTTCAACAGCATAGCAAGTGGAGGCAGCATTCCGTAGAAATCATTACCCCAGGAAAGATAGTAGTTTTCAAAGACAAGATTACAGCTCCACTCAATTGGCAGATGGGACGCATAACATCAGTTCACCCAGGTGTTGATGGAGAAGTTCGCGTAGTATCAGTGAAAACGCGCAGTGGCATCGTCAAACGTGCGATTGCTCAAATTTGTGTTCTTCCCATCGATGACTGATTGTGATAACGAATATTTATCTGAACATTATTTTTTATTTTTCTAGAACGACATTACATAGCTTGCTGTTTGTATTTAGCACGTAGATATTGTAATTGAAAGCTGTTTCTTTCAAGGTGGCCGATATGTACATATTTTAATATTTTAATAGTTAGCCTTGAGAGTTTGACAGTACTAATTTGATAAGCACCAGGTTTTTACGTATGTCAATACATCGTATTTATTGTAAAGTGTTTCATTAAAAAATAGAACAAACAAGGAATACATCCCTACATATGCCGAACATGAATCTATACCTCTAGCTATTTCCGGATGGTCATATAAAGATGCAATGAGTTCAGTCTACAATAATAAAATCAATTCATGGATACCGTTGAATTTCCTACTAGGCCTATTCATGCAATGAGTTCAGTCTACAATGATAAAATCAATTCATGGATACCGTTGAATTTCCTACTAGGCCTATTCATTGACTATAACAAAGTTTTGAGTGGTAAGCATAAGCTGCGCTTGATGAGGTCTCGAACCGATAACGATCGTTATACTAATAGCACAGGTACGAAAAGGGCTCAAGTAAATGTGAAGACGATAGCATTAAAAGTGAGACATGTGTTTCCAATGATCAAGTTAGATTTCAAATGTTGGGGAATTCGAGTGCTGAGAAGCATATTTTGATTCCATTCCTGAGTTGGGATCTGCATGAAAATCCGTTGATGAAGGAGAGCACTCGTGACATTTGGGCTGTTAAAATATCAATAAATTTGGAACGTCCCAGATATGTGATTTTAGCTTCACAAATTGATCGAAAAAATAATCCTGTTGAACAAATTACATATTTCGATCATATAAACTTGCTAAATATAAAGTTATACTTGAATTCAGAGTGTTATTCATATGAAGCAATGAAATTGAATTCCAACGACCAGCAATACGTGGAAGCATACCAGATGTACTATGATTTCCAGAAATCATTTTCAGATAAAATGATAAGCGAACCGATGTTAGATTATATACCATCCAAGAATGAAGCAATTTTTGTGATTGATTGTTCAAAACAAAATGATGCTATAAAGTCATCAACAGTTGACGTCAAACTAGAGATGGAAAGTATCCTGAATTTCCCCAAAAACGCCCGGGCTTATTCCATTATCATTAACGACCGTATCATGGAGTATTTCGCAATCATCGGAGTTCAGTTTGAAGAACCAACTGATGAGCTGTATGAATCATTTGTATGTTTATTTTAGATTTGAATGTTATAATCTCAAAATGAACATGTATTGTTTCAAATAAACGTAATTATTATCATTATTGGTATTTTATTTCTCAAACGGATGCTGGTGATGTAATCATCCATCACCATCACTTTCTGTAGAAAGTTCAGTAAAGGTCAGCAAGTGATATGATTATCATAAACTCGAATTATCAATACAAAATAATTTTAACATCTCATATTTGTTTTGATCTGCGTGTGTGTGACCTCAGCATAGATGTGGAACGTTTGCAATGAAATCGAAACGGAGAGTTACCCCCACTATTCACGTTCACGTTCTCACGTATGTAAGAGAGAATCATTCCAGAAAATTTTCAGTGAGAAAAATGAACTTAGCAGCGCGCGTTTGTGATTCGAATGTGGCTACATGGTCCACCAACAATTATTTCATTGAGTTAACAGTTATTAAAGTGTGTCTAAAATTTGGGATCGGTATGAGAAATGATAAAAGAAACTACTTATTTTGAAATATACAACTGAACCAACGCGAAGATACAACTTAACCAATGCGAACACCCAAAGTCATCAAGTTACGTGTACTGTTTTCGTTGATGAAATTTATTATGATGAAATATTGTGAGTACGATAAATTATATGAACAACATTGTGTGGAACTGTTGAAAACAAAAAATAACCAATTGATACAATCAGTAGAAGAGTTGAGAACTTTAGTGTTGGTCGTGAACGAACAAGCAGGGGAAGAGCGACAAAGAGCTGAGGAACGTGAGCGTCGAGCAAAATATGAACGTCTAAAAGCTGAAACTGAACGTGAACTGGCTGAGGAACGTGAATGTCGTACAGAATAACGATCTCAACGCTTGTCCCGAAAAATTCAAATGAACGTCATCACCTTACGGAATAGCATTGCATCAAATATTGTTCCACCTCCGATAAATTTGAGAAAGAGACGAAATTTAGGTAATTACTTCGTTTTTTCCTTCAATTTTAGGATTATATGGAACATCGAATGATATGACACCTGAATGGTACCTAATGCGTCGACAGGACGATGGTTGGCGTGATGTGGCGTGATGCCAACAGAAAATTACAAAATCGTGGAATGCGATTAATACGCAGATGGTCGAACATATCTCATGCTATCGATATTGGTACTGAAGTGAAACAGAATTTCTGAACCGATTTGAAATGGTATGCAAGAGGAAATCTTATTTGTATCAAAGAAGAAGAGAGGGGTGAACGATTGATTAGTGAAGTCAACATCGAGTCATTGATAGAACGCGTTATCAATCACAAAAATCAAGCCTATGAACTAGCAAATGATAATGTCAATATATTGATGTAAAAATATTCAGTTCTTCTATTATTTCAAAAATAAAAACAGGTAACCATGAAATGCGCTTGCGTTAATTGTTATATACATGTTTCATTATTCAAGTGTTCATCATCGTTCGTAAACTATGATCACTGGATTGAATTAGTTACCATCACCGGTTTGAAGCAGTGGAGTCATCAGCACGTATCTGAATTATTGTTATCATTCTTTTTATTTCATCAAAACACTCATATATTCATACAATCATTTATCTATATGGTAAATAGCCTTCTTTACATATTTAACAAACATTTTCAACATTAGTACTGATGAAGAAGATAAAATTGCATACAAAATTGTGGAATTTCTTCGTCTAGTGAGGATGATGTACGTGTAGATGGTGTTGATATTGTCTTTTGTATGCGATGTGGTAAATATGATGATTATTGGACCATTTGCCATTCGGCCATATCCCCCTCACTTCGATCAAAGAATAAAAGTAATGTGAATACCTCCAATTGGTTGTCGTTGATTTCTTGAAAATTCATCGAAATCCGTTCGGTACGGTTACACTCTCCACCGCCATCCGTTGCGACATCCTTCAGACAAATGTAAATGAGTTCAACGTGTTGGGAAACGTTCGCGTAAAGAATACTATTCAGAATTGTGGTTAGAATCACAAAATTTGTTTTTAGCACCCCCACTCCTATCATTATCTTCACTTTTTACACTCAATTTATACAACAGTCTTATAACTTTTATTTTATCTTCGTAAAAATTCAAGTCTCTCCTTAGTATATGAACTTTCTACATGAATTCGCAGAAAATATATGGACAATGACACATTTATAAACTTACTGGATATCTATATCATAACCTCCAGCTATGTACATTGCTACACATGGAGTTCTCAATATCAGCGTGATGAATAATGACTAGATATCATTATTTTTCTTACTCGCATTTTATTTCTCATCGGAACATCATAGTTCGTAAACGATGGTCGCCGGATTGAAACAGTGACCGCCGCCGGTGACGTCATCATCGTTCATAAACTATGGTCGCCGGATTGAATCAGTTACTGTCATCGGTTTGAAGCAGTGACGTCATCATCGTTCGTAGACTATGGTCGCCGGATTGAACCAGTTACTGTCCTCGGTTTGAAGCAGTGACATCATCATCGTTCGCAAACTATGGTCGCCGGATTGAATCAGTTACTCTCATCGGTTTGAAGGGGTGACGTTATCATCGTTCGTAAACTATGATCACGGGATCTTCCATCCAATAAAACACCACTTATCCGTCAAAATCATTATTTATTTTGATACCCATAAAGCTATGGTTAGATGTTTTCTCCCAATTTGCATGCATCATATTGATTTTTCCCCCATCAGGAATATGGAAATTAACATTCTGCATGTGACAGTGCATATGACAGAACCGCCGAGACAGTTCACGTAACTCCATGGTTCCTATGGTTGTCACTTAGGTTAGCTCTGTAGCCTATAGCTCTATGGTTTCTACGACTACGGCATGTGATAGCTGTCATAACACTTCGCTGAAGACCCGCGTGACAGACACCTCGTTGAAGGAGCACGTGATAGCCGTCATGACACCACGTCAAAGGAACACGTTGCAGACGCCATGATATCTCACTACGTGACAGATCAAGTGACACACGTCACAACCACCATGACAGTTCATGCTGTCAAAACCACGAGACGTCTCTCTCATAAACAACCCGTATATACAGCATAACACACTCTTCAGAAACACCCTATATATACATTTAAACAACCAAACGCGCATAACCGCATTGACACCCGTTGAAGGAGCAGCCGCCATGACATCTCGTGACAGACGTCATGACACCTCGTGACAGACGAGACCTGCGTGACAAATACCTCGTTGAAGGAACACGTGATAGCCGCCATGACACCTCGTTGAAGGATCACGTGATAGCCACCATGACCCCTCTTTCAAAACCACGTGACTTGGACCTTCCTTAGAAACAACCTGTATATACAACAAAACACATACTTTAGAAGCAGCCTGTATATACATCCAAACAACCAAACTTGCAATCACTGATAATGCTATCTACCGGATAACACTAATTACAAACACCGGATGCCAATCGCCAGCATAGACCGGATGCACAGACCGGATATCCTGTCGGGAAAGTAGTCATCTTAATCTACTAATGCAGTTACGATCTTTGTAAATATTCGGTTTCCGAGTGAGTAGGAGCTTGAATCAATATATTTATCCCCCGATGGTGCTAGAGCAGTTACGAAAATTCCATTAACTCTGAAAAGCTGGCAATTTCTTCCCACTCTTCTTTAACCCTTGGAACCTAGGGAATAGAATATTTACCCAGTTTTTGATTGAATACTATTCTGTATGGTTAATCTTCATTTTTCAATTACGGGATTATCAACAAGATCAACAAAGTCAGGAGGAAATTGTAGTGAAATTAAACCACATGATTTAGAAGAAACCGCTGAAATGTCACAGAGCAAAAAACAGTATATAGTGCCGAAATAAACAAAAAAGAGTACGGAGAGAGCAGCAAACAATCCATTCCACGAGCTCCCCCCTCTTGTGGAAGAAAAGGGCATCTACAAGATATGACTGAAGCAGTATTGGCTTCACCAACCGACCAAAACCGTTACACATGCCATTGAGGAAGACTAACTTGGCACGTTTGAAAGACATTTGGCACTCTCAAAAAAATTACAAATGACCTGCATTTCAATGCGAAACTAATTTGTAAGCAACATTGAACAGGTACTGCATTATGGCAATAACTTCAATGAATGTAATGGCTCCTTCTACAAGAAGTTCTGCGTCATGTAGTTATGCAGTTGTAGTTCGTAATTATATATGACTTGCTACTGACGATACTAATTATTCCTTCCATCAAGCCTCTCGCCACAATTTCTCTTCCAATGCGCCATCCTCCAAGGAAAATAGCAATGGCCAGCAATATTGTTTAAGCACGTTTATTGCAGAGGCCATAGGAGAAGATATTATTATTATTATTATAATTAAAATATTCCATTTATTTTGACACTTCTCAACCACTAGATATAATTTTTTAAGTTTAACAACTGATAATGTTCCGATTGTATTCAATATTGAACTATATTGGTTATTTTAAAGAGTGTATTTTGACTGCGAAAACAACAAAAGAACATTAAAGTTAATTCATACCTACTTTTACAAGATATTTTAATTCAAAATTGCATCACAAACTTTTGGTATAAATTTTGATTTAGTGAGTTTTGGATCACGGAACAAATGCTGGATAATTATATATTAATTTCTAGTAGCTAACAAATTGAGTGTTGTTTCTAGGTATATTCGAGCAGGTATTGCATCTCTCTTTTGAGTATCAGGAGTAAACCAAATACATAATGGATAGTCTTCGGGATGCTATGCTGAAACTTCCTTCAATAGCAAAGCAAATGCTCCTCTTGTGTTTCCTCGTATTCATTTGCAAATTACATTTCTTTCTGGTACGTTCTAACAATGATTCCTTTCATTAGACACTGCGAACCTTATATGATATTTTTATCTGAATGTAGTTTGAACACCAAATTCTACGGCCGCGAAGAGTCATATTCATCAAACTACTTCTAGCTACTAGTAGGGGAATATATAATTTGTGTGAAGACACAATACGCACAACAACACACTAACCTTAGACTTGGAATAGCTCTCTCTCTCTCTCTCTCTCTCTCTCTCTCTCTCTCTCTCTCTCTCTCGTAGGCTAGTTACTTGTAATAGTGGCTAGTACAAGTATCTGTACCAATATAAACGCCGCATGACATTTTTTGACCAGACGTTTCCTAGGCCAAATACCACTCCACATTGTTTTACTCTTCGAACAGTTGTATCTTATTTTATTAAAAATGTTGACCCTTTTAAACACCGTTCCTTCTAGTAAATGCTATTTTTTATATTTCTATTGTCATTCCTTCTTTTTTTCTAAGACTGTTTGTAATCTATATCTTCTTGTATGGAGGAAATTTGAAGTTTTTCTTCACACTTATTTATAATTACATTGTTCCAGTCTTCCAAGTTGATACCATTTTCTTTCTGGATTATAGAAAAACGTGAGTTAGTACTTCGCTAGTATTGTTCTAGTTCGACTACTGCAATTTGAGGAACAGATTCAGCAGAGGCCAGCTGAATTATCAGAGGACATCCGCCAAGATACTCTTTGCCAATAATTAAATACTCACTTCAATTAGTTTATGGAAAAATACACATTGTGTAACTAGCTTTGTTAGTGAAGAATTTCTTCTCGTTGCTGGTTCACAAGACATTTTCATTAATGAGCCAAGAAAGAATGAACCATCGAGATGCGTCACCTCACAAGCTGCCTAGAAATTATCGATCTGTCATTGATTACTCTTATAAGAATGCAATTTAAAATCGTTACGAAGAATCGCTCCTCATGTGTCTTCAATGATATTTCAAATAACTTTCTGACTACGTTTTTTTTTCAGGAAAATCAGCCTCATCCGGAAACAAAATGACTACTTTACAATTCAGTAATGGAACTAACAAGTTACTCAGAATGTTCCCCATTCTAACAGAAGATCACGTTTCCGAGAAAACGTCTAAATCAAATAAAATACTACAATGGAGCTATAGGGAATTATATCAAGGATTTAAAGGACATGTGCTCCCCGCAAATATTGTTTCTACCGCTACGAATGATTCCATAGGAATAATTCCAATAAAATTTTATGAAGAAACAATATTGAGAACGATCCGTTCGAACAACATAACTCTCATCAGTGCAGAAGCAGGTTTTGGTAAAAGTACCCAGATTCCGCAATATATAATGAAAGAATGCCTATCAAATAATGAGCGCTGTAAAATAATTTGCTCTGAACCAACTTCCATCATTGCGAAATCATTAGCTAGACATGTTGCTAAACAGCGCGGTCAAGACTTAGGCTTTTCTATTGGATACTATACTGGGTTGGATTCTAAATTGTCCCCTGCAACGAATCTGATTTTCGTGACAAATCAAGTATTGATGAAAGCGGTTACGTCGAGGACAAATTTCTTGCGATGTTATACTCACATCATAATAGATGAAGTTCATCATCGTGATGAAGGAATAGATTTTCTTTTGATTTACTTAAAAGAATATTTACGATTTGATGGAAATATAAAATTGATCTTAATGTCAGCATCCTCCAATATAGACGTATATGTCAGATATTTCCGAAATATTGCAAATATCATCATACCCCCAAGTTCGAACGAAATACACGAATATTTTCTTGATTATATTTTGAAATCAACAAAATTCAGGAACGTTAAGCTCAATAAAATGTTGCAAGAGATCTACAGCAATGTTGAGTACAATTATACAAATTTAACAATTGAAGATCTAGTGATAGACTGTGCTCTGAAAAGTAATACTCCTCAATCATGGAATGATTTATTGGAACAAATAAGCCAAGGTAGGATTCCTGTTAACTATCAGCATTCTGTCAATGGATTCAGTGCATTAATGGCTGCTTCTTTATATGGAAAAACTGACATCATCAAAATATTATTCAAATCTGGTAAGTTTTAATAGCATAGTAACAATTTCAGTCTGATTTGTGATTGTCATACAAATTGTAAGGTAATAATAGTTATAGAGGGAAAGTTTTCATGATTGAAAACGAGTTTTCCAACTTGGTTGTATCGATTTAACATATTCTGAATGCTCAGACACGTAAGAAACACCATCAAAATTATTTTCAACACTAAAAAACCCACTGATATACTAACTATAAACGAAAATAAGCTCAAATGATTTTAAAAGAGGGGATTGACAAGTCGATCGTTCCGTTAGTGGTAGCAGGCTAGCAGGCATATGGAAATGTTTCTGAATGTCCAGTGATTCAACTACTGTTACTTCAAGACTGTTATGTTGGATGTTGGGTATTTCGAGGTTTTCCAGGAAACTGACCTTGTTCAAATAGATAGTTGGTTGGCGAAGGTGAAATATTCTTCTCCTAATCTGTAGCTCCGTTGATGTTCTTAGAATTCAGTCTCAAAGCTGCGTCCCGGTTGATCTAATTGAAGTAAAGTTACTGATTCAAGATTTGTTCTTATCAATTAATATTTTAATCAACATTTTTTAAATTGAGTTTACTTCATTAGTATTAGTATTATTTACAAGGAATGTTAATTTAACGGTATGAATTTGGTTGGTTCCATATTTTGTACGATGAGATAGATGATACATAAAGCACGGAAAAAATGCAACTTGCATTTTTTTTGCTTTTTTTGTATTTTCTTATACTTTTCCCAAAAAATGCATTTTTTTGAATATTTGAGCAGTTTTTGCATTTATTGCCATTTATTTTAAAATCCTATTTCATTGTGGAATTTATTGAATCTGTCTGGGTTTGGAACTACCTGCTACCTCAAAATTTGAAAGAACTTGAAAGATTACGTACCTACTTTATTGGAAGGGTCTTACTATAATTATGATTTTATTACTTCATTCTTAGAATGGGAAATACCAACTACCGTAAATAATTAACTGTAACCGGGGGATTCGTAGCGGCGCCGTCAGTAAATATTAGGTGAACCTTCAATTGAGCAGTATCTTTCAACGAAAGCGTTACGATTTGTGAACCTATTGTATATTGTATCCTTATCAAAAGAATAAAAGTGTTTGAGTCAAAATGCCTAAAACGACATTTAATACTATGTGGATGAAGTGTCACCGAGAACTTACTTGGGATGGAGACCACCTTTTTCGTACAGTGTGTTCAAAAATTGTAAGTATATGTTACATATTGCTATTGGCTTTGTTTTTGAAGTGTGTTTTATCTAAAAGTATAAGTATTCATGTATACAAAATGAAGGTAACATTAGTTTTTAACAAATTAATTGTTTCTATCCTTACTACGTGGAATCTTTCCATAATTAATAAATAAACTACGAGTTGAAAATTCTACAAATAAATACAATATATTAACTCAACCGGTTTCACAAATTCCTTTCATCATCATCAATTCATCAATATTTTTTTCTCTCGATGATGCAAAGTAATTTGTGAAACCGGTTGAGTTAATTGTATTCATTTGTGGAATTTCAAACTCGTAGTTTATTTATGCATTTTTTTTTTATCTTTATTTTTCACTTATTTGCAGCTTATTTTTCAACAAATCAAATTACTCGATGTGAATTTTCTATATTCTTTGTGCCTACCAAGTAAAAAAATTGTCCTTTTGCAATGTACAGGGTGTCCAATTATTTTGCAGTTATTTGTTTTTTTTGGCTTATATTTGTTTTGTAAAAATAATGAGTAGTTTCCCGTTCCCATAATAGATCCACGTCGAGAAAAAATTCATTGTGGATCAACACGTCAAATCTGCAAAGCATATTTCCAATATGCAGAAATTATCATCGCAACAAACCTTAAGAGGATGCCTCCAACAACAGAAAACAAAAAAGACGCCCCAAAAAGTTCAATGAGGATTTGTGCAGGGCAACGATTGCCAGTAACATACTGTTGAGCAATTTAAATAATCCCAACTTGGAGGAATTTTCAAGAAAATATTGTAAACTAAATATTCCTGACGAGTCGACCTTACGTAAAGCAAGTGTCGACTCAATTTATAAACAAACATCAACTTGTATCAAAAACGAAGTCAACTATTTTTATATTGTAGCAGACGAAACCACCGATTCGTAAAAACGAAGTAATTTCAAACTATTTTTATATTGTAGTAGACGAAACCACAGATTCGTGCGGTAGATATCGCACATACGTTGGTGGGTGTTCTAGGGGAAACGAATCCCAGCAGATCCAATCTTTTTGCTTCAAAAAGACTTGAAAAAGCTAATTATTTAACAATTACACGATTTGTCCAAGATTCATTGAACCATTTTTTCTTACCCCAAATTGTTCCGACAGAAAGATTCATTTTATTTTTATCTAATGCAGCACCTTATATGACTAAAGTTGGACAAAATTTAGAAATATTTAATTCTAATTTGCAACATGTAACCTGTCTAGCTCATGGCATTAATAGAGTGGCAGAATGTATAAGAGAGCAATTTCCTTTGGTCAATGACTTAATTAACAAGGTAAAAAAAGTATTTTCCAAATCTTGCCTTACCTCCACAACCTGTAATAACTCGTTGGGGTACCTGGTTGGCTGCAGCTATATTTTATGCTGACAATTACGACGCCATTAAACATGTGACTGACGATCTTAGTGACTCTTCTTCTACATCTCTTCTAATCTCGAAAAATCTTTTTAAGAATTCATTAATAAAGAATAGTTTGATATTTATAAAAACCAATTATATGTTTGTATCTACAACTATTAAAAATTTAGAAAAATCGTGTGTTCCGTTAACGGAATCAATAGCTCTAATTAGCTAGTTTGAGTCAAAATGTGAGAAAGTCGCTGAACAAATTGAAAACGTCGTTCTACATAAATTCAATTCTGTGGCTCAAAATTTACAGGCTTTCAAATTTTGAAAAATATTTCGAAAGTTTTTGTGGGCGAAAACGATGTAAATATACCTAACTTAGAATAAATTAAACATCATATGTAAATATAAATATGCTCCCATTACATCAGTCGATGTAAAATATAAAGTTTTTCAATTTTTAAACACTTGTTTTCTGACAAGAGACAAAGTTTCCTCCTAGAAAACTTTGAGAAACACTTGATTATTAATAGTTTTAGTAATAATTGTAAGACATGACTTATGTCTGTTCAAAAACCTGTATTGTTATTTTGTTTTATTGTTATCTTCGGTATATTAATAATTTTGAAAGTATGTATTATCAATAATAAGATCTGATACTTAATATAAATTTTCGTTGTATAATTATCAAATCTCGCCCCCACTCCCTACCATAATAGAATAATGAAATAATAGTATTATTCAACATTATAATATACATCATTTCTTGAATTTCTTCTAAATTCTTCACTTTTTTTCTAGAATTCTTACATTTTTTTCTAAAATCCTTGCATTTTTTGTCAATTTTTGATGCATTTAAATGCGCATATTTTTGGCTTTTTCAGTTGCACTTTTTCCGAGCTTTAGTGATACATCATTCTTCGATCATGGCAAGACAAAAACACCTGATAACGCTGATTTAGCAACTTGATTAGCGTGTTCGGATGAAGACAATTTTGGATCCAATAATCAGACACTTGAAGATGTATGTTACAAAAACAGGTATAGGGTAGTAAGAATAATAATATGAACTCTTAGATATATCGAGAATCAACCTTAGAGCTTAGATCTCACTTCCACCATGAAATGCATGTATAAATGTAATTCAAGGTAATAACAATCAGAACCTGTTCTGGCTCCAGTTGCATAATTTTTTTCCAATAGTTTGACTACACGAGAGGGAAACCTATGATGTGAGAGGAACATCGTGTGAGCCAGCATTGGAATGTAGGAAGAAGAGAAAGGCATTCGTATTTTTCTTGAAGGTTTGACCAAGTTTTCTGATGAGTGAACTAGTTGACATGTAATCAAATGCTCTGGTATGATCTGAATAAACTACATGCTGTTTCGAAACACTTCAGTTATAATTCCATCTAATGCCTCTCTTGCCATAGTCCTAGATCTATCATGCCTGAAGCCAAATGCGACACACTAAACAGATTAGTATTCTCAATATGTTTCAAGATTTGCTGAGCTAATGCTTCATCATAAATCGCACTAATCATTGGGGTAATTCTTATAGGTCTACAATTATCCAATAAGCTATTCATAAATCAGTAAATATAATATACTGACGGTTTTGTGAAGGTAACTACTGAAATATTATCAAAGTCAACGAATTTAGAATAATTTCAGCCAACGTAGATGTGCTAGGACAGTTGGGCCTCAAAATCAACCTTTTCCACATGTACATCTCTATAAGGAAATCTAAGGTTCATTTTAGCGAAAACGGTCCCCTTTAGGGTCATCCACAATCGCGCATGCGCAGTCAGAAATATATGGTTCACCAATTGATGGATATGTATTCTATGATCTGGTAATATATGGTTCTCCAATGAATGGCTTGGTAGTCTATTATTGGTTTATTATTATTATTATTATTGATTTATTTTGACAATCTCTTATTTATTATTACATACAACTACAACTACAACTTTATTGCTGTATAGTTTTGTACACTAAATTAGATTATACATTTTTCGAAACTGTTAAAACAATTAATAAATGTGATATATTGAGGAGTGACAGCTTGAGTTAATTAAATAAACTTGTGTGCTGTCATTTCAATAACATTCATAGGTATACAACAATAATCGCGAACGAAAGAAGAAGAAAAAAAAAGAAGAGTAAAAAAAGAAAAGTAAAAAAGAAAGGACCGGTTTTCCAATTTGCAGTCTGCGAACTCACATTCCGAAATGAATTTTTTTCCTTCCAACGGATTGGAACCGGGAAAATGAATTTCAAAGTCGTCGCCTCAACCACTCAGCTATGGAGGACATGAGTACAATTAATTTGAATGTAGTATATATAACTCCAGTGTATCGAGCCTAAGTGATAAGTATGAGGATGTTGCGGTTTCACTTCCGAACTGGTGTCGATATTCATCCAGTGTAAGTGATTTGACATCCGGTGGGAGTGATAAAGGAATATACAGGTGGTTTATAAGAGATGTCGGGACGTCGCTTAGTCAAAGTCACGTGGTGCGTTTCAATTGGATTTATATTTTTCAACAGTAGAATGCTCCTCTCGCTAATCCCCCTGTCTCTCCGTCTGCCTGCCTGTCTGTTAATCAGCCCGTCAGCCTGCTTGTATCTATGTCTGCTTCTATGTCTTTCTACAGACTTTTTCCTCTGTCTACAGAACGGAAGGTCTGTCCGCTTATCTGTCCCGTCTGTCTGTCTGCCGCCTGTATGTCTGTCTGTATATCCGTTCAACTGGTGATTTGATAAATATGGAATTTGAAAACGACTGCAGGGTTGATCGAATGTTAGTTAAGATTCGAGAATCTACCATAGGCGCGAGTGATTTGCGTAGATAATGAGGTTTTGAAATAATGGGCAAGAAAAGAAGCTTTTGGATTGAATGGGAACATCGCTATATTTATAATATGCTTAAATATTATAGGATGAAATGACAATCAATGTTCTTCTAAAAGAATTATTTTCCAAATTTATTCCAATTTACATTCATAGTAAAAATAATAAAGATTCTTGACCCAATATGAATTATATATAAAAATTCTCGGGAAATAGGTCACATTAACACTTTGTTCTAAATTTTCGTTTCCACGTTCGTTTCGGTCTCACGACCATCATCAGAAGACTTATTATGTCAAAAAGGGTTAATTAAAACTAATTATAGCACAAGCGTCCATATCGCACAAATTTAATTTTTTTGATTGAAATTAAATTTGTGCGATATTAACGCTTGTGCTATAATTAGTTTTAATAAACCCTTTTCGACATAATAAGTCTTCTGATGATGGTCGTGAGACCGAAACGTACGTGAAGACGAAAATTTAAAACAAAGTGTTAATATGACCTATTTCCCAAGAATTTTCATATATAATTCATAATAAAACAATGTTACACTCACCTAAAAGAAAATCGATTCAAATGTCATTTATTAACAACTTGTGAGTGATTAATATTATGCAGAAAATTACAGATAGAAAATTCTGATTGTTTCCATAGCTAAACTCTCAATGTTCAATATATCCTGATACTGTACTCTGAAGTAAATTTTTCCTGCTATTTTAGACCATGCTAGTTTCTTCTCATTCCTACTATTCATTTTACATCTTATACGATTTACTAAGCTCTGGTAAAGTTGTTCATTGAGTACATTCGACTGTGGACAATCTATTGAAGTCAACAGAAGAGTAACACTTCTTGAAGTTAAATATTCTCCAAATTGAGTAGACCTGATTCCTGCGTATTGATCAGCTAATAATATTTTAACTTCATTTTTCCTCAGCACAGAATCTATAAGACGTATGAAATCTTTCACACTTTGTTCAATGGTTGATATAAATGCGAATCTTGGAAAGTGGTCAGCCAATATATGTGAATATCGTTTAGAGGAATTATTCTCACTGAATTCACCTACTGTGTCCAGTGACATGATTTCGTATGACTCAATCGCTGCACCTAAATGAGAAAGTAAACCAATTGGACGGTCTTTTCTTGTTTCATTTTTCTTACAAATTTCACATGAATAATATTGTCGAACCAATTTATTCATATTGAAGGAATAATAATATGGACGTATATTCAATAACATATGATGGGCTCCAATATGCCCAAGCTGCCAATAAATTTTCCCAATAAGCTTCTGTCCTAACTCCTGAGGAAGGAAAATGCTTTCAGTTCCGTTGATGGTCTTGGAATATATTCCACCTCTTCTCTTTACATGCTCATTTTTGCATATCTCAGACTTATTCTCTTCTTGGTCTTCCATAATGTTTTTTATTTTGATAAAATTTACAACTTTCATCACATCCTCATTATTCTCGAAGCTCTCAAGAACCGGTTTTCTGGATAACGAATCAGCTTCCACATTTTCTTTCCCTGGACTGTACATCACTCCAAAGTTATATTGTGACAAGTAATATATAAGGTCCCTTGATTTTTCATCTGTCCGAGCATTAACTCTGAGATTTTCGAAAGGTTTATGATCTGTAATAATTGAAGTGTTGAAATTCATAAGGGTATAAGTGCAGATACCCATCATTTTGGGAAAATACGAAACAAACATCTATTTTCAAATTTAGGCGTATCCAATGGCGTTGAAATGCACTGTTTTGACCTTATTCATTAAAAACGAGAAACTAAACAATATTCTAGTGCCCTAAAAAACATTTCATATTGAAAAAATTTCCAAGCTGGCAAAAAGTAAATTCAAATCTCAAAAAGGTCTATGTGCCAAATTAAAATATGGGCGAAATTTGCCAAAATCTTATCTCAATCTGATGATAAATTCAAGCCATGTTTTGAATCATGTATTTTTTATTTGAAAATCAACACATACGTAGCAGAACATGTAAATAAATTTCATGTTATATTTGACCAAATTGGATATAAGTGAATCTGTGATTCCAAGCATGCCCTTGTAGACATTTTTGGCTTCTTCCGGTAGGTAGGGCAATATGTTCTCCAAATCCTCACGTTTCTCAGCACTAATGTAGTTGATTGCAGTTAATTCGGGAAGAATGACGTTCTCGAAATCTGAGTAGTGGACACCTTCCTTGTAAATGGAGACGTCTTCCCATTGTATCAGTGAACTCAACGATTTTTTCATCTTGGTTTTCCCTTGCGTCAGGGAATGTCTATCCATGTAGATTTGCGACAATTTGCTGATGTTCAGTTTCTTAATGTTCAGCATCCGTTCAGAAATTGTGCGAATATCTTTGAAATCCGTACGGGTAAGATTCAGAACCCGGAAAGGTTTATCATGGCGTGCTTGTTCTATCATTCTTTTCAAATCTTCTGGGGTGAAAATTTTCGTAACTTTCCTCCTCTTCTCAATGATGGCAAAGTCTTGTCACATGGTAGATATGAATGACCACTTACGAGAAATTTTTGCTGGACTGCATCGAACTTTTTAGTTACCTCTAGTAGTATCATTGCCAATGGAACCATCTGATTCTCATTTTGGTCAATACAGTTATCGGACCAGATAGTGAGGACGGGTTTTCTCTGATAACGTTCACCAAGTGTCATCAATATCGAGCCTATTCCGTTCCCATCCCGATTTGCAATGTTTTCCGACCATAGACCCATAAAGCTATCATCCGTATTGCACAAGTGAATGCAAAAGTTATACAAAGACAGCTGCCTTGAATAAAACATTTGAGTGTGCGTCAGAGTTGGCAGGAACATGACTTGTTGCAGGTCCATTGAAATTAGTACTTGGCTGCTATAAGCCTGCTGGCTAGTTATATTATTTTGCCGCATCTCTCCTCTCGCTGATTCTGCCTTGGGATGGTGAAGTTTGAGCTTAGTTACGAACTGATTTTTTTTCTGATGGAAGTGCAGTTTTCATCTGTGAATCCAACAAACCACAAACGGAACAGGTATCCGTTCTTGGTTTGCCAAAACGTAAGTGTAAATACTCTTTCTCGAATACAGGATAAGAAGCCCTGTAATTCACAGCTGTGTTAGAATATATCATTTTATAAGCAAGAAACACATTTTTTACATTCAAATCAGGACTAAAAAATTTCTTACCGGACTTATTCCTGCTGTGATGGTTTTATTTAAAAGTGGTTTCTTCAATTTGTTCTTTTATGGTCGACCTGTTCTCGCATGTCAACTTTACAGGTTTCTTGCCTCCTCTTGTTTCTATGTAAGTAGTCTCGCCCTTCTTTTTCCGTTCGATAAGAACTTGCACGGATTTGTGGGAAATTTGAAAAACGTTTTCAAACGTAGCACGACATACTCGGACAATATTACCTTCTCCATCCTGTAACTCGTAATGTGCAGTACACTGTCTTCCACTTTCTTCAGGTGTTTCATAAGATCCATGATCACGACGCTGTATAGCAGTCACTTGTAGAAGTCTCATCAAGAACGAGCTTTGCTCTTCTTCATCACCTAGGGCGTAATAGTTGTCGAATAGTTTTTTCAACGTACCACTTGACATGCATACATTCGTATTCACATAAACAGGTCCCAACTAAGTATGGTGTCTTACCTTCTCCTGAATTTCTGCTACGTTTCTTGGAAGCACGCAAACTACTTTTTCCACTTTTCCGTCTCAAACTACGTTCCACTATTGAGTTCATACTGATTAGCGGATGTCACTGTATGAATTTAATCGTGAGAACACTTATTAAAATTTATACTATATAGTTCTACTAACACCACTCAGAAACAACACAAGATGTGAACCGAGTAAAAATGAACCGTTACGCGGAAGGTGGAGCATTTGCAGGTTGTGCTGAAGTGGCACTCAGACCTTAGAAATGCACTGCAGGAGTTAGACTCAGCGCGATCTATTGAATTTTTTTTCAACCAAACTAAGCATTCAATGCACTTATTCCCTTTTGAATGATATTGGGCATGGCACTTAGATCGTTTCCAACGTATCAGCTCAAAAAACGACTTTGGCACTCTTATGAATTTCAACACTTCAACTATAAATTCTCTCCCTATTAACCAATGCTGCCAATATAAAATAGATTATTCAATAGCTAAACATTCTTCTTCTTTTGAGCGACACTTAATATTCCAGAAAAATTTGCCACTCGATGGAGTTCAATGCTTTCTGTTGTTGTTTCATTGCTGCTCCAAATCCTTCACCACTAGCATCGGTGTAAATATAAACTGGCTTTTCGCAGTGTTGTATATTCTTAATAGACATAAATCTTTCCCAAGAACTTTTTTTTCTGTTTTCGGTCGAGGAAAATTTTCAATTTCTTCCAGATTATCGTTATGGGGCCTAATTTAATTTTTTTCCAATTATATGACCCAAATATTCAACAGATTTCTTTGCAACTCTATATTTTTCCAGCTTTATTTTGAAAAGTTCTTCCTTGATGGCATGAAGAAGAGAATCTATGTTTAGTAAATGATCTTCAAATGTTTCTGAAAAGATCAAAACTTCATCAATATAAATAATGCAAAAATTTCTAAACTTGTATTTCCGCTAAATGTTAGTTAAAGTGCGTTGGAAAATAGCTGGTGATTTCTTCAAACCGAATGGAAGACGGTTTCATTGCCAATGCCCTTCCTGTCTTATAAAAGCAGTTTTTGCTCTATCTTTTCGTTTTATTGGGATAGACCAAAAAGTAGAATTTATATGGAAAGTTGAATACCATTCACATTTTCCAGCCTTCACCATCATATCTTCCATTCGTGGGAATGGTTGCGATTCAGGAATCACTAATTCATTTAGTTCACGAAAATCAATGCAAAGACGAGATCTTTCATTCTCTTCACGCTTATATGCGAGAGTAACAGGCAAAAGGTGAATTGTTTCATCTCAGCCTCTGTTCGTTTCACTTTTCCAACATCATATTCACCTTTCGCATATATCTTTTTATATTTTTCCATCAATTGTGATATAATATTTTGTTCACTTGTAGTGAGGTGATTTTAAATTTGTCTTGTTTCTGTAGAGTTGACAAGAGCTTTATTCATAATATTATCATTCTATGATTATTCTATATTCCTATTACCAATCTTTTGAAAAATTCTAAGATTTTCATCCTGTATTTATTTGAATTTCCCTATAGCATTTAATCCGAAAAGTGAATCATAAAAAAATCATCATTTTTCAAAACATGAACATCCAAAATTTTTTAAATTCTATCAATTTTCATATAAAGACCTGCCTAGCGATGAGTAAAATCCAATCCACTAATTTTGCGAAAAATATAACGATTTTTCATTAACTTTATTTTTAATTCATCAACAATTTTCTTATTTATAAGTGTAATATTTATAATCTATCGTAAACACCTTTCACAATTTATTTATCATCAATAATAACATTCACAGTAATCAATGATGTACACTCATATCTCCAGATTCTGCTAGATTTACCGTTCTCTTATTCACTTCATAACGTTGTTTATTTCTACAAACTTCTCACAGATGGTAACGATCAGATTCACTCAATGTAACATGGTAATTTTCTTCTTTCAGTGTTAATGTTTTTTCTCAGCAACAAACTATTCTTCAAGTCAACCTTCTTCATCATAGGCACAACAGATGTTCCATATTTCCGAAGCTGGTTCATAAGTTCTTCCGTAGTTTTTATTCCCTCTTTATCGTCTTGAATATAAAGGGGTAATTCAATCACAATATGTGAAATTCTCGATACATCTGTCATATTCCTCCCACATTCTAACAGTAAGCGCTCTTTCTTCAAGGCATAAACTAATAATGATCCGATACCATCCATTTATTTGAATACGTGAGCATAGCGAACTGTTGAGCAACCCTTATTCCCATATGTTTGAAGGAATGAATGTAATCATTGGTTCCAATCCCTCATATATATAGCTTTTTCATCGTGAAACAGCATTCTTTAGCAGTATCCTCTAAACATAGTCTCAAGCATTGAATTTTTTTCTCTCGATCATGTATTTCATATCGAATACAAAGTTCTCCTGAAAGGATTATATTTCAGAATAATTCCAATTCACATTTTCAGTCAAACAAGTGATTAATATAATGCAGGAAATTAAAAATAAAAATTCTATAGCTACATTCTCATTATCCAATATCGTAAAACTAAACCAGAGACAATGACTGAACCTTGTTACGTATATAAATACATTCGCAGGATTGTTTGATATGCCGCAACAAGCAGATGTAATAAAACTGCATCTTCATAATCTATGGATAGGGTACGTTTCGCCGGCAACGTTTCGCCGGTAACGTTTTGCCGGTGTCGATTCGCCGGCAGGTACGTTTAACCGGGAATTTTTCGCCGGTAACGTTTCGCCAGCAGTGCATTTATGAAATAACTCATTTCCACACAAGTATTTAATTTGAAAATATCTTAGAAAATATATTTTATAGAAAATATATTATGTACAAAAGTGTTATAAAAAACTGTACTTTAGATCATTTCAAAATTGTGAGCTAACCCTCGCAAAAAATCTAAAATATTTCTTTTATTAAAATCTTCTACAATTGTGAGACTCTGACGGTCTGTCCTAATATAAACGTCTTTTTTTTTATTGGGATCATTTCCAGCAACTAACTTTCCGTAAAAATGTCCCTATTTTTTTGAATCTTCTTCAGTTCCGAAATGCTGCGAGCCCAGTTGTGCTTCAATTCTTCTGTGCGCAGCCTCTACTATATTGTTAGTTTTCTAAAAACCACATCTTTTATTATTTTTAATAATTTTGGTTACATTATTTTACCTCTATTGCATTCAAAACCCGGTTATGCAAGTTTTCAAGTTTCTGGTGGAAAATTTGGAATATCTCTACCATTTCCCCTCCTATTGCGAGCTCCCAAATAATTTGTTTCAAACCAGTTTGCAACAGGCAATAACGCTTCTTCCAGATGATCATAGAGAAAGTCGAATGAATCACTTAGTTGTGGAACAGGCACAAAAGCCAATGCAGTGATCATTCTAGCTTGTAACGCAAAATCTCCATTATTTCGATATTCTCTAAAATAAAATATATATAAATATAAATAGAAAAGTAAAATTTTTCTTGTTTTTGTAAAGTTACTACAAACCTTGTTAAGTGTTCTTGTCCAATAACTTTTTCAAATTTTACACAAGGTGGAAAAAGCATCCATCAATAGACATTCCTGGAAATATTGCACGGAAAGCATTGTGTATTGCAAGCTCAAAATCGACTGACACTCTTGATGGATTTAATAAAGGCTCTAACTCGATCAGCATTTGGAGCATTTTTTCATAAGTTCTCTGTCTTTTATCCGGTAAAAGTATATACACGCAAGGATGGATGCATCCATACTTTTCACCCATTATAACAAAAACCTGGACAAATAACGTCGGTGCAACGCTGAAGGTGCCATCAACATACCACCTAGATGATGTTTTTAAAATGTCAATTCCTCGGCGTCTCCCAAATATTAATAAGCGTGGTAATTCTGGGTAATTGTCTGCTAGTAAAAAACGTCCTGTTGTGTTGACACCGTCTGTGGAGTTCTCTTTATATTCTTGAGGAATTTCTAGTTCTTCCAAAGAATTAGGTGCAACGGATTGATTACCTTCCGTGCTTTTTTTATTTGCATCTTTAAACTTCGATCAGATGGGCAAATTCCGGTTGCAGGAATGGTAAGTGTTTGTTGACAGTTATTTATGATCATAGTAGCGGTTTCTTGGCTTTCAACTGCTCTCTTTTTGAGGGATGTAACCATTTTGAACACCTAAATTTATGAAATAAAGATGAATTAAATTATCTAGATAAGATTTCATGATAAATCACTCATTTAAAAATGGAAAGATTTTACAAGTAACCAATAGATTAAAACATATTATATTTACCTCTACTTTGGCGGCTGAAGCATCATGTACGTGATGTCCAACTTTTTTAATTATTTCATTATCTAATGATAAGTGCAATCTCGCTTTACATTGTATATCTCTTCATCGGCAACGAAAATATTGTTTTTCAACATTTGCACTCAAAGAATCAAAAATATACATAAAACCGTCTTCGCTAAAAATTCGGCCACTTCTTTCAGTCTCCATGACTGGCACTGCACTAAACTTGATGCGAAAGGTAACTAACAATTTTAGAAAAATTCTGCAAGTTTTGATGGACTTGATGGGTGTGGTGGTGGTAAAACATTATATGCCCTCTAATAACATTTGTTGGATATCCCCATTTGTTTATCGGTTAATCCGACAACCCTTCACGGTACAGTAGGAAGTTTCTCAACTTTAATCTGATTTTGGGTTTGCAATTCGTTCTACCTAGTAGGATTACTGGGAAAAAGACATTAACGTTGTTATACAAGCTTAATTATACCTATTTATCCACCTTAACACTGCTTGATGTTTTTTTTTCTGTTGTTTCTTTCTGTTGTCTTAATTTGTGGGCACAATATCTGTGGAAGAGATAACTTAAGGAACCCACCGGCAAATCGTGAGGTTGGCCATTCCCGGCGAAACATTACAGGCGAAACGTTACCGGCGAAACGTACCGATTCCATAATCTATCTATATATATATATATATATATATATATATATATATATATATATATATATATATATATATATATATATATATATATATATATACATATATATATATATATATATATATATATATATATATATATATATATATTTGTATGTTTTCTTGGTATATTGGTTCGTATATATACTGATAATGAAATAAAAATTCTGTTTTGACGTTTCGACAACGTTTATTGCCTTTATCAAAATTGTTGATTGAAATTAGTGTTTCCATGTAATTTAGAAAAGAATAGATGATTTCGATTAATGAAATGCGTCTGCAGCCGACTTGTGTTTTAAGATCCAATTAAAACTGCAGAAAACATTGGATCGGTTGTGTGTGAAAGAGTAATGTATGGCTAACTACAATTTGAAATAGATTGAATTTGATTAAATACAAGACATTCAAATATTGTACAATTATAAATATCTATGAATTATTGTATGAATTAGTTACTCTATGATGAGTATTTCTATCATAACTATTCAAGTTTAAGATAATTCTATGGAATTTAACCTCAAAATTGTTATTCTATAGTGTCATAGTTAAATAATACTTCATCTTTTTTAGGTTGAATTTTAAATAGACAATGGAAAGTGGCACTTCAAATTAATAAAATTTTGTTAAGTTTGAATTAGATTATTGTACAGTTTCGAAAGATTGGAATCTATTTTGTCATTTACACAATTGTTCTTTTTAATTTGAATAGATTCTAATATCAAACGTTTGTTGTCGTTTGTTTCAATATTTAAAATTTTTGTATTGTTGTAGTCGAAAGTATGGTTAGTGTCTTTCACATGTTTATTGAGCGCAGTTGATGAATTTTTGGTATATTTGTGGCCATTTAATCTTTTTTCGAGGTATTGTGAAGATTAAAAAAATTAAAAAAAGATTAAATGGCCACAAATATACCAAAAATTCATCAACTGCGCTCAATAAACATGTGAAAGACACTAACCATACTTTCGACTACAACAATACAAAAATTTTAAATATTGAAACAAACGACAACAAACGTTTGATATTAGAATCTATTCAAATTAAAAAGAACAATTGTGTAAATGACAAAATAGATTCCAATCTTTCGAAACTGTACAATAATCTAATTCAAACTTAACAAAATTTTATTAATTTGAAGTGCCACTTTCCATTGTCTATTTAAAATTCAACCTAAAAAAGATGAAGTATTATTTAACTATGACACTATAGAATAACAATTTTGAGGTTAAATTCCATAGAATTATCTTAAACTTGAATAGTTATGATAGAAATACTCATCATAGAGTAACTAATTCATACAATAATTCATAGATATTTATAATTGTACAATATTTGAATGTCTTGTATTTAATCAAATTCAATCTATTTCAAATTGTAGTTAGCCATACATTACTCTTTCACACACAACCGATCCAATGTTTTCTGCAGTTTTAATTGGATCTTAAAACACAAGTCGGCTGCAGACGCATTTCATTAATCGAAATCATCTATTCTTTTCTAAATTACATGGAAACACTAATTTCAATCAACAATTTTGATAAAGGCAATAAACGTTGTCGAAACGTCAAAACAGAATTTTTATTTCATTATCAGTATATATACGAACCAATATACCAAGAAAACATACAAATATTACAAATGGTTCAAGAATATCAACAAAAGAATATATATATATATATATATATATATATTTATTTCTCATAATGAAATGCGTCTGCAGCCGACTTGTGTTTTAAGATTCAATTAAAACTGCAAATAGTAATGGAATTCCTTGAAGAAAAAGTAGTATCTCAACTAAATTATAATATAGCCTTCTTCAAAAGATATGTTGATGATTGTATTGCTGCAATCCCTGAAAACAAATGTAATGAATTTTTGAATTCTTTCAATTCCTTTCACCATAAGTTACAATTCACGATTGAATTAGAAAATCATAATGAAATAAATTTTTTAGATTTAACTTTAGTAAGAAAATCAAATGATAACAAAATTCTAACAAAATGGTGTACCAAACCTACTTGGTCAGGAAGGTATACTAATTTCAATTCTAATATACCTAAAAAATATAAGAAAAATGTTATTATAAATCTAATAGATAGAGCTATTCGACTAAGTTCTCCTGAACTGAGAACTATATCTATTACAAAAACAAAAGAAACTTTAATAAGAAATGGTTATCCCATTGATTTAGTAAATTCGATAACTAAAGACAAAATTCAAAATTTTATAACTCATTTGGTGAAATCAATACCAATAATGAGAAAACTAATGGCATTACATATCACTACCATATATTGGTGGACTTTCAGAGAAAATTTGTAATATAGTGAAACCTTATGACCTACATATATGTCATAAGAGTTATTTAAATCAGAAAAGTCTCTTTACAAAATTAAAAAGCACCGTACCTTTCAAAAAAATAACCCATACTGTTTATTCCATCTTTTGCAAAGATTGCGAAAAGGTATATATATGGGCCAATCTTCACAATACCTCGAAAAAAGATTAAATGGCCACAAATATACCAAAAATTCATCAACTGCGCTCAATAAACATGTGAAAGACACTAACCATTCTTTCGACTACAACAATACAAAAATTTTAAATATTGAAACAAACGACAACAAACGTTTGATATTAGAATCTATTCAAATTAAAAAGAACAATTGTGTAAATGACAAAATAGATTCCAATCTTTCGAAACTGTACAATAATCTAATTCAAACTTAACAAAATTTTATTAATTTGAAGTGCCACTTTCCATTTGTCTATTTAAAATTCAACCTAAAAAAGATGAAGTATTAACTTAACTTGGAATGTCTTGTATTTAATCAAATTCAATCTATTTTAAATTGTAGTTAGCCATACATTACTCTTTCACACACAACCGATCCAATGTTTTCTGCAGTTTTAATTGGATCTTAAAACACAAGTCGGCTGCAGACGCATTTCATTAATCGAAATCATCTATTCTTTTCTTTACATGGAAACACTAATTCAATTAACAATTTTGATAAAGGCAATAAACATTGTCGAAACGTCAAACAGAATTTTTATTTCATTATCAGTATATATACGAACCAATATACCAAGAAAACATACAAATATTACAAATGGTTCAAGAATATCAACAAAAGTATATATATATATTTATTTAGTTTATTTTTCTTGGGAGTAGCGGCTTATTGAAACACGTAGATTATTTATACATCTTTACTAGTTTCGGGATTTAGATCCCATCCTCAGAAGATAATTCACTCTTCAAAAATATATATTGTTTAATAATGACTAGTGTTGAAGCTTATGTTATTACTTTAAAATCGTGAATCGTGAAAGACATGTATTATATATTATAAAATATGAGCAATGATTACTCTAACATGCAATATTCTTACTTGTACATACCTATAAAACACATTTACAAACACTAATTGACATAACATAATATTATAGAGATCGGATAACCACTACTGTCACCTTTCATCGTTCAGTCTGAAATGATATGATTAATTAACCGTTGCGTTTTTGCTTTATTCTACAGGATAATATCGAACTACCATCTGTTATAATTTAATGTTGTTTTAAATTATTACATTATAATATTGTATATAAAAATTCTCGGGGAATAGGTCACAATAACACTTTGTTTTAACTATTCGTCTTTACGTACGTTTCGGTCTCACGACCATCATCAGAAGACTCACTATGTCTAAAAAGGGGGTTTATTAAAACTAATTATAGCACAAGCGTCCAAATCGCACAATTTAACTTCAATTAAAAGAGCCCACGCCGTCGAAACGAACAGAACCACGGATAATCGAAATTGTATCGTCAGAATTAATGTATAAAAAATTATTTTTTGTAGTAAGAATCCGCTATTCAGTAATATTATTAAAATATATGAGTGCATATTGATTGGTATTCTCACAACAAATGAGAAGAACGAAGTTATTTGTCAAGTATCTACTTTCGAAACCAGATGTGTAGGATTTATGACAAGGCCCTTAAGAACGGTTTCATACCTGTACTGGGAAATAACTATTACGAATTCTTCCTAAAAACATTTTCTACACTTATAAAGACGTATGTAAGAATTTGCAAGAGATTATTTAATCAAATTAGTATAAATATGACTTAGATTTTGTGTGTCTACCCTATGATTTACAGATTTGGGGTCCCGTTTTATGTGAATCATCTCCAGGATAGATCTTTTATAATAATTGGTTCCCTTAGTTAAGATATTAACATTTTTGTAATCAAATTGATGGTTATAATCAAAGCAATGCTTAGCAAGGGCGGTGGAATTTTCTAAGTTGTTATTTCTTGTGCTATATTTATGGCCGTACATTCTCTTTTGTAAATATTGTTTAGAGATTCCAGTATAGGTTCCATCACAATCTAAACAATTCAATTTATACACTGTGTGGGTTTGTTTATCTTTGGGTATTAACGGTTTTAGATTTGAGAAATATTTCCCAACACAGTTGGTAGGTTTATGCGCAACATTTATATCATACTTTTTCAAACATTTTTTGATTTTCTCTGAGGTCTCCGGAATGTAAGGTAGAGTTATAAAATTGTCTGTATTACCTTTTATGTTATTTTTATTAGACGAACCATTATAGATTTTGTTTATTCTTTCTTTAATGATAGGATTGAAAAAAGTTTTTGGGTAGCCATTCAATTCTAGTGTAGTACGAACAATTTTTAAATTTTTGGGGCGGTCATCTGCGTGGGACAATTTTATCGCGCGATCTGTAAGGCTGTTTATGACACTTTTTTTATAACAAGCTGGTGCAACGGAATTGAAGTGAAGATAACGTTGAGACCATACTTCTTTAGTAAACCAAGAGGTTTTTATTTTTCCATCAGCATCATGCCTAATGTTCATATCTAGGAAATTTATGTTATTGTTTAATTCTATTTCACAAGTGAATTGAAGTTTACAGTGAAAATTGTTAAATTTATCAATTACATATTGAATTTTATCGTTGGGAACACACATAAGGCAATCGTCTACATACCGTTTAAAGAATACAGGCCGAAAATCTAATGAGCTCATAACAGATTCCTCTAGGCACTCCATAACGAGGTTAGCAATGGTAGCTGAAATAGGAGATCCCATTGCTGTGCCGAATATTTGTCCAAAAAATTGCTCACCATACTGAAAGTATGTGCATTCTAAACAAAATTTTACAGCATTTATAAATTCCGATTGATCTAGAGGTGTGGTTTTTAATCTCTGCCCAGCGTTTTTTGATGCTATTCAATGCCAAAACAACAGGTATATTTGTAAATAAAGAAACAACGTCCAAGGAAATCAGTTGATGGTTTACGGGTACGGATTGATTTTTTATAAATTCATTAAAGTGCCATGAATCTTTTACATAGAATTCATTTTTTCCTATTATATTATTGATAGATTTTGATAGAAATTTTGATAAATTGTAAGTGGGCGCTCCAATATTACTAACAATGGGTCTTAGAGATATATCATTTTTATGCAGTTTGGGAAGCCCATAAATATAAGGTGCTAGCCCATTATGGCAAATTAATTTATTTTTTAATTCAATAGGGATTATCTTATTTTTATGCCATTTATTTATCAATTTATTCATGTTGTTTTGTACTGATAAAGTAGGATCAGATTTTAATTTTTTATAAGTTGTTTCATCATTTAAAAGGTTTCCTATTTTGTTTTCATAGTCATTTCTATGCATTATGACGGTTTTATTACATTTATCCGCGTTCAAAACTAATATTTGAGGGTTAGCATCTAAGAAATCTTTTGTTATTTTTGTATGATAGTTAAAACGATTCTTTGCAATCCCTACTTCTGCCTTCTGTTTGTTCTTTTTGTTTGTCAAGATGTTACAAACTTTGTTTCTAATTTCGTTTTTCTCTTCTACATTTTTATTCCTAATTCCGCATTCTAAATTTGCAATAATATTATCGATAGGCAGTTTATTATTGTTATTAGGCAATGCAAATTTCGGACCTAAACTTAACGTGTGCTGCACCTCATCCGGAATTTTTATGTCAGTTAGATTTTTCAACCATTGTTCATTGATATTCTTTTTTTCATATGTTGCGTCTTTCATTAAATTATTTATCTTTTTAGATTGAATGGCTTTGATTTTGTTGAAATTTTTTTCGAAATTGTTATGCTGAATTTGAAAAAATTGCGATATAAAGTTGCTATCAAAATTTTGATGACAGGTTTGTTTAACCAGTTTGATTTTGTTTTCAACCTCAGCTACAATTGCACATGCTTCTTTAATGCACAGGTTCAAACAGTTTTTATGAAAAGAATTTAATAATTTTGCGTACGCCTTCTTATTTAGCACCTTGCTAAACATATTCTCCTTTGATTTAGATATTATGAAATTTGGATAAACTTGCAAATTCCTACATCTTACCAGAAATATTCTACGATTCTTCTCTCTTGCAAGTATCTTCATTAACTTTCCGTATTCCTTCAAAACTTTAGGATAGGTGGTTGTTTCTTCCATATTAAGGCTTATATCCCAGCCGATATAATAATAAGATTCTTGACCCAGTATGAATTATATATAAAAATTCTCGGGAAATAGGTCACAATAACACTTTGTTTTAACTATTCGTCTTTACGTACGTTTCGGTCTCACGACCATCATCAGAAGACTCACTATGTCTAAAAAGGGGGTTTATTAAAACTAATTATAGCACAAGCGTCCAAATCGCACAATTTAACTTCAATTAAAAGAGCCCACGCCGTCGAAACGAACAGAACCACGGATAATCGAAATTGTATCGTCAGAATTAATGTATAAAAAATTATTTTTTGTAGTAAGAATCCGCTATTCAGTAATATTATTAAAATATATGAGTGCATATTGATTGGTATTCTCACAACAAATGAGAAGAACGAATTTATTTGTCAAGTATCTACTTTCGAAACCAGATGTGTAGGATTTATGACAAGGCCCTTAAGAACGGTTTCATACCTGTACTGGGAAATAACTATTACGAATTCTTCCTAAAAACATTTTCTACACTTATAAAGACGTATGTAAGAATTTGCAAGAGATTATTTAATCAAATTAGTATAAATATGACTTAGATTTTGTGTGTCTACCCTATGATTTACAGATTTGGGGTCCCGTTTTATGTGAATCATCTCCAGGATAGATCTTTTATAATAATTGGTTTCCTTAGTTAAGATATTAACATTTTTGTAATCAAATTGATGGTTATAATCAAAGCAATGCTTAGCAAGAGCGGTGGAATTTTCTAAGTTGTTATTTCTTGTGCTATATTTATGGCCGTACATTCTCTTTTGTAAATATTGTTTAGAGATTCCAGTATAGTTTCCATCACAATCTAAACAATTCAATTTATACACTGTGTGGGTTTGTTTATCTTTGGGTATTAACGGTTTTAGATTTGAGAAATATTTCCCAACACAGTTAGTAGGTTTATGCGCAACATTTATATCATACTTTTTCAAACATTTTTTGATTTTCTCTGAGGTCTCCGGAATGTAAGGTAGAGTTATAAAATTGTCTGTATTACCTTTTATGTTATTTTTATTAGACGAACCATTATAGATTTTGTTTATTCTTTCTTTAATGATAGGATTGAAAAAGTTTTTGGGTAGCCATTCAATTCTAGTGTAGTACGAACAATTTTTAATTTTTGGGGCGGTCATCTGCGTGGGACAATTTTATCGCGCGATCTGTAAGGCTGTTTATGACACTTTTTTTATAACAAGCTGGTGCAACGGAATTGAAGTGAAGATAACGTTGAGACCATACTTCTTTAGTAAACCAAGAGGTTTTCTTAGTTAAAACAAAGTGTTATTGTGACCTATTTCCCGAGAATTTTTATATATAATTCATACTGGGTCAAGAATCTTATTATTATTTCGGCTGGGATATAAGCCTTAATATGGAAGGAACAACCACCTATCCTAAAGTTTTGAAGGAATACGGAAAGTTAATGA